>CANSNZ010000587.1:730000-1155710 GCA_947646795.1 Beta lomatogona | reverse complement strand
AAGAAACAGTGGACATACATTGATATATCGAGTTAATCTAAAAAGAGGGACCCCACATAGACTTGTAGCACTAGTGATAAAAGTGCCAATGAACCCATCATACGGCTTGACTCATAACAATTTTGATGGCGCATAACGATGTTAGTGTTTGTTTTTCTTTGCTTAATGTAATTCGATGAGCTTTGTGAGAAATGAGAGTGTTAATACTCATCAACTGACCTGAACACAAAAGCATGTTGGTACTCACTAATAAGAGAAGGAAGAATAATTTTTAGACGACCAACTAAGCATTTGGAAATACACTTATGGAATTGTATGCATAGGCTAATGGGGGCCCGAAGATGATTAGGTTCGTTGGGCCAATCTACCGCGGGGAATTAGCACCAGAAGAGTTCTATTCCAAGTTTTAAGCATATTACCAGTATAAATAAAGTGTTGACCTCCTCGATAACACTTTCCCGACAACATCCCCATGTTGATGGGAAGAACTGGGGGAATCCATCCATACCAGGAGACTTGCAATTTCCTATACTAAACATAGCATCTGCTGATTTTCGATTTTCAAGTGAACCCACGGAAAGAAAGTCAAAGTTCTCGTTTACTCATGGGATCAATATCCAACTCTCTATGGGAATCATATCAAGCTCCCTGTAGAAATATGTCCTTTACAGGAATATCATGTTGTAGAATGGCCCACGGAAAGAGAATTTCACTCTTGATTTCAAGTAGGGCCAACAATCGATTGCCATCTTGTTGTTGAATATGAGTAGATCGACCTTTTTGTGGGCTTTCTTTTTCTGATCTCGAGTATAAGAGCTTAGACGGAACGTTACCAAATAAGGACAACATTGATTTCATCGCTTTGTTGCCCAAAACATATAACCTTCTTATGTAAATGTGGGAATTGCATCTTGCATCGAATGAAGATAAACACACCTTTGGGAGGTAACAACATAAAACTTAGCCCTTTTACATTACCACATATATAAGGTTTAATATTTGATTAATTAGTTAGTGATAATGATATTTTAGAACATTAGAAAGCTTGTAATTATATTTCAAATTGTAAATGCTGGGGAATTAGGAACATAGACAATGTCTGGGAAGAAATATTGATACACTAAATTTTTGTTGAGTTTGTAGTTTTAGTAATTGTCAAAGAATCAATTAAACCAAAAGTTTAAGCTGGTGGTTTAAGCCCTAAGAATAACTTTACAAAGAATAGCTGGTGGTTTAGGTGTGATGAAAATGGGGTTTCTTTGTTTTTTTTATAAAATAATGATTGGTTATGTGACCAACCATGACCAACACTACTCCGTGTCGGCGATAACATCATCCACGTCGATAGAGTATACAATTATTCTTGTAGCAATGTGGCTACAACTATTAGCTTATGTTTCTGGTTGAGTTGGCCCTTTGGCATGATATTGAAGCCAGTGTGACAAGAAGGTCACAGGGTTTGAATCTCATCCACATTTCAAGCCCAATGGGCTCCCGCGTGAGGGCGTGATAGAGTATAAAGTTGTTTTGGGGGTACAAGTCTACAACCATTAGCTTAACCTTTTGGTTGAGTTGGTACTTTGGCACACATGAGCAACACCTTTGATGTTGAAACCATCTCTTGATATAAAGTTAATAATAATTATCCACGAAACTTGCTTAAGGCTATGGTATGTTCACTTTGTTTTCTAGAAAAATTAAGAAGATATCATAGTTTCAGACAAATTAGAAAAGTTTAGAAAGGTCTGAAAAATTAAGAAAAGTTAGGAAAAGTTCAAAAAATATAAGAAAAAATGAGACTTGATAAGAGAAGTTCAAAGCATATCGAATAGAACCAACCTTAAATCTATACAATATCTACTCCTTCTCATGGAAGAAAATCCACCCCTTTTCATCAAAATAAATAATACTATTATAATAATGTGAAGATTAATTATTAAAGTTCTATTAATTATTATTCTTATAATTATGGTAATTAATAGCAATTATTACTATTACAACTATTTTTTGGTGCTACCTATTTTGTACAACTATTAATACGTGTGATATGAAAACAATACTTCTTTATTGATTATTATTATTGCCAATTAGTTAAAACATATATATATATACATATATATATATATATATACATATACATATATATATATATACATATACATATATATATACATATACATATATATATATATTGTTTGTATACATGATCATAGGTAAAAAAAAAAAAGTCAAATTAGTAAAAAAAAAAAAAAGTCAAATTAAGTTAAACATATAACACACCTTAAGTGTTAGTTACTTTGGTTCAAGCATGCATGATCGATTGTGAGGGAATTACAATCAACCCTTGGTAACTTCAAGTTGGTAATTTTAGAAGTATTAGTTCTCGTGCTTTTAAATAAATGTTTGAGGGATTTGGGAATATCGTAGTCATCTAGAAATTTGAAACATGTTGGATTGGAGTATAGCAGTTTTTGTTGTAAATAAGAATGCAAAAATTGAAAAAATAATCGTGGAAGCAAAACAACTGCATTCTCATTACAATTAAATGAATGAAAAATGCCATGTTAAATAGGCTACAAAATGAAATGTTGTTCCTAATATAAAGCAACTAATACTAGAGTGGAGGAGTGTTACATAGTGTGTGGTTTACGCATGCCCCACTTAGTGACTCACTTTCTTTCATTGAACAACTAAATTAGACTAAGCAATCCAAACAACCTAACTAGAAATAAGTAATACGGACTTAATACTACTTTTAAGCAGAGAGATGAGTTCACATTATAATGCAAATGGGCTACTCCCCTTATTGCCATATGGTTTTAAGGTGGAACCTCATTAGTCTTGTGAAGTGGACTCTCTCTCCTTATGATGGGTGCAGCCCAAGCCCATATTTGATAAATTTTGTTCAGACAACAATTTTTCTTAGTGCTCCGTTGAATGAAGGTTGTTGCATCAACAATATTTGTATGTGGTGAGAAGTGCATCATATAATTTGACGAAAAGTACGATTTGAAGCATGGGAATGCGTTGGAATATGCTTCAAAAATTATTGTAGTTAATTAGTTCCTAATTTCTAGCATTAGGTTACTAGGTGATTTTAGATTAATAAAAAACATGTGTTAGTTAGTTTCTTATCATGGAGAATAGTAGTGGGTCATGTCCTCCACTACCTAGTCATGTTCCTTCTTATTAGGTTAGTGTTGTTCGATGCTTTAGCCTATTTGAAGGCTTCCAATGTACTTTACAATTTGGAATGAAATATGTTCTTCTTTCCACTCTCTCATTTCTATTTTAATTTCAACATGGTATCAGCATCGGGTTAGATCCCGAAGAGATAGAATAGGAAGTAAGCCATTGCATCGTTGCATGCCATCTTCCAGTTTATGAGTATAAAAAAAATTATGAAGAGCAAACCACCATGGTAAGAGTAGTTGATGATGATTATATGCATCATGGTGATCGAAGAGAAGTGCTTTTCAAGGTCGTGTGGAGAGAGGTGCTCTAAAACAATGGTGTTGGTGATAATGTACATCAACAAGATTGTGTAGGTGATGAGATGTGCATCACAAATTAATTAAAATGTCAGTGAAGATATTATAAAACTTGACGAGAAGTGCGTCAAATGAATGAGGTTATGAAGGAAATTGTTTTGAAAAATGTCGAAAATGAAAGCTATGAACTTTGAATCAAGGGGGAATGTTGGATTATTGATTCAAAATAGCTTGTTGAAGTCAAAAGGCATGTGTTTATTTAGTGGAATATTGTTAGGAGATAGTATAGTGTGTTTACCCACTAACTTCTCACGTTCCTAGATTTTAGATCGATAGTTAGTATTTGAGTCCTATATGAAGTCTTGTATACTAATATATTTAATTGGATTAAAATGAAGAACATATTATAGTTTTGCTTCTTCATTCCCCTCTTTCATCTCTAATATAATTTTTACATGGTATCAAGAGCACCAGGTTAGATCCTCAAATAATGTAGAGAGCAATAAAGAAGAAGAAATAGGTGAAAACGAACTTTTCTTGTGTTTAACAATGGCAAGTAATGGTTTTTATTAGATGTGTTGATGGGATCCCTTTAGGCCCATGAAATCACCTTTGGTAGCGCCGATCAAATTAGCCCGGCTCGGCCCGGATTTTCCCTGGGCTCGGGGAGGATTTTTTGGCCCGGGTTCGAGCCCGACCCGACTCGATTTTGGCTTTGGGGATGGGCTTTGAGCAATCCAAAAATGACTTTTTTGTCTAAATTTCGGCACGACCCCATTTCGGCCCGAAAAGCCCGCTCATTTTGGCCCAAAATAGCGGGCTTTGGGCATAAAATTTTGGCCCAACCCATGAACACTTCTAATCTTTTGGATACTATGAAAAAAGAGGGAGACACTATATCTAGGGTGAAGGGGCAATCTTCACAAGCAAATCAAATAATTGGTAATATGAAAATGGTGGAAGTTGTAGTCAACGCAGACGATTTTCGAGATTGCATTAGTGGATGTAATCAATTTGTAGGACAACGTCAAAGAAAGTGGATGGAGAGATGTGCTCCGTTGTATGAAGGTTAGTGATAATGTGCATCAACAAATTAGAAAGGCAGATGATATTGGTGAGAAGTGCATCAACAAAGTTTGGTTGTGAGAAGTGAATCACATATGAAGGGAAGTACTTCATAACATTGGTAAATGTTCAAGACCAACTTTGAAGCAAGGGAGTGTTTTGGAAAATTTGCTTCGAAGTTACACTAGTATAAAAACATCAATCGACACAACAACGCTGGTCCGGTTTAGGAGAAATTGGACCAAGTTAAAGTCAAGCGATCCGGTTGCCTCCCCTAAACAGGATCGCTTAGGTAATACATTGGGCTCCTTCGCCTCCTATCTCATTCAACCGATCCAGTGGGCTCCTTCACCCGGATCCGTATCTATTGATGAGCGTGTTATAAGCCCCCACTCCTTTTCTCACCCATCTCCCTCTCCCTCTCCCTCATTTCCTCTCTTCTCTCACGGGTTAGGGTTACAATTCCCCTCTCCTTTCTCCTCTCAATCTGCTACAACTTCAACCTCCATTCCTCTCTTTTTCTACTAGGATTTGATTCGTCTCCCACCACAACACGCGAGCTTCAATTCGTTTCCAACCACAACACGCGAGCTTCAATTCGTTTCCCACCACAACACGCGAGCTTCAATTCGTTTCCCACCACCATGACCAACGCGAAGCCACCACCACGACCAACGCGATGCCACCACCACCTTCAAGATCTAAAGCCTCAGAAAACAACGCAACCAAAAAGACGCGAAGGAACAAGTGAAGAAGAAACCACTGTAACGCCACCCTATGAACATAAACCACTACGACGTCACGCCACCAACGCCACGGCCGACAACAATGAAGGAATATGAAACCCTCGCCGACAACAATGAAGAAGAAATATGACCATCACCACCGTAAGTATCGAGGTTTGTGCTAGAAACTACATCTAGGGTTTAAGATTCATGTATTTTTTATTTTTTTCTTCTAATTTTCGTTCTTAATAATTTTCATTTCATTTTCAAAATTAGATCTAGGGTTCTTATTTTATATTGTAATTTTTTGTTTTTTCATTTCTTTTCAGTTTTGTAATTAGATCTAGTTTCTTATTTTTATTTGTAATTTATATTGTAATCTTTCGTATTTTTTTTTCATTTTCGTAATTAGATCTAGGTTCTTATTTCGTAATTGTTCAACATTATATTTTTGTAAGTTTATTGTTATCATTTTATTTCATGTTTTTATTATTCGCATTTCACTTGAGTGACTGATTAATGGCTGCGAGAAATTTGTTTGTTTTTTAAGTTTTTGGTGAATTACCTCGGTGTCTATGTTGGGAATGCTGGCTTTTTTTTAAAAATTTTGTACTGAACAAAACAGATCCGATTTTTGCTTGAAAATCGGATCAGTAAATCGGGTTTTGGTTGAAAACCGGATCATAAACCCATTACTGATCCAATTTTCAACCAAAATCCAGACTAGTTAACTAGATCTGGTCCGGTTTTCAACTGGATAAATTGACTTTTTGTCAACTAATTAGAGCCCAACTGACTCGACCCAAAATCGGATCATTAACCCCTATTTTGACAGATGCCGATGATGTTTATTCCACTAGTGTTAGTGGTTAGTTCCCTTCCCAAAAAAAAGTTAGTAGTTAGTTACTTACTATTGTTTATGAATATGAGTTGTTTTTTTTTTTTTGAGGGGAAAGCAAAAGCTAGCATTAATCAACGGACAAATTGTCCATGAGTAGATAAGGAGCCACCTCCGAAGGGGAGTGTTTTTCCCAAATCTGTTCAATTCCAAAGGGAACTAGCTTAGCTAAATGATGAGCAACAAAATTGCCATCTCTCTTCACATGAGACCAAACTAGGGAGGAGAAACAATTACAAGAAAATAAGATGCTGGACAAAACATTATCTAGATCAGTTAGATAGATTGCACTCTTAGAAAGCCGTGAGATGACAATTTGACAATCGGACTCAAGAATGATATCTTTCAAGCCAAATCTCTTCCCCAATCGCACACCCATCTCAATTGCTTTTGCTTCAGCTACCTCGGGGGACCAATGTGCGCAGACTCAACGTGATGCAGCGAAGAGAACTCCACCCCTTGAATCCCGAGCAATTGCACCGAGACCTATCCAGCCATCCACTGCCAATGATGCATCAACGTTTATTTTGTGGATACCAACCAGAGGGGGGGACCAAGTCTTCGAACAAGAACCCTACAGGGACTGATTGGCGAGCCTAAATTTGTTTATTGTACTTCCCAAATTCTTCAGCAAGCCTTTCAAGTCGGTTCATCATCACTTGATGTGGCGTGACTTTATCGTTAAACACTTTGTTGTTTCTATCACCTCAAAGACACCACATGAGAAAATCACCTTTTATCTTCACTTTGGGTTCAACTTGCTTTTTTTTTTTTTTTTTTGCTAAGCAAGTAATTATATTAATTAGAGCAAACAATTACAACCTAAAACCAACTAAGAGGAAGCGAACCAACTAGGTTGGACCCCTTCATCTCAAAGTTAGTTCACCAGCCATCAGGCTAATCATACAATTCAATCACCTTACATTAGTACTAACTAAACCTCAATGAAGACTATTGAACCAGAGCTGATCTTTCCTAGAAATCTTCTGTGGCATTACAGCTAAAATCCTAGTTCTAACGATACCTTTAACTTCTTTACATGTTTTCTGAATACTAGGCACACAAGCCTCCCAACACTACAAGAAAAGGCATAAATAACGACCGCTCCAAGCCGTCGTTGTTTTAGATAAAAGCGTTCTTTGAATAATTCAACGACGGTCAGCGGTCGTTGAAAAGTTGGACGCTGATTTAGGAATCAACGACCGCGTGGCCGTCGGTGTAAAATTCAACGACGGTTTTTGGCCATTTAGCGTCTGTTTAGGAAACCGTCGTTGAAATAATTTTACCGACTGTCTTTAGCTGTAGGTGAATCACCGACGGCTATGAACAGTCGTTGATTCAACGTCTGTTTAACGCCGTCGGTAACTCACCTCTTGCTTGGACCGTCGCTAATTACGCTAAACGATCGTTATTTTTTTAATCCATGCCAAGCATCCCATTTGTTTACGGCGATCGCCTAGCCGTCGTTGTCTAATATTTAGCCGTCGTTGTTCTTCAATATTACGATAATTTGGATATTATTGTTCCAAATTATAATTAAACCTGTACCTAAATACACTACACTAAACCTGTTTCTGCTCCATCGCCTCCATAGTCCATAGCATTCAATATTTTCAACCACAAAAATATGCAATTTTGATATATATTACAATTTGCGTAGATACTTATATAATTACATGAGATATATTATTATGTACACAAAATAGATCCCGGTGTCGGGAGATAAAGTATAAGTCGGGTTCTACAAAAATATACATCGACAAATCTAGAAACTTACAAGTTAGATGCCGATCAATATAGACACTAAATGCCTATAGTTAGACAAACTACCTAGATTAAATATATGTACCCAAAATAAATCTCGGTGTCGGGAAATAAAGTAGAAGTCGGGTTCCAAAAAAATATACCGACACATCTACCTAGTTGCCAAAACCAAAAAAATATACACTAAATGCATATAGTTAGACTAACTATATAGAAACTATAAGTTAGTTACCTGCTTGCCAAAACCAAACAGACTACAATGTCACGGGTGTCTCTGTAGCACTACTGCCACCACCAAACCCTGGGTCATCTTCTGGTCTGCGTTGTGGAGGGGGGCTTGTGTTGCAACCCGAGAACATGTGGTGAAACCGGACATGTTCCTCATCATTTCCTGCATGAGGGCCGGTTTGACTCTTCTATCCGTCTTTGCGATCCTTGCCTCAACCTCTTCCATCCGCGCAGCGACCTTTGCCTCCACCTGCGCCTCAAGCTGAGAAAAAATGGACGGCTCATATGGTTGTGAAGAGCCATCTCATCGCCCAGATGAAGAGTTGTAGTACAAATGATCTCCCTGACCCAAACCCTGAACTTTTCCTCTGTTCCTCCCACCAACTGTCTCCTAATACAACAAATTAGGGTTCGGCTGTGACCCTTGAGTGGTACAATCATCCAGCTTCTTTTTGTATGTCTCCTGCATTTGGTTAAATAATGTACTCATATTCATGAATTTTCAAGTAAAAACAACTATGTGACACACTAAACAAACAATATTTACGTTCTAACTTGCCCATATTTTGTATTTTCAATCAAAACAACTATTAAACACATCAAACAAACTATATACATGATATTTGAGGTGTTTATAACTTAAACTAACTTAAAACTACTCATATTTATTCATTTGGAACTAAAATGGCATAAAATGGCCTAAAATGACCTATATTTGGTTCTAACTTGCCTATATTTTGTATTTTCAATCAAAACTACTATTAAACACATCAAACAAACTACATACATGATATTTGAGGTGTTTATAACTTAAACTAACTTAAAACTACACATATTCATTCATTTGGAACTAAAATGGCCTAAAATGACCTATATTTGGTTCTACCTTGTCTATATTTTGTATTTTCAATCAAAACTACTATTAAACACATCAAACAAACTATATACATGATATTTCAGGTGTTTATAACTTAAACTAACTTAAAACTACTCATATTCATTCATTTGGAACTAAAATGGCCTAAAATGACCTATATTTGGTTCTAACTTGCCTATATTTTGTATTTTCAATCAAAACTACTATTAAACACATCAAACAAACTATATACATGATATTTGAAGTGTTTATAACTTAAACTAACTTAAAACTACTTATATTCATTCATTTGGAACTAAAATGGCCTAAAATGACCTATATTTGGTTCTAACTTGCCTATATTTTGTATTTTCAATCAAAACTACTATTAAACACATGAAACAAACTATATACATGATATTTGAGGTGTTTATAACTTAAACTAACTTAAAACTACTCATATTCATTCATTTGGAACTAAAATGGCCTAAAATGACCTATATTTGGTTCTAACTTGCCTATATTTTGTATTTTCAATCAAAACTACTATTAAACACATCAAACAAACTATATACATGATATTTGAGGTGTTTATAACTTAAACTAACTTAAAACTACACATATTCATTCATTTGGAACTAAAATGGCCTAAAATGACCTATATTTGGTTCTAACTTGCCTATATTTTGTATTTTCAATCAAAACTACTATTAAACTCATCACACAAACTACATACATGATATTTGAGATGTTTATAACTTCAACTAATTCAAACTACTCATATTCATTCATTTAGAACTAAAATGGCCTAAAATGGGCTAAAATTGCCTATATTTGGTTCTAACATGGTTCTAAGTATGTTTAGAAGTATGTACCGAGATTTCCTTTGCTTTCTTGTTTGCTGGAATTTCTCCTTTTCCAGGAACAGTCTTGAAATGAGTCTTCAAGAACAACTCGGGAGCGGTAGGAAGTACTCCTCCTCTACTCTTTGCCTATACATTGTTGAACAAAGGCTTAGTTTTTTACTTATACCGAAAATGTCATGTAATTTATACTAAATAGTAGATATGGAACATTTTTACCATTTTTTTACCATCTTTGCGCCGCCGAAATAGAACCCCGAAAGTGTGACGGCTCAATTGGATTAGACAGTGAGCCACCTCTGCGGTTCTTTTTTCGCCGTTTCAATTTTTCCCGAAACGTGGGGTCTTCACTTTTCTTCTTCATCTCCTCGTAGATGGTCTCCCCCAACCATTTTGCCCTTTCTTTGGCTTTGTTAACCGCCCAATATCACAAGTCTCTTAGACGATTTGCCGCTTTCATCTTGTAAGCCTTCCTCACTTGGCCATCTAACTCAGGAACCTATTCGTAAAGACCCTTTAATCAAACATTAAACCAAGTTATTAATAAACTAATATAATCAATTTCATTCTTCATAATTCGATTCATACATACCGTGAAGGAGTTCCACCAATGCGTCTTTGTGGCATTGTCTACCTCACTGTAATTGAACCAAGGTTGTCGGAAATGGCCCTGGAAAATGTTAGTGATGGACCCACTAACCTTGTTATCATCAAACCTGAAATGAAAACCAAACAAACACGTGAATTGTGAATATCATTTGATACAAATATCATGAAGCATATATTAGCTTACAAACTTACCACAATCCAGTAGGGCTTAAAACCTTTTTTTTTTGCACGGTTCGACCCTTCACCTTCCTCCTTATGACTGTTCGGAGTCTCTGATACGTGGTTAACAAAGTCACGTGCCTGTGAATCATCTCCATGTGTCTCTGAGATAGGGATCTGCCTTTCTTGTGGTTCTGGTGACTGAAAAAGCTCCCTAGGAATCAAATTCTCACGACCTTCGCTTCCAGCTAAGCTATCTCGACCACCATGCTGGGACTCCATGCTGCACATACATGTTCAAATTAAGAGCAAGCATGTGTACTTTAACCAATGAAGTGATAATAACTTTCTTATCCAATGAAGTGATAAGAGCGAGGCGATATACAAACAATCCACAGTCTAGAAGGGGAAGGGTTTATAGTCAACTTTCTACTCAAATGCATGAGTCTACATATAAAATAAATTTACAAGTTCCTCAACTTCACCGAAATCATGGAATCTGCTCTACGAATCCTTTAATTCATATTCACGTAAGTATACAAACAATCCACAGTCTAACTCTAAACCTATCCACCAAAGCATGTAGAAAAACATCAACCAAAAATCCACAAAACCTCTTTTTATTAAAGAGAAACTTGCAATTAAAAAGAAGGATCATACTTCAAATACAACTCAATTTATCAAAACTACCACAGATAGCCATCGCAAAGTTCAAACAACTAAACAATTTCATATTCTTGCTAAGCAAATCAATCTCAAATTGAATTCTAAACTCGTAAAATTCACATCCAAAATACTCACAGTAACGAAATCATTATGTGAATCCTTCATACTTCAATTATTCTGACTAAGAAAAACAATAGAAAGACAGAAAGAGGAAAAGGTAATTTTCAGTGATGAAAAGTTTGATCAAACCATAATCTAAAGCATGTGACTTCAAGACTCAATCTCCAAGATCAACCACAAACAGAACACATTCTTTTTATAACCTTAGTTGATCAAACCTTTCAACAATTTGTTAATTTATCCAAAACACTCACAATTACAAAATGAATCCTTCATACTTCACATAAAACCTCAATTTCGCACTAGAAACATCAAAGGAAAAATATATGTATATACACATCGGCAGTGCAAAATTCAATAACATACTACAATCATTGGCACATCTAGGGTTTGAGTAACTTCAACTGAACCCCCAAAATCTAAATTTCTTCAAATTCACCAATGAAAAACGATAAAACCAAAATCAAACAAAGTTCTAACTCAAATATTAAAAACTGAAAATTCAAACAACAAATTCAATTAAGTACCTGGAATAGTAGTCGAACTTACAGATTCCAAGTGAATTTTCGAATTGAGGTATTACCGGCGGCGAGGACGACCGGCGAACTTGGTGTTTATAACCTATATCCCAAAAACCCCATTTTTAGGGTTTGATGAGTAACCAAAAAAAAAAAAAAAAAAAAAAAAAAAAAAACACGAACCTTCAGAAATTACCGGCGGCAAGGAGAGCGAAAATGGGCTGTCGCCGGTAGTCGGAATGGCAAGGAGGTCTGACCTTGGCCTTCAATTCGCGCGCCCTCCTCTCCCTTTTGTGTTTTGAAAATGAACGACTGAAAAACAACAAAGATGCCCGAGTTTAATTTAACTCCTTTGTACTCAGCGACCGTTTAACACCGTCGCCTAAAGTTAAAAAAATCTAAAATTTAAAATAATAAAAACACCGACGGCTTTAAACCGTCGTTGATATTCAACGACCGTTTACCCGTCGTTAAATACTTTAAAAGCTGTCGGTGTTTACCGACGGCTCAAAGCTGTCGCTGAAATAAAATTTAACGACCGTTTCACTAACCGTCGCTGTGAAGCAGTCGTTGTTTCAGCATTTTCTTGTAGTGCAATACACTTTATTTCTAGCTTGCCATATAAAGTAAACCAGTGCAATAACACTGGCTTGAATTAAGTCCTTCTGAAAATTAGATCTTCTACTATTCTTCACCCATCTCAAAAGTTGATGTAGATCATTGGTAGTAGTCTGTATACTCAACCATGTTTTGATATGAGCTAGACAACTGGCACTGAATGCACACATGAAGAAAAGATGTGCATGATCTTCTGTGTTTGCATCACATATCAAACAATTAGCTAAAACACTTACTCCAAAGCTTGCTAATCTTGCTGTAGTTTGAAGCATCTGTTGCATAGACAACCACATTATAAATCTATGTTTAGGTACATTAAGCCTATTCCAAACAATAGAACTCCAGTTCACTTTTTCAGTTTCACCTATTAGCTTCTCATATATTGTTTTAACTGAGTATCTATCCATCTGCATCAATTCCTCCTGTGTAAGAACTTGCTTCAACAACTCCTTCACATCACAAATTTTCTTCCAGTACCAACTAGCCCCTGCATTGGGTTCAACTTGCTTCCATCTTGCAACAATATTGCACATAGATACATCAAGATCTCCTTCACGCAGCACTGTACAACCACTATCAATCCACAGAGCATCAAGTCTTGGGCATTGAAATATAGCATGAGCAGCCGTTTCCAAGTTCCCACAACCCCATGGGCAAGAAGCTTCATCAATGAGATGACGCTGCTGTAATAATGCATGAACAGGAAGCATATGAGTGCATAAACACCTTAGAAACTGCCGCACTTTAGGGCTAACATCAAGGCTCTAGATATCCACCTAAGCATTGTGAAAGTTATCCAAATTACATCCCTTCCCAAGCATATAGGAAGTCTTGACAGAGTAGTGGCCATTTTTCAAGAAGGCCCATACTAATTCATCATACTGCCGACAAATTGAGGGGAATGGCTAAAATACATCTTTTATCTCGCTCGTTAAAAAGCTCATCAATGAGATCCATCTTCCACACCATACAGTTAGGATAAATGAGTTGGCTCACCTTTTGCACATCATCTCTCACTTGAGAAGTAATAAAACGCCCATCTTCATCAGCAACCCATGGAGCATCCCAAATATTAATATTAACTCCATTACCAACTCGCCAAAGCACACCTTCTTTCACTAGTGCTTTTGAGCTCCATATACTCCTCCAAGAATAGCTACAGGAAACACCAAGAGATGCATCAAGAAACTCACCATGAGGATAGTACTTCGCCTTCATTACTTTCCCAAGAAGAGAATTTGGTTCGCGAATGAGGCGCCAAGCTTGTCGGCCTAAAAGAGCATCATCAAAAACCGCGAGATCTTTAAACAACCAAGACATTTCATTGTGCACAAGGACTCCCAGCTTCTCCAGTGAATCTTCCTTTTCCCTTCGGAACTACCCCACCAAAATCGAGCCATAGCGGCTTGAATTTTTGAATGATCACACTAGGGAATTTGTAAACTCCCATAAGATAGGTAGGGATAGCTTGAATGACAACTTTCGGTAGAACTTCTTTTCCAGCTCCAGAAAGTAGTTTCTCCTTCCAACCTTAGAGTTTCTTCCAAATTCTATCAAGGAGAGAATCAAAAATAGCTTTTTTCGATCTTCCCGCAATAGAAGGGATACCAAGATATTCTCATGTCTGTCAATCTGCCGCATATTCAGAATTCCCATTAGTGCTTCCTTCTGCTCTGAACTTACCCCTTTACTGAACGAGACCTCCGACTTTTCATAATTAATTTTCTGCCCGGATGCCAATTCATAACTGTTGAGAATATCAACTATTTCTCGTGCATTCCCGACGGGTGGCTCTAGTAAACAACAAGCTATCATCAAGCAAAAGAAGATGAGAGATTTACGGACCGCTACGGTGGCTCTAACCCCATAAATAAGCTTCTTCGAACTTTCTTCCGAATCATTCTGGAGAAAACATCAGCAACCAGAATAAAAAGATAAGGAGAGAGAGGATCACCCTAACGAAGCCCTCTTTCAGGAGTAACAGAACCGCAGACACCTCCATTAATAATGAAGGAGTAAGATACAGACGAGACACAGTTCATGATAAGGTTCACCCATCGGCTATCAAAACCCATTGTGGTGGTCAAATATGAGTTGTTAGTTAGTAGCTTAGGATGCTCAAAATAAAATGTTAGTGGGTTGTTGGGAGGTTATTAGTGGAGGTCGAATATTTTACGAGTAATTGTGGGATTGCTTTTCTGATTGTTAGCATTCTGTTATGACCAACTTTCTATTTAAAGGCTTTATTGTACTTTGGTTTGGTAAGTTGAATATACGTTCATCATTTTATTCTCTTCTTATCTTCTCTTCTAGTTTCAACATGGTATCATAGTATCATGAGGAGAAAAATTATTGGCATAAGGGAAAAGCCAAAATGCTTTAAATGTCAAAAATTTGGGCATACGGCAAATAATTGCAGATTTGAAAATAATGAAAAAACATCTATGGCACAAGTAGCCATTGAAGAAACATTGTTTTAGAAGTATGGCTAAGAAGTACACCATGTAGAGACGTGCTCCAAAGAATTTGGTGTTGGTGAGATGTGCATCAACGAGTTAAGCGTGTTGGTGACGAGAAGGGCATCATAATTGAAAAGCTAGTGCTTCATATAATTGTTTTACTAACTTTAAAGCAAGGAGGTATATTGAAATATATGCTTCAAAGTAGTATTAATATCATTCATCAAATTTTCTCCATTGAAGATGGGAATGGAAAGTGAAAACTTGTTTGAAGACATTGTAAACTTGATTATGGATGAACACTCACGATTTTTCTTTAAACCTCATAAGCTCTAAGGATCAAATGGCTCTTGATACCAATTTGTTGGAGGATAAGAAAGTAAATAACGCATATTGCAAAATGTTCTTATTTCTCATTTCTTACAGAACTACAAAAGCACTTAAATAGTGATAATCTAATAACTAACAAAGCTTAAATGTAGGGAAGCACATCCCATGACTCAACTTAATTAGTGGACAAAAGTAATTGACCCACTAAGAACTCACCACTAACATATACGTCAAAGAACTAAGACTTTGACTAAATAAAACATTAGCCACTAATACTTAACCTAACTTACTACTTTGAAGGACTATCTCAACAATAACGTAAATATAAAAATAATTAACTACTAAAGTTTGAAGCATTAATCTCACTACAATAATTTGTAGCAAGGGAGTGTGTAGGAATATTCTTCAAAAATTATTGTAGTTAACTAGTTCCTAATTTCTAGCATTAAGTTACTAGGTGGTTGTTGTAACATGCTTCAAAAATTATATTAGTTAATTAGTTCCTAATTTCTAGCATGAAGTTACTAGGTGGTTTTAGATTTTAAAAAAACATGTATTAATTAGTTTCTTATCATATAGATAGTAATGGGTAGGCATGGCAATCCAGTCCGGATCCGACCCTAGTCCGCTCCGATCAGAAGGAAAAAATATGAGTCGACTCCGACAAAAATAATAATCCGCATCCAACTCCGTTTAAAAGGTCCGACTACAAGTCGGAGGAGAGTCGGAGTCGGATCACATAAAAAAGTCTGACATCCGAATTCAACTCCGACTTTAAGGCAATTAATCCCTTTTTTATTGATATGAATGTGTTATGTATGTGTAATCTAACTCCGACTTTGAGGCAATTGTATTATCCATTGAAAAAATGATTGTTAAAAATAATACTACCTCCGTCCCAGAAAGATCTGAACACTTGTTGGGACACGTAGTTTAAGGTGATAAGTTGTAGTGTGGTTATCAAATGTTATTTTATTTAAAAAGTAGATGTGATAGGAGTTGGTAGGGTATTTTTTATTAGAGGAAAGAGAAAGTTGGGTACCTTTTTATTGATAGAAGGTAGAGTGTGGGACCAAAGATGTGTAAAACAAATAATATATTAATGGTGGGACCATGCCAAAAATGGAAGTGTTCAAACTAATTTGGGACAAACATAAAAAGAAAGTGTTCAGACTATTTTGGGACGGAGGGAGTAGTAATGTTTAGATTATTTGTATTGTACAAGATTTTTCTATTAAAAAAAAGCGGTGAAAAAAGGTCGGATCGGGTCGGAGTCGGATGTTAGAATTTGAAGTCAGGCCGGACTCTGATTTTCGGAGTCGGATTTAAAATATGCCTTCTTGTAGGGTCGGAGTCGGATTATGCATAATCCAGTCCAAGTCCGACCCGTTGACATCTCTAATACTGGGTCATGTCCTCCTATAACACCCGACCCATACGGAGTCGAGTCTGTCGTCATCAATGCGCATCCAGGGCCAACAACTGTCCTTAATAACCAACACAAGTTATTCTAGCGCATTTTTGTCCTCACTTATGTGCAACCCGAGAAACTTCCCAGGAGGTCACTCATACCTAGACTACTCCCAGCTAAGCACGCTTAAGTATGGAGTAACTAAGGAAATGAGCTCTCTAAAAGAAAGATGCATCTTGTTAGAATGAGTAGCCTACTAAATCCTTTTAAAGCAATCATAAGAGGCATTACACCTCCACTGTCTAGTCATGTCCTTTGTTATAGTTTAGTGTTGTTGGGTACTTTAGCCTATTTAAAGGCTCCCAATGCACTTTACGATTTGGAATGAATTATATTCTTCTTTCTCCACTTTTATTTTTATTATAATTTCAACATGGTATCTGTTGGAATATTCTTCAAAAATTATTTTATTTAATTAGGTCCTAATTTCTAGCATTAAGTTACTAGGTGCTTTTAGATTAAAAAAAAAATGTGTTAATTAGTTTCTTATCGTGGAGAATAGTAGTGGATTATGTCCTCTACTACATATGCCTGTTCCTTGTCATTAGATAGTGTTGTTAGATGTTTTAGCCTTTTTAAACGCTTCTAATGTAGTTCACAATTTGGAATGAAATATGTTCATCTTTCCCATATTTTTGTTTTTAATTTTGAAATGAAAATTAATTCATTGATTCAAAGTAATACAACATCTGCAATAGAAGTAAAAACTACCAAATACACATCAAAATGAAATAAATACAATTCTAATATTACAAAACCATAATCGTTGAGGAGATCTAACAAATCCGAAAACCCTCGTCTTTCACATCGTTGTCTGATACAACCTTCTACAAGAGGGTATGTCGATCTTTTGTAGTTTTGAAGTAGAACTGGATTTAATTCAAGTGATGGTAAACAAAATACTAACATCTATTGCAACCCCGCAAAAATTTCAATCAACAAATCAACCTCTTGAATTATACAAAAAACCAAAAATAAAACCCCTAAACTCTCACATGGAGAGAGATAAAACCCAATATATGGCTAGATAATAACCCAATATATGGGTAGAAAAACTCTCCATTAGAGAGAAACTGAAGTTTATTAGAAACAATAACATAAAAACTAGTAACAAAAGGAAAAAAGGGGCTTACTACCACCCAAAAGGGTGGTGGTTTCCCGTAGGTTGAAAATTACGGTTTTGTGGAAAAGGAGAGAGGAGAGAGGAGAGAGAAAAAAAAGGGAAAGAAGGCAGATTAATTTTTATTTACATCTTATTTTTATTTTTTCTTCTTTCCCCTCTCTCATTTCTATTATAATTTCAACATGGTGTACTATAATATGTTCTTCATTTTAATCCAATAAAAATTTAACATACAAGATTTTATATAGGACTCAATCAATAACTATCAATCTAAAATCTAGAAACGTGACTAGAGGAAAAAAGCCCAAGGGCTGCGGTCAAAAAGGGCCCAAGGGCTGCGTTTTTTGACCGCAACCGCAGCCCTTAGCGCGTTAAGGGCTGCGGTTTTTCCAAAAACCGCAGCCCTTAACCTACTAAGGGCTGCGGTTTTTCCAAAAACCGCAGCCCTTGTGACCCAAAAAAAATAAAAAAAAAAATTTTTTTTTTTGGATTTTTTTGTCCTAAATGTTCCCAAACAGTTTATATATATATATATATAAGTATCATTTTTCATTACAAATTATGTTTTTTACACGAATATAGAGAAAATAATAACTAAATTACATTAGTTCGAGGCTGCCCTCGAATGTTCGAATTGCAATATATGAGCAGGATCACAACCATCAAAAAATAACCAACCAAAGAACAGCCATGAAGACATTACAACAACTCCACCAAGATCAGCATCCGAATCCCTCAAAAGCAACTTTTCTAGAGATGATAGAACCTGGCAAATAAAACCAAAACCGCTATAATTTGGAGTTGAAACTATATCTATGCAAGTACTACAAAGCGTGAAAGGACGGACCCACTCCACAAGAACAACTTTCAATTTGTTGATGTTGTAAGTACATGGCAGCTTACAATACAACAACAAATGGCTAAACAAATGGCTAGCGGGGGGTTGCGGGGTGGGGGGGCGGGGGGTTTGGCGGGGGTGGGGGGAGGGGGAGGGGAAGCAGGGGGTCTTGGGTGTGCTAGGGGTGTAGCAGGGGGCGCCCGGGTAGGGTGGGGTGGGGTGGGGGGGGGCTAGCGGGGGGCTAGCAGGGTCAGGGCAGCGGGGGTGCTGGCGGGGGGTGGGGGCAGGGCGGGGAGGGGAAGCGAGGGGGTGCTGGGCCTATATAATCGAAAATGTCCTAAAACGGCCTTTTAATTACTCAAAATGTACTTAGAAACAAATAAATGATGTTATATAAGCCTAATTGTTTGTAAACTAATTATTATTGCCAAATATATGGCCAAATTACATTATATGATCCTAAATGTGTTAAAAGGTTCATAATGGTCGAAAATAGCCTTAAATGTTCTATTCTTATCCCAAATGTAGTTAAAAATGAATCAACAAACTTAGATGATTATAATAGTTTGTCAAATTATATTTGATGACACTAAATGCATACAATTACATTATACCACCATGTTTTTGCATGAATCAATGGACAAAAAACCCATGAAAACATTCACTTAATTGCTTATTAGGCGAATAAATCACACAAATATCAAGCTATAACCACTTCATTATCCATGGATCAAGCAATTAAAGTCCTAAAATAACCACTTTGATGCATATTAGGCCAAGAAATCCCACAAAAATCAATAACTAACTAATATTCACCAACTTTATGCATGAAGCAAACAATCAAGGTCAAAACAATTCAATAAAACCAGCACCATGATCCCAAAGGGGCTACAATGCCCATACTAATTCCTCGAACAATCATCTTCAACTAAGGGGAAAAGGGGGATAAATAAGGTTCATCCTCGAACAATCAACTTCGGATAAAAGGGTTCTAATTTCTAAAACATAATCGGAAAAAGAATTCTAACCTGTCTCCCTTTGGTTTCTTCACACCATCTCCAATAATAATATTAGCCATGGTATACTCGCATCACAACGCACCTGAAAAGCATTATAACCATGTATCATGCTATTAACAAATGAACTTTCCACGTAAGAAAGATATATCCATTATCAACATATCAGCAATATAAATCAATGTATAAACTAAAAGTGTGATCTTTAAACATATCAGCAATATAAATCAATGTCTTATGGTTATGTATAAACTCCTTACCTATAGTCAAGGCAGGCCACTATGATGTCTCTCTCTGCCAACTGAAATCCAAGAAGAGAACCCCTAGCTAATGAAGCAATATACTGCAAGCAAACAAATATGCGAACAAAAAGACTAGTTAGCATTCTTTGCTTGCCTCCAAAACTACCTCGGAGTTTTATTTCGGAAAGAAACTTACGATTCTTTGCCCGCTTTTCACTGAAGAATTTGCACTTTTGAAGCTCTTTGTACAGCTCCCCTTTGGGCGCATATTCAAGTATCAAATACACACGTTTTTGCACACATAAGACGGGTTACAATTTCAGCTTCGTACAAAAACACGAGACTATGTCCATCTACATTAGCAACTTTATTACATAAAAGTAGATCAGTACCTGATCATAGAAGTATCCATATAGACGTAGTATGTTAGGATGACGAAGATGACTTTGTATTTCAACTTCTCGCCGTATCTGATGCTCCACTTGAGACTGTTTCAGCTGGCTCTTGAATAGTACTTTGAGTGCCACAATATGATTGCTCTGATTCAGAAAATCAACAGTTTCAGTAAAATTCTCAAAATTCCCCTTCACAACTATGTTACTTGGATTCGGGTACACGTGTAATTATCTAAGCATCCGTCTTTGCCATTTTCTGAACATATCCCTGATTTTCGCCCAAAAAATGAAGTATCGCAAGTGTCCCTACCCATGGCAGAATGTTAAGGATCTCACACGAGTACACAAGGTAAAACGAAATGAGTTTGTTGAACGTAGATTTAAATTAAAAATAAGTTAATTCTCTTTGTTTCTATTAATTACTGCTATGAATTAAATGTAGATCACAATATATCTCTAGGTTAAAAGAAGCCAATATATGTTGAATCAAAATCAACACAGAAACAATACACTTAATAAAAAAAAACTATTTGAAGAAACGAAAGAAAGAGCAAAAATCGAAGACTGCATACTCTCTTCTCTCTCGCCAAGTAGACATGACCAAACTTTCCTCTACAGAGAGGTTTTCCGATGTCGAAGTCATTGAGAGTCCACCGTTTCTTCTCCGCTGCAGGAACCTCTTCAGATGCCTGAAAAACACACATATGCATCAATTTAGGTTGAAATTAGTCAGATCGCAATGAACACAACACGAATTTGACTCATTTGAACGAATCAAACCCAATAAAACACCTTCAATTTCAGAGAGAAAACACAAATTTTCAAACACTTCAGAGATTCAATCGGAAATGAGGAATTTAAGTATGTAAGCATATAATCTTCCATATTTATTGAAGCAATTAAATCTTGAATTTTCCGCACCAAAGATATGAATCAAAACCAAATGCCGAAAAAGGAAATAAAATCAAAATTATACTTTTGAAACCAAACAAACCGAAAAAGAACTTGCACTGATCTAATAACTTAGAACAACAGAATCACATAAGCACTTCTCCTAGTATCTCAAGTCCAATTACAGCTTTACAACTCCCAATATTACACATCAGAGCGAGATTACACTAAAACTTACCATCAAGAAAACACCAAGATTCACCAAACTCCCAACATAATATCATACTATAACTCATTTTGCAAATTATTACATGCAAACATTATCACCGAAATAATCCAAAAGACATTAACATCATCCAATTCATCAACATGTATTCACATTTTCCAAATCAAAATGAAATCAAATTACAACATTAAAAAATAAGAATGAAGAAAAAAAGAGAGGAAGAGAGAGACCGAAAGAGGAGCCATCCAATTTGACGACGGTGAGATGAATGGGAGCCTGAGCTAATTAATTCAAACCGACATGCCCAATTCAAGCACTAAAAGCAATAAAAAGAAATCACAAACTAATTTTTTCTTAAACCTTACCCAATTTGATAAGATGATTACATTCTTCATCGGTAAAAAATGCCCTAAAAATTCAGCAACCAGCACCACCACCGGCCAAGATCTGCGCAACAAGCGAGAGGAAGGAGGAGTAGAGCCACGACAACACCAGCGGCAAACCAACAACAACAGCAACGACAACAACCGTGGTTTGAATGTCGCACAACCGGCCAAGATCTACCAAAAAATCGCACATTTGATGACCTCTTTTGAATGTCGAACATCGAAGAAGAAGAAGATGAAGGAGTAGAGATGAAGAGTTCGAACATCGATGTCAGTTCGAAGCTTAGGCCATTAGGGCTGAGTTGAGCGGTTTTTTTTTTTGTGAGATTTTAGGCCTGAGTTGAGGAGAAGAAGAAGAGGAGATGAAATGGGAGGAGAGAGAGAGAGGGTGTTTCAAAGAATGAGGGAATGAAAGAATTGGAGGGAGTTTATTAGGGGCTAGGGCAAATAGAATAATAAAGAACTTAAGGCCCAATAGGGCTGCGGTTAGCCCAAAAACCGCAGCCCTTCACTAAAGGGCTGCGGTTAAGCCCAAAACCGCAGCCCTTTATTACTAAAGGGCTGCGGTTTTCATGCTAACCGCAGCCCTTCACTCTTAAGGGCTGCGTTTTGCAATAAACCGCAGCCCTTGCACCGCAGCCCTTGCGTTTTTTTCCACTAGACGTGGGTAAACACACTCCACTATCTCCTAACAATATTCCACTAATGACTTCAACAAACTATTTTGAATCAATAATCCAATATGCCCATTTGATTCAAAAATCATAGCCTTCATTTTTTGACATTTTTCAAAACAATTTCCATCATAATTAACCTCACTCATTTAACACACTTCTCGTCAAGTTTCACAATATTTTGATGACATTTTAATTTATGCACATCTCATCACCTACACAATCTTGTCGATGTACATTATCACCAACGCCATTGTTTCGGACTCGTAGGGGTATGCACCGGTCCAGGACTGGACTGGACCGGAATCGATTGGACTGGTGGACCGGAATTTGGATTTTTTTTGGACCGAAACTTTTCCAGTCCGGTCTGGTTTTGGACCTGTTGGACTGGAATCTGCAATTTTTTTTAAAAAAAAATCTTTTTACTTAGATTTATACATATTTATAAATTAGATACATTAAATTTAATAATTCTAACAACAATAATCTTAAAGTTAATATAGAGTAGGTTTTTACCTTTTTAACTTTATAACTTTTAAATTTTTTTAACCTTTACACTATTTTTTTTTTACTAAAAAATAGAAATTCCGGTCCACCGGTCCGGACCGGAATTTTCCGGGTTTGGATCGGACCGGAAACCTAGAATCCTGATTTTCGGCGGACCGGGGACCGGATCGGAATCCTCAGTCCGGTCCGGTCCAAATTTTGGTCCGAACCGGAAACCCGAAATCCTAATTTTCGGCGGATCTGGGACCGGACCAGAATCCTCGGTCCGAAGGATTCCGGTTCGGTCCAAATTTCGGTTCGACCCTACCTTTTGCACACCCTATTTCGGAGTACCTCTCTCCACACGACCTTGTGAAGTACTTCTCTTCACCATGATGCACATAATCATCATCAACTACTCTTACCATGGTGGTTTGCTCTTCATAATTATTATTTACTCATAAAACGGAAGATGGCTTGCAATGGCTTACTTCTTATTCTTTCTCTCTTCAGGATCTAACCCGGCTTTGATACCAATTTGTTTGAAAGAAGCTTGCAAAACAGAAATATAATCGTGGAAGCAAAACTACTGAATTCTCATTACAACTTTAATCAATGAAAAGTGCCATGTTAAATAGGCGACAAAATGAAACGTTGTTCCTAAAATAAAGCAACTAATACTAGAGTTGAGGAGTGCTACATGGTGCTTGTGGCTTACTGCATGTCCCACTTAGTGATCCACTTCCTTTAATTGCAGCTAAATTAGACTAAGCAATGCAAATAACCTAACTAGAAATAAAGAAGACTAACTTAATACTACTTGAAGCATATATTTTAACAGTTTTGAGATATAGGGATTAGGGAGTTCATATACTAAACGAGACTTGGTCACTTGAAGACTAAAAAAGAGCTAGCCAAAATGTTAATCAATTAATTGAAACAAATTATTACTTACAGATAGAAAAGGTTAATTACATCATGGTCATTCAATAAACTCCTATTTTCCTTTTCTTAAATGTGGCCCTCATGATCAATTCCAAGGTACATGTAATGCAAAAAATCATGAATCAAGCAAGAGTTTCAATCCTTTGGTTAAATATATCACAATATCTACTTAACCTAGTCTCTAAGATTTCTTGAAGAAGAGCTTTTAGACAAGGAAAAAGGAAATGGAGGTTGTAGAAGCATAAAGTTTCCTGCAGACTTAGACTTTGATGTTGATGAGGTTGGCTTGTTTAAGAAAGTTGGTGCGCAACCCTTACCATTTTGATGATGAGACAAGGGACTGGCTGAAATTCCCTGAACTTGATCAACCCATTTCAACTTATGTGTCGAACTCTCACAGTTCGCGCGATTTATATTGGTAACGTTAATGTTGTTACTTCCCGCAATCGACGAAATTGCAGCAGCTACTGCAGATTGGAAACTTGGGTCTGAAGTAAGTACTTTGGTTAATGTTTCTGTCAAGAATTGTTGAGAAGAGGAGGAAGAAGTTGTAGCTTGGTTCATCCTTTCCAAAAAATTAGTATGGCTTAAAATTTCATTATTGGTTGGTTTTCCGAAATTTATGGATCCCATTGGAGGTTTATTCAATGGCAACAAACCATAATTTAGGGAATTAGTATTGCTCCAAGAAATTGGAAATATACTTTTTGTTTCTGAAGAAGAGAAGTCTAGACTTCTTGAAGAGTAATGAGATGGTGATTGAAGGAAATCATTGGAGGTGATGTGTGATGTTTTATTGAAATGTGAAGGAGGAGTACAAGTGAGATCCAAGGTGATTGTTGGTGGTGTAGGTGAAGAAGAGCTTGGTAAATTGAACTGTCCAGTGTTTGAGTTGTTATAAAGGGTGAAGTTGAGACCGTTGAGGTTCGTCGTGGTCATTATAGAAGGAGCAGAAGAACTAAGGCCGGCTTGCGAGGTTGATGAGCCGGACAAAAGGATTGACGCTGCTGCTGAGGTTGTGGAAGCCATCGCCGTGGCTGCCACTGCAAGTGGGTGGTTGTGGGTTCCTTCATATGTGGTTATTAGAATGGACATGTCAGTTGAACACCTTTGCACCTGAAATTCAAGTAGAAGGAACGATATTAGAAAGTTATATCTATTTATTTCTATGAAATTATGTAAAGTTCAATGTGGCGAGTATGTAGACAACACTAAGCATGCATGTGTTCGTTTGATATCTTCATCTACAACTGGTTGTCCTATGGAGGACGATTTTTATAGACCCTTCCTGATAGTTGCGTCAATCATGTTGATCTCTCCATCACTTGCATAAGATAGTGGCTCATGAGGAAATTAAATGATATACATTATTTTCCTATATTAATTTTAATTTATCCATTGAACTTCAAAATTCATAGAAACCAAAAACTGCAACTAGTTTGTCAAATATCCAAAGAAACACATTAATGAGATGTGCAATTTTAATAATTTTTACCAATGCATGCATCTAATCCTGTCTTACTTAGCTATATAGATACTTCATATTATGTTTGGAGATGAAGAGAAAAAGAACTCACTTGTTTCCTGACTGGACATGATGGTGCTACTGTACAACGATAGTAGGCACGCGGACATGGATTTCCCTTTGCGATTTTCTGCCCATATTTCCTCCATTGGCATCCATCATTCATCTGCATTGCATTTTCTTAAGGCTTTAAAATCTTATTCCAACTATACTGATATCGACTATATAATAAATAAAAAATTAATCAAACTTACTCTAATCATATTTATTTTGAAAACTGACAATAAAAAAAGTTGTTCTACGTACTTTTCAAATTTCCATATTTGTAGAGTTTGATTTTTCTATTAAAAAGAAACTTGAAAACCGAAAATAGAAAATGATAACGAACAATTTGCAAGACATATAAACTTACCGTGGGTGTATCACATCTTGCTCTTACAGAAACCCTAGCTCTTTTGGTGATGTTTGTCTGTGAAGGCTCGTCTTCCTCTACACCATCTTTCATTGTCTTCTGCACCTTACTTGGTCGCCAAGTATCTCCTACGCCATCTTCTTTTGCATCGTCGATCTCAGTGCTTTTATCGGATCCCTTATCGAATAAATCAATCGTTGGTAGAGCTTTGCATCCGAAGCCTAGTGAAAGTCCTTCACTCATTAGCTTTGTATCTTCTCTAACTACACTAGAGATGATACTATTTGTATTATTGTTATCATCCTTCTTACGCTTGTTAAGAACTTGAAAGCCTAGGCTTAGTGAAACTTCAGCTTCTTCTTCTTCTTCTTCTTCTTCTTTTTGTATTTCAATTGTCAAAGATTTATTTTCTGACATTGTTATTGAAGGTGATCGTTCATGTTGGAGGATGTCAAAGAAGCGCATTTGCAGTGATCTGTAGTCATTTTCAGTTCGTTCTAACATCTTCTTTAACCTTACATTTTCTTCTTTCACCTCAATCATCTCAGTTTTCGCTGATTCAAGTTCATTAACCTGAAAAACGTATACATGATAAACAATAATGAATAATTATGACTAAATAATTGAGTATATATGACAAATTTTTTTTGCTAAATAAGCAATGTTTTTCAAATAATAATAATGGGATAATATACCATACGCAATAATGCAAAGGACAACTCAATAAGCTCTTTTTTGAATCTCATCTACAAAATCTTTTATGATCGGAAATCAGACAACTTTTAGTGCTAATAGCATTATCGATTCTGACTATATAATACTACTACTTACTCCGACCTTTAAAGGCTCAATCTTTCCTTTTTTTTTTTTGCATGGTGTCTAACACATGCTTTTGGCCGTTTTGTATCTTCAATTTTTATATAAATACAAAGTACAAAGAATTTAAAATTTAGATATATACACATTGATTATATCTCATATGAATATACATTTTATTATCTCTTGATCAGAATTACATCCAAAATTTACAAATTAAAGTTTGACTTTTTTTTTGCTAAGCAAGTAAGAAGAATATTGATCAAGCTCAACCATTTACAATATGGCCAAACCAAAGGGAGAGCAACTAGGTTAGATCCCTCACCCTAAGGCAGGCAACAAGCAAATAATCTGTGCATTGTGCTCTCAGGAGCACAATGAGGATTGTGCTCCCACAATACAAAATAGAACATTTACAAAAACGAAAATGAACATTTTACTGTTGAAGTGGAACATTACAAGAATTTACTTACGAACACGAACATTTTACTGTTGAATTGGAATATTACAAGAATTCACTTACGTAAACGAACATATTACTGTTGAAGTAGAACATTACCAGAATTCAATTACAAAAAAGAACATTTTACTGTTAAAGTGGAACATAACTAGAAATTCGATTACTTAAATAGAACATTTGCTCATCAAATATATAACATATTTTTCACGACAAATAGAACATATTTTTTACTGAAAAATAAGCTTTGAACAAACAATTTTTTAAAATAGAACATTTGCTTATCGAGAATAGAACAATTTTCACGAAAAAAAGGGAACATAATTTTCTCTTGAAAAATAAGCTTAAAACGAACATTTGTTGACATAGAACATTTAATTATTGAAAATAGAACAATTTTCGCGGAAAATAGAACATATTTTTTTGCTGAAAAATATGCGTAAAACGAACATTTGTTGAAATAGAACATTTACTCATCGAAAATGGAACAAATTTACTGGGTGCACCATGTGCACCGTGCTCCTGAGAGCACGATAGAATTTTTAACAAGTAAAAGCCTATATACATCATTTAATTACAAAGTTTGACTTTAGAAAAAGCAGATAATGTAATAAGAGACAAAGGAAGTACAATTTAATCGAAACTGAATATTCCCTATGTACTCCTATGAATTCAATATTAGGCTCAGGCACACATTTTAGTAATTTCTTAGTATCGGATTATCAGCTTCACAATAGATGGTGTGGAAAAAGAATATAAAAGTTAATTGATACAGGGAGCCTAGGATCCATCTTACATAGGATATATGAGAAGAGAGTCTGTGTGAGAGATCGAGTTAGTGAGGGAGGATCCATATAGAAATTCGAAATATCATATGGGTCGGGTGAGTTAAAGCTTATATTGAAGCTAGCAAATAGTTTATTTGTGACTATCACAAACAGAAATATATTTGAGAATGGAGAAAGACAGGAAGTATTTCGTAATACTGGTATAGATGGTGTGTCATGATAATTAATAGGTCGACTGTTTATAATGTTACTGTAGAGTTTGTGCCTTGAAATCTGGTCAGAAGACGGTTTTGTCGGACCGCCCGACCGGATCGGGCAGGCTCGCCCGATCGGGCGGGGCAGCGACAAGCAGCATGCCATGGGAGTAAGGCGCCCGATGGCATCGGGCGGGTTCGCCCGATCGGGCGGCATCGCGAACAACGACTCGGGCCATGTTCGCCCGATCGGGCCCGCAACTGGTTTTGGTTTGGCTTTTACCGCCCGATCGGGCGGATTCCGCCCGACCCGATCGGGCGGCAGTTTAATGATGCGGGATTGGCGATTTTCGGGGTTTGCATATAAATAGGTTTTTTAACCTAGCTTATTAGTGACGATTTTCCCATTAATCATCTCTGTAATTCTGATTATTCTCTCATCAATAATATTATTCTCTCCTCTGCCCGTGGATGTAGCCAACACTCCGTTGGTGAACCACGTTAAATCTGTGTCTGTTTATTTTCAATTTTGCATTCAATATTTGTTCTTTTCTCACATCTGTCATAACAGTTACTGCTTAATTAGAAAACGATATTAAAACAATGACTTTCTCAGTAGTCAAAACTACATTGAGAGCAATTCCAAAGCAGTACCAATGTACCATATAAAACAAAAAGATGACATCAAATATGTACGAAGTCAGCTGAATCTTCTGCATAGCTTATCTCTGATATATAAATGTTAATTTTATGATTGAAATTCAAAAATACAATTCAGTCCTACAGCCGACTTTTTCTTTTTTATTTCGCCATTGGCAATATAATATTACTAATTACAACAAAATTATGTCCTAGTAAAAAGCTACAGTAATAGTTTTTTGCTAGGGTTTGGCATAACCTAATTACCATCATTTTTACTTAAGCAAAAAAAAAGCATTTAATTTTTTTTATTTTTTTGTATAACTTCAGTTAAAGTAATCTGCATTGGTTGTTAAGAGGAAGATTCATTTACGATTCTCGCTCATTTGCTTTTTATGCGAGCTTGTTGAATTATGAATAGTCTGAGATGTAAGTTTGTGAAATAGTGATGCATGAGACACAAAATTGCATCTCTTGGGGATCACGTATTTATTTTCCTTTTCTAATATGAGTTGAGGGCGTTGATGTATTAAAGTATAACATATTGGTAGTGCTACAATTAATGATAATAATCCACCATTTCATCTGTATGGTAATCAGCTATTTATTTTTTCGAAGTGGAGCCTCGCAAAATTTGACCACAAATTATTGTCAATGTGTAAGAAAAAAAGTAAATAGATGAGATATCGTCAGATTCCACTGAATATATATATTTAAAATATTATTATCATTTTTTTAGCACATTATTGAAGATATTAATAGACAAATATATGTATGTGTTGGATCGAAAATTGTGCACAAAAAAATGTGAAGTTTATTATGAGATGCAAGGATATTAATGGGAAGGATTATTCATGAAGAAACTATATTATCCTTTCTAGAGTTATGACGATCCTACTAGGCACCTTAGCTTCTTTACATAAGAATCATTTTGGAATTCATGTGATTGATCACTTAGGGATCTATAAATTTCTTATGTGGCGTAACCATTCAAATTTAAGATAATGAATTGTTGTTAATGTACTATCATCTAGCACTAACATACATGTGTATTTCTTTCGTCAAAATAAAATTTGCCCTTAAACTAGACATAACAATATTTGAAGTAATACAAGGAAAAAACTTAGGATAGGAACATAGGAACTCTAATTATTTCAAGTAGTGTTACATGTTGACATGTACAAATCGCAAATAAAGAACTCAATTAACTTAAGTTACCTCTTTGTCCATCCTTGGAATGTCCTGCTTGGGAGAAGAGATTATGGAAGTGTAATCTTCATCTTTAATTCTTGGCTGAAACACAAAATGTTACACAAAGTAAAGATATAGTATATTTTTTATTGCATAGATCTCAATTTCTCAACCCTTTTAGAGAAAATAGCTGGGAAAAAAAATAAAATAGCAAATTTTACATAATTTAGATTAAAAAAACCTTCTTCTTTCAATCTTCATTTACCTTCATTTCTTCTCTGAAGTTGTCTTCCAATTTGACGATTACCCCATTTTTTTCTGCTGTTGTTTCAGCACCAGAACTAGAGGTTGTCTCTCTGTTGGCATCCATCTTTCAAAGAAAATCCCAGTTTCAATTTTCTGATACTAATGTTTTTGTCCTTGACTATGAAAACTAGCACTAGTCTTTCTTATAGAAACTACCAAGCATTGACTTCACATTAAAAAATCAGAAACAAAAAGGACAGAAAATAAACAAAACTCTTAATCTCTTCCCATTACAGAAGCATACGCATAAGTGTGTCAACTAGACAATCAGTCTAGTAAACAAATGCGAATTTTTAAGCATCTTTTAATATAAGATTAACAAAGAAGTGTTCAACTTCAAATGTGGGCTTAATTATTAATTATTAATAAACAATATAATTAGATTTTAAAAAATGATAACTAAAAATGAAAACATTAAGCAGTAACTAAGTACTAATAACAATGAATAATGCGTGATTTTATCGTGGGGTTAATTATCAATAAACAATATAATTAGATTTTAAAAAATGATAACTAAAAATGAAAGCATTAAGCATTAACTAAATACTAATAACAACGAATAATGCGTGATTTTGTCGTAAAACTGCAGACTATTACCATGGTAGAAATATATATTACACTTACTTATTTGTTAATTCTTAGGACGGCATATATCAAAACCTTGCCATTAACTCTCCTTTAATAGGAGCTGATTAAAGACCTAGAGAAAAAAGGGAGATTAGATACCTTTCAATTCATTTCAACAAGTTTGTTGGTTCGTAAGGTACGGTATTCAAACAAGGTGAAGCTTCGTACCTGGAGAATATGTCACATGGATACTAGTCAGAATAATATGATGAGTGGGATACCTTTCATCTAGTTGCCAATTTAAGACACAACGAACTCTAAACAAATTTCAAGCTTTATTAATAAATTAAAGTGAGACTTTGTTGTCCATTTTCATTGACTCTTAAGGGTAATCTATTATCTTGTTGCTCCATAATCCATATTATATGCTTAATCTTCTTAATAAGTATGTTCGAAGGGTTGTTGACTGCCGTAACTACAGTTGGCAATGGTTGTATACCCGCAGACTTGGTAAGGATATTCATTAACTTTGTAAAATATACAAGATTAAGCTTTAGACTAGTACTGACTACAAAATTAATGGAGGAGAAATAACGATTTGTTTGGCAAAAGTAGCTGCAGTGGTACTTGTTTCCTTTCGTAGATTGTTGATATTAGTTGTTCCAAGTTAGCTATTAAAATAGCAATAAAGCATTATAGTTCGGTAAAACTAGTGGTTGGTTTAGTGAAAAATTAAAAATGAGAAGTATACTATATCCGATCAAAAGCTACTCCGAAGCTAATTTTTGCAAAACTACCACATGTCGCAATAGTTGTTAGCTATTAGGGCATAGTCATCAAAGGAGCTTTTAAAACAATTAGCGTTCAGTAAAATTAGGTTTTGGTTCACTAATAGAACAAAGAATTATTTTATTACGGGTTTTTGAATTTCACACATCTATGATCACTTTCTTCCTTTTCCACTCAAATTTTCTGAAATCTAATGGGAGATTTCCCAATTTATCGAGTAATGTCTATCCAAATTGGAACTTGAAGTATTAAACAAAATATGATTGCAGGCCTAAAGCTACGCTACGAGAACTGACTTGGTATAAATATTCTATCCATAGCTACGTACTGGCCATTTGCCCCCTCCAACTTCTCCCCCTAAGAACATGGACACTCCGATCAGCTGTAATACTTTTTAATTAATAGAAAATTAAGCATCTTATTAAGGGTTTATTTTTGTTTTAAATTAGATGATAACAAAATCTAAGACTTGAATTCCAATTTCTTTGTTCTTGTGTATTTTTTTTTTTTTTCTTTGGGGGTCAGACTTGGCCTTTTGGCTTCATGGGAAGGTCGAAAAGTCTGCTTTTTCATTACTTCCTGCCACCGTAATCTGCGTTACCTAATTCTTCTTTTTCAGCATACCATATTTAGATTTTATGATCACTATTATCTTGATTTCCAAGCATTTTAATGTGACCTTAATGAGTTTGGACTTTGTATGTAGTTTTCCAACGAAAATCTTCTTGTTATAATGTTTATCACCGCTAATAAAAATATGTGGTTTTGTTCCTATATATTTTATCATCATTGAGTAGAAAGTAACCTCCTCTTTAGTTTAATTAGTTTTTAGCAATTAATATATTCTATTAAGTTTATATTTTAGATTTTCCTACATATTTAACTATTATTTTCTTTGATGATGTATGAATAAAAATTATGATAAGTTGATAACTTAAAAATATACATTATAAATTTGTAACAATATCTTACACGTACATCGACAATAAAGAAAATGGCCTTTAGGGTATGTTTTACCATGAGATCTTGTAAAATTACACAAAACTCATAATTATTACAACCATTTATTACCTGCAGCTACCAAACAATTGTCAAGGACTTAGGGTACGTGTATATAAGCTGGAATGCTGGATAATAGTTTTGTTGAATACCATACCCTTCCTCAACCCGGTGTCCAATAGTGTCCATAACATGATGTCAGTAATTCAGTTAAGGTCAAGTTATTAGCAGCTTCGCAGCTGAAGTTGTATTAAGCTAACCTACCTCTTGACATGGAAGACAAACTATTCATCTTGAAAACTATATATTGCGCCACTATTTTAACTGTTTATGCGCAGTCTGAATGACTTCCATGGTGTTGTTTGATTACGTAATGGTCTATATGTTGGTTCATTTTTCTAGTGTATGGTAAAGACTTGGGAGGGTAATAGAGTTGAGAGACGATTATTTATTCATTTGGCTGGTCTATCAATTCAAAATCAGCACCTTAATGTTGGTCCTCATGCTCCGTTGAGTTTAACATCTCTTAAAGTCTATTAGGAGTAGGTAAAATAGACCGAGTTTTAGCTGATGTTGAGCTTTTGAACACGATCTAAGCGATAACTAGATTTATTGGATGTAATATTAATCCAATAAATAATTAGTATTATGGGCACATTGATCATTGGGAGATTTTTGAATTTCCATTAATTACTTCAAACTCTTGTATAAGATGGTACGATCTAATTAAACAACAATTAGATGAATTAAAAGAAGTTACAAATAAATAAAAACTAGACTATGAAAAATATACGAAAAAACCTTTAACGTTAATATATATATATATGAGTTAGTCTTGCGTGGACCTGGTCCACATTAATTTATTGTGGACTAAAGCCACTTATTTAACATAATGACCCTTTTTTTCCATATAGTAACCTTTTTAAAATCTTAAGTTACACTATACAGTTACTTTCTATCATAGTGACCTTTTTTTTTTAATATAGTCACTCTTTCTTACATTAGTTTATCATAATGAAATTTTCAGTTTGTGACATAGTAACCTTTTTTTCACATAGTCAAACTTTAGAATCTCTATCTATTCATTTTTTATATCTACTTTTTTTATATAGTGACCCTTTTTTTTTATAAATCAGATGAATTAGCATTAGGTCCACACTAATTTAGTGTGGACCAGGTCTATATAAGACTTTTAATATATATATATATATATATATATATATATATATATATATATATATATATATATATATATATATGTATGTATGTATGTATGTATGTATGTATGTATGTATATATATATATATATGTATGTATATATATATATGTATGTATATATATATATATATATATGTATATATATATATATAAAAGTAGATAAAAATTAAACAAATTATATATAAAGTTTTTGGTCTCCCAACTCAACAGATTAGATGGTCTTCTAGAGACCAGCTCTTCATTGTTTAATCCATAGATTGGAGACATATAGGCCAACTGGTTGTTTTTCAATGAAGCAGGGTCATCATACATAAATTAGTTGTTCATGAATTGGTAAAAGACTATTAGTTTTGATGTCCTAATGCACGAACTAAGCATTAAGTAAAGTATTCAGTTTTTTTTAAGTCTTTTATATAGTTTCATTGAGTTTCCTGTTTTTCTGCTGCTAATTTCTGATGTGAAACTTATAATAAATATAAGAATCAATGAAATCTGCTAATTAAGAGGAATTGACTTGAGTCTTATAACTATAATTGACTTATCAGCTTGATCTATTGGAAGTTGATCAGTTTGAGGAATAATTATTAATGCCACTAGCTAAGAACATACTAGCAGACAGCTAAAGCATTACTTTTCTCAACCTTAGACCTGCACGTTGTTTAGTTTAGCTGAAGCCAAGTCAAGGAATATACTTTCTACATACTCTTATATGCAAACACATGGACTTTAGGTTTATAGAATTATTAAGACCTTTATTTGCTCACCAACCTTATTTGCATCTGCTTCATGAATTTTTATTTTTGGCAGTTATACAACAAGAAAGGCTAGCACATTTCTAGAGAAGTAAATAAGTTGCTGATTATATTGCTTTTCTTAATCACCTCATACTTGTCTATGTAGATAATGACCCAATTCTAAAAGTAAATTTTCTTATCTTCTTGCTCTAGATCAGTTAGGGTACAAGATGCTTTCACTTGACCTTAAAAAATTAAGTTTCACATTTATTAAGTTCCAATAAGTTTAGATAAGTCCAAATTCGTTTCTAATACTAAAAACCGTAATGTGGATATGGTTAGCAAGTCAGACTTTGCTAAATGGGTATGAGTTTGAAGAATGTTGTATCGAATCTCTAAATGGGCCGTCACCTGCAAATTAAGAAGATTAACCCGGGGGTTTTCCGAGCGTACCCTCTCCGATGCTTAAGTCGATCGGTGATCAATAGAAAGCAAGAGAGTGGAGAGAGTAGCTAAATGTATGTGTTTGTTTTGTTAGTTGAAATTACCTTTCACCTGGTGCCAAATGGACTATTCATAATAGAGAATAGGTTTAAGGGGCCTTGGGACGACCCATTACACACCTTTGTCTCTACTTTCCCTGCCTTGGGTTGTCTTGGGCCCGGCATATGGTTGGTCGGTATTTAGACCCCAACAATTTGCCCCCCTGCCCCATTATCCTTTTTATAGGATAATGGGTATTGATCTGGTTTTGGAACAATGATCATGGGGCCGCGGGGTAGAAAATCCTTGGGTGACCCACTTTAATGATTGGCAATTGTTCTTGGAACAGCCCGATCGTGATTACGACAAAATTTCAAATTATTCCCACAACCACTGGTCGTGCTCTGTAAGGGTGCCTACTTCCCCATGCCATCCTTTTCGGTAGCAGGCTCCTCTTCACCGCAGCGAGCCACGACCATTGTAGGCGATCTTCCTGGGCGACTTGACGCCTCATGAGCGGATCGTCTACGATCATTTAGAGGGTTCGAGACAAAACACCTATCTCTCCGAGAGTTCCCGGTCCTCTCGCGCGGGTGTCCGGCTCCCGAACTTTGATCATATCTCCCAAGATGAGAGGGTTGTGGGGTTTGGGTGGTATGAGCCTCGTCTTTGACAGAAGTGAGTCTATCTTTCTTCTTTGCACAATTTTTCTTTTTTTACACTTTGCTGACTTCTCATGTTTCGTTATTGCAGGGTCAACCCGTGCCTTCCTCGTTGACAGGCCTGTTTGGGGGAACTTGATATCTCCTATGACCTTTCCTTGGTTAGGAAAGTGTCTGATGTCCCTTGTGGGGGTCCTTAGTTCTCTCTTTTAGAGATATGTGAACCACCTTTTAACTTGGAAGCTCGCGTATTGGGTGCTGCTTCTGTGAAGCCGAAAGTTCATTCTTCTTATCCTTCTCTTTCGGAAGTTCATTCTTCTCCCTCTTTTCTCTTGGAAGTTCATTCTTCTCATCCTTCTCCGCCCTGTCTACCCTCCATGATTTGAGCCTTGGAGGAAGTCTGCTACAGCGGAGAGTTCTTGTCCTCCTTTGGAGGGTCGTTGCAGCCCTCCAACACCGTCGTTTGTTGCTTCCTCTGGGAGGACATGTTCGACCTATGGCGGTGGCTCTGATGGTGACTCTTGCTCAAAGAGGCCAAGGGTAGAGGAGCCTCCTCTGCCTCATACTCTAGAGGAGGCTTTGGCTGCTTTGGTCCTTGTTACTGAGGAGAAGGACAACTTGCAAGCTTGGGTAACCATCCTCCGGGAGCATCGAGACAGGTTGTGCCACATTATTGAGAGGAAGGACCAGGAGTTGGATGACCTCAAACGCAGATATCTGGAGGAAAAGCTCCTTAATTTTGTACTTTTAATCATTTTCTGAGTCTATCGTTATTGTGCAGGCCCCTTAGGTTGTGTTTCTGTTTTTGAAATGAAATATGATATTTACTTGACTTCCTCTGTAGTGGTACTTATCCCTGCCCCCCAATTCATACTCTTTGTCTTTGATGAGCAAAGTGTGTGAACTTTTGAGCTTTTGTTATTTGCTTTGTATTTGTTTTGTCTGAATTGGTCAGATGATTTCTGCAAATTTGTTCTTGGTAAATCCGCCCTATTTGACTTGATCAGACAAGTTTTGCAAACTTGCACCAAATGTATGTGGGTCTAGCCGCTGCCAGAGACCACTTGGATTTTTGGTTGGCTGGCTTACCTGCCTGACTTGATCAAACAAGTTTTACAAACTTGCACCAAGTGTCTGCAAGCTTCATCGCAACTAGAGCACTTTTCGTTGGCAAATCCGCCTTGCCTGACTTCATCAGACAAGTTTTGCGGACTTGCACCAAGTATATGTGGGCTTAGCCGCTGCCATAGCACTTGGATTTTGGTTGGCAAGATTACCTTGCCTGACTTGATCAAACAAATTTTGCAAACTTGCATCAAGTGTCTCCAGGCTTAGCCGCGTACAAAACACTTAGGTTTTGCTTGACAAACTTACCCTGCCTGACTTGATCAGGCAAGTTTTACAAACTTGCACCAAGTGTCTGCGGGCTTAGTCGCGGTCAAAGCGCCTGGATTTTGATAGACTATCTTACTCTGCCTGACTTGTTCAGACAAGTTTTGCAAACTTGCACTAAGTGTCTGCGGGATTAGTCGCGGCCAGAGCACTTGTATTTTGGTTGACAAGCTTACCCTGCCTGACTTAATCAGACAAGTTTTTCAAACTTGCACCAAGTGTCTGCGGGCTTAGCGTAGCCAGAACACTTGGATATTGATTGACAAGCTTACCCTGTCTGACTTGATCAGACAAGTTTTGTAAACTTGCACCAAGTGTCTACGGGCTTAGCCGCTGCTGTAGCACTTGGATTATGATTGATAAGCTTACTCTTCCTGACTTGATCACACAAGTTTTGCAAACTTGCACCAAGTGTCTGCATGCTTAGCCACGGCCAGAGACTTGTATTTTGATTAACCAGTTTACCCTGTTTGACTTAATCATACAAGTTATGCAAACTTGAACCAAGTGTCTGCGGGCTTAGCCGCCGCCAGAGCACTTGGATTTTGGTTAACAAGCTTACCTTGCCTAACTTGATCAAACAAGTTTTGCAAACTTGCATCAAGTGTTTGCGGGCTTGGCCGCTGCCAGAGCACTTGGATTTTGGTGCAACCATTTGGGAAACTTATATTTGTATCCAAAGATTGCCTCTCAAGGCCTTTCATTGAACAAATGCTTTGATACAACCATTCTATACAAAGGATATTTTGAGGATTCAAGCATTCCAGGTGACGTCGAACCTCTTTTCTTAGAGATATATCAGCTTGTAGTTCCTTGGACCTACCTCTTCATATAGTTGGTAAGGGCCTTCCCACTTTGCTAACAACTTCCCGTGGATCTTGTCCTTCTGTACCGCCGTTGCATACCTTAATACAAGATCACCCATTTCTACGGGTTTGGCTTTTACCCACTTTTGTAGTACTTAGAGATAATGGCTTGATATACGGCCAATCGGGTTTATGCTTGATCAGGACTTTCGGGCAACAGATTCAAGGAGAGCTTTAGCAACTCGTTGTTGGAGTCCTCTTCGAACAGTTGAATTCCCAGGCTCTGGACTCCGATCTCCACCTGCATAACAGCGTCAGTTCCATATATCGGGTTAAAAGGAGTTTGCCTTGTGGTTTTTTTCATCGTTGTCCACAGCGACCATAGTGTGTTGAGAAGCTCTTCTAACCATTTGCTTTTCTGATCCTCTAGCTTCTTCAGTAGGCCGTGAAGGATCTGTTTATTTGTCGCCTCTGCTTGGTCGTTGCACTGGGGATTGCAAACAAAAGAGTAAGCAAACTTGACCCCGAATATGTCTAGCCATTGTCGTAGCGGGAGGTTGTTGAATTGCTTTTTGTGGTCCAAGAACAAGGCCCTAGGTAGACCATATCTAGGGTTGACCCCTTGCCAGATGAAGTGTCTGATTCTTATCTAATTCGATCCATATGGTGAAGTAGTCTACCCCCACAATCAGTCATCTCTTCTAGTAAAGGGCTGGTACAAATGGACCTAGGATATCCATTCCCCACTAGGTGAATGGTATGGGTACGAATATGGGTTGCAGGTCTCTGGAGGGTAACTTGATGTTGGGCGCGAACTTTTGGCATTTTTTGCATATCCGGACAGATCATTGGCGTCTGCCTTCATGGTGGGCAGCCGGCTTGGAGTGCTTTGTGGGCAAGTGATCTTCCTCCCAAGTGGTGGCCGCATAACCCTAGGTGAATCTCTCACAAGATGTAGTATGCATCCCTGACACCAACGCACTTGAGGAGTGGTAAGCTAAAGGACTTCTTGTATAGTTCATCATTGATGAGGCAATACCGGGCAGTAGCCAGTTTTACTTTCCTTACCCTTGTTGATTGACAAGCAGTTCTCCCCACTTTAAAAGCTATTATATCATCCATCCATAAGGGAGATTTCCGTGTCAAAGACGGTGCTCGCGGTCTTGCCAATTATGTTGGTTGGCCTCACCTCAACTAGGACTAACCGATTAAAGTCCTGTAGACTAGAGTTTCCTTGCTTTAATTTGATAGATCGTCTGCCTGTGCATTCTGCGCCCTTGGGAGTTGTTCTATTTTGAAGCTCTCAAACTTGGATGTAAGGACTTTGAACTTTGCTAGGTATTAAGCCACAATCGCCTACCTAGCTTCGTACTCCCCTCTCACCTAGTTAGCAACCACTAGCGAGTCGATCTTCAGGTGGACATGTTTGGCCTTAAGATTTAAGCACAACTGTAAAGCGGCTATGGTGGCCTCATACTCTGCCCCGTTATTTGATGCTTTGAATTAGAATTCCAGGGCATATTCGATGATTTTCCCCTATGGGGAGATTACTACCACCCTTCCACCGTATCCGTCGGTCGTGACAGACCCATTTAAGAAGACCTGCCAGATCTTGGTGTTTACATCTGTTTCTTCTAGATAGGAGCACTCGGCTAAGAAGTATGCCAAGGCTTGGGATTTTATGGTTGTTCTGGATTGGAATTTATTTCCAAATTCCGTTATTCTAGTTCACATTTGACCAGTCGGCCAGACTTCTCCAATTTTTCCAGCGACTTTTCGAGGGGCATGTCCGTCTGGACGACAATCTCGTGTGAGTCGAAAAATGGCCTAACCTTTCGGGCAGCGTAGGCTGCTTTCCCTATGAGGGGGTACCTTGTCTCTACTCCTGTGAGCATGTGGTTGAGGAAGTAGATGGGTTTCTGCAGCTTATTTTCCTCTTTGAGGAGTACAAACGCTGATCATGGCCGAGCTGACAGCGATAAATAAGTTCGGTGTCTCTCCTCCGTTGGGAATGAGCAACGTTGGCAATTCGCATAGATGTTCCTTTAGCTATTAGAAGATTTTTTTGCTCTGCCCCCCATTTGAATTCATTGTTCTCTTTCAACACTTTGAAGAAAGGGACTGCCTTTTTGGCAGACTTAGAGATGAACCTCGATAGGGCTGACATTCTCCCCGCTATGCGGTTTATATCTTTTATTGAGTTGGGTTCTAGTAGCCTGGTAGGTTGAAGGCAACCCTGACTTTGTCTGGGTTAGCGTTGATTCCTCTCTCGCTTACTACAAACCCTAGGAATTATCCAGATCTGACCCGAATACTTTGGGTTGAGCTACATGTTCTGTTTTCTGAATTTAGAGAAAGTCTCCTTGAGGTCTGCAACAAGCTCTTCATTTGTTTTGCTCTTGACTACGGAGTCATCTACGTCGACCTCTACATTTCTTCCCTTCTGGTTCTAAAAGACGTGGTCTACCAGCCTTTGGTAGGTGGCCCCCGCGTTCTTCAGACTGAAAGGCATTATTATGTAATTGAACACACCGTAGCTCGTGAAACTTGATGGTACCCTGAGAAGGTGTCCATGAAGTTGAGCAACGCGTGGCCGCTAGTTGAATCCACTATTTGGTCGATTCTGGGGAGAGGGTAGCAATCTTTTGGACATGACTTGTTCAAGTTCATGAAGTCCACACACATTCTCCAACTACCGATTCCCTTTTTTACTATCACTACATTGGCGAGCCACTCCAAATATTTGCAGGGTTCGATGAAGCCAGCTTTAATCAGTTTCTTTACTTCCACTCTATGGTTTCATTCTACTCTATTAATAAGTTTCGCCTTCTTTTGCTTAATGGGTCTGCAACCTTCCATTATACTTAGTTTGTGACAGATGAAGGATGGGTCTACCACCGACATGTCTGCTGCGGAGAATGCAAAGATGTCTGCGAATTTCCGCAACAGGCATGTTAGTTTCTATTTCAGCTCATGACTTATTTCGAGTCCCGATTCGACCGTTTTTTTCGTGGTGATCTCTTCATTGAGGCGGACCTCCTTTATCTGGCTCCTTGAGTTCGAGCTTGAGATCTTCTTCCGCCGGGCAATCCACCTCAGGTAGATTATCTACCTCCCCTTGGGTTTGGCTCTTGGCTCCCCGGGGTTTCTTTCTCTCCCTTTCAAGCACTGGCGGTGGTGAGTGGCTTCTATGAAGGTCGGTCATGTTACATGCTCGCGCTACCCTTTGGCAGCCATGGAGGCTGCCTATGTTTCTGTTTCGGTCTAGGAAAATAAGGGTTTGGTGGTGCGTTGGAACTATTCCTTCGACCTCCTCTAGAAATTTTTGGCCCGGTAGGGGATTGTAGGTCGATGTTATGTCAACCACCAGGAAATCGAGGATGATCGTCCTCCGGTTTCCCTATGTCCTTTGAATTGTCGTGGCCAGGCCAATCCTTCCCTATGGGAACACCTTTGATCCTATGAAGCCCATGAGGGATGTGGGACTTGTGTGAGTGCTTCTCTTTCCGTTCCATTTGTCAAAAGGTTTCCCTATAAAGGATGTTGACAGAGCTTCTCCGTCTATGAGCACCCAGTGAACGTCGTTGTTCCAGATGTCCATCTTGAGTACCAAGGGGTCTGAGTGGGGAAAGGTCATACCCTTCGAATCTACTGCTGTGAAGGACATGTCCGGCATGTTCGATAGGTTGTTCTTCTCCTCTATGGAGTAGATGTTGGGGTAAGTAAGTTTCTTAAGGTGGGTCTTTTTTGACTTTTGGAGTTTGTCTCCCCGAGAAGAATGTAGATCGTTTTCTTGCCCTTGCCCTCGACCTCTCTATCTGCCCTTATGGGTGATTCCCTTTTGCCGCCCCCCTCTCGATAGGCCTGGTCTTCTTCCCATCTTTGTACTCTTAGAAGGGTTCTTCAAACTGATCCATTCATTAATTTCTTCGCTAGAACAATTGTGGAAGTGACAGTATTTGTTTGTGTCCTTCTCCGCCTGTATTGCCTTTGATGGAAGGGCGTAGGCCTTTGGTGTTCCCTCCAGTTAGAAATTGCGGCCTTGCAATCACTAGCTAATATGCCTTTCTCTCATGTCTTTCTTAGTTCGTGCTTCGATATTCTGGTGTCCTAGGTGTAGAGGAACCACACCAATCCATCCCGAATATGGTGGTTAAACTCTACTGCGGTGACGACGAGGATTGTTGATTGTGGCTGAGCTAACTATAGCGCAAAGCCATATCTCTTTGGTTAACAAGATTCAAAAGGTTTATCGATCCCAGGGGGTGCATATCCATAATAGGCATATAGAAACTATTGTACGTCAAATAACATCAAAAGTCCTGGTTTTAGAAGATGGAATGTCTATTGTTTTTTTGCCCAAAGAACTAATTGGCTTGTTTCGGGCGGAACAAATGGGACGGGCTTTGGAAAAAGCGATATGTTACCGAGCTACCTTATTGAGAATAACGAGAGCATCGTTGAACAGCATATATTTTTTGCTATTATGAATAAAGGTAATTCTCCCTCCGTCCCAGAATACTCTTTCCACTTTCCTTTTTCATTTGTCCCAGATTACTCTTTACACTTTTATTTTTGGATATGACCCACTATTATTTTTAATCATTCTACCGTTTAAGCATTGGCCTACACTCTCTCTCCTCCAAATAAAATAATACCACTCCTACTACCTACCAACTCTAACCATGGCCCACACACTCTCTCCTTAAAATAAAATAATACTACTTTTACTAACTACTAACTCCTATCACATCTACTTTTCAATAAAATAACAATTAATAACCAAACAACAACTTATCATCTAAAACTACGTGCATTGATAAGTGTCAAGAGTATTATGGGACGGAGGGAGTACAATATATTTTCAAAGAATTGACTGAGTTATTAACATGAAACCGGTCTCTGCCACCTTCTGTTGTCTCGGTTTAGGGCGTATATTTGTGCCCTGCTTGTGGTTAGAAGATTGTAGTTGTTAAATTTTTCTTGCGGGGGTGGCCCCTTTCTCCTTGGCCGACCTTTTGACAGGCTTCTTGAAGGTGGGCTGGCTCTCTTTCTGGTCTGCATTTTCTCGGACATAACGAAAGGTGTCACCCTCTTGAAGTCTTTGCTAGCAATGTATTTATCAGCTAGTTGGAGGGCGTCCCCCAATGTATGCATTGAGGACCAGCTAAGATCTTCTTTGAACCGTCGTGGTTGGAGACAACTCCTTAGCGCGTGGATGGCTAGAGACTGCTCCATTTGTGGTATCGATGCCACCTTTCTGTTGAATTTGCCCATGAAATCACGTAGACTCTCATTCGGTCCTTGTTAGACCGTCATCAGCCCGATTGTGGATTTAGCGGGCACGGACCCACTGATGAACTGCCTTTTGAAGACTTCCAACAACTGTCGGAAAGTACTGACTAAGTCTCTCGACAAGCTCTTGAACCACGCATATGCCACCCCTATTAGACTGTTAAGGTGGTTGGAAAGTACTTGCACCATGTGGCGTCTGTATATTGGGCTAAGTACATCTGGCCCTCATACGTCGCCACATGCTTTGTTGAATCCCCACTGCCATTGTACTTGATGTGGTTGGGAGTTTGACCTTCAGTTCGGCTCCGATAAAACTTCCATTATGAAGAGGGGGTTTTGTGGGAGGCGGATTTCTATGGCCATAGTTGCTGCTCCCTTTATTAGGGAAGTTAGTCTTCTTAGAGTGTCACGAGCCTTACTACGGCTAGGCTCAGGGTTCTTTCCTCCTTAGGAGTCAACCTGAGCTTCTTGCCTGCATGAAATTAGCATACACCTAGGGGTAAAAAGAACGTAAGTACCAAGAGGGAAAGAGAACGTAGCATACACCAAGGAGTGAAATTAGCCTTGGTATACCCTTAGGCAACTTCGTGACAAAGAAATAGCAGCATCCATATGACATCAATAATAGTAAGAGCATACTGCTTTGTGATGATGAATCTGAGAAAGAGGGATTGGCTCCTTTATCAACTTCACTTAACATAATTATGATCACCAATTTTGCAACTTATTATATCAATAATAAATTATAAAATGTATGAAGTAGCTAATTTCATTACTTAAATTTGTAGTGATGAAACTTATGATCCTGACTCTATATACTTTAAGAAGGGAAGCTTATATAAGGTATAAATAACACCGATAGTAGCTGATACTGCTTCCACTGTTTGAAATTAACTACATCACATTGACATTACGTTTGCCAACATACAATTTTTATTTAAAATTATCTATTACTCCGTAATAAATAAAAATTAAGTGTGAAAATGGGGATCTTTCACAGGTAAGTGAACACGAACTCCACCAAACAATAAACATAAACAAAGTCACCACGGGCCCTAATCTATTTTGTCAATGTTCATTTTTGACAATTTTCGACTATGTGGGGCTCGGGAATGAAAGGGCACAAGGTGCTTTCATGGGCCCTACGAGACCCCTGGAGGCCATTTGAGTGGTTGGAATCATCCACTTTTCCTTTATATTATCACTTTAGTCGGTTGAATGATGTAACCACCACCCACTCCCTCCCCAACCACCCCAAAGAACCCCCTCCCACACCACCCCAAAGACCCTCCTCCCTCACCCCTGTCACATTCCCCCTCCCCATCCCCTCCCCTCCCTCCCCACGCCCCTTCCCCCTACCTTGAAATCGTGACAAGATCGGCACTCCGGTGGCGCGCGCACCCTCGCAATCATGTGCATATGACGGCGGAGAGAACAAAGCGGCCCACCCCCTTCACGCTCTTCTTCTCAACTCGATTCTCGGCTTAAGCTTCAAGAGGAAGATATCGGAAATGGGTGGGGGAGGGCAGCCTAGAATTTTTTTCGAACAAAGTGGGGGTTGGGGAAGGGTTCATGGAGTAGGGGAGGGGGGAGGGTGCTTTGGGGTACGGGTAAGGAGGGGTGGGGGGAAGGGTTGCGGGAGTGGGGGATGGGGGAGGGGGTTGGGCTGCATGGGTAGGAGAGGGGGTCCGCTGCGGGACTACGGGGTGGGGGATGGGAGTGGAGGTGGTGGTTGTTGGGTGGTGGTGGGGTTAGGGTTTGAAGTTAGGGGGTTAAGGTTAGATTAGGGTTTGAAGTTAGAAGGTTAGGGTTAGGGTAGTGTTAGAAGTTAGGGTTTAGTTAGTTAATTAAGACTAATTAGGTTTTAATTAGGGGTTAGAGGGATTAATTAGGGTTAATGACTAATGGAAAGTTGACACTGTTAGTCATGAAGGGTATTTCGTGCATTTCACCCCCAAAGTAAGGGTACCTGGTGCATTTTTGAAACAACAAGGGTACCCCATGAATTTTCAAAAACCACAGGGGTACCTGGTGAACAAACCGTATTCAATATGTTTGATTCGAGAGATTTGTTTTAGTCAAGGATATATATTTTCTAGATGAGGTTGCGAAGGTTAATTTCCATGGAACCGAGAGATTACACTTATAGAATAATGTAGGTGGAATTGATTTTTGAGGGGATTACCAACTCATGGAAGATAGAAGTAATGAAGTGGATTTTTTAGTAAAAACTACCTTTATTTTTACAAGTTATTGAAATTATTACCTTTGTTAATTTTTTTGCAATTTAACTACCTTTATTATTTCCAAACACAAATTATTGCTACCTTTTAACGAAATCCGTCAAATTTTTCATCCAGTAGAGCCCACTTTATGTTTCCCCCTCAATTTTTCATCCATTCCAATGTTTTTTTCGGCTTTTCTTAACCTACAGAACAACCTCAATGTCTTCATTCCCTAAATTCGACAAAATTTCCCATAATTGCCTTAGGGTTTATGAATTAAAGTTGTGTGTTGCTCTTGCAATCAATTGATTAGGGGATTTTGCTTGCTTCATCACTGCTACTCCACAAATTGAAGGTAAGTTTTCTAACTACGCAAATTAGGGTATATAATTTGGGGAAATTAGGAAATATGGAAATTTTAGGTAAATTAGTGTTTATTAATAGCTTTATTTGGGTTCAATAATTAAATCATTTTGCAATTGCAATGTGTAGGTTGAAATGTCTTCCTCCTCTCACTCTCTTAATCAAAAGGCAAAGGAAAAATGCAATTGTGGTGTTCCAGCAGCCATTAAGAAGGCTTGGACCACTGATAATCCTAGAAGGAGATTCCTTACATGTAAGTTTTATGAGCTTCGAACTGAATGGCGTGGGTGCAATTATTTTGAGTGGTATGATAAGGACCAACTGCAATGGCAAAAGGAGGTGATAAACCAACTTGTCCTAGACAAAAAGTTACTCAACCTTGAAGCTGGTAACTTGAAGACTGAACTGGCATATGTTTGTGGGCAAAGAAGATGCCTCCTAGCAGAATGACTCACTTAGGGTGAAGTGCAAGGCTCTAAGCTCTGAACTGAAGCATGTGATGAAGGAGGACATCAAGAAGAAGAAAAGGAACATGATGCCCACTTTGGTTGTATTGATGGTAGTTATATGTTTGATAGGTTCAGTGGCTATGTTAATCTAGAGTTAGTTACTAGTAGTTGGCTTAAGAATGATGGATGTATGATTTTATTGTTGCACAAAGTTCTAATGAACTTGTGACTTTTGTCATGTTTATGTAACCAACTATCTATCAATGAAAAAGATGTTTGAACATTATCTTTGCATTCCAATTCAATGTGTAGACATTGTCTGTTGTGCCAAATACAAAGTACTTGTTTGTTCAACACAAAACAATAAATGCCTAGCCTTTAATATTATGTTGATTACATCAAAACAAAGTGCAAGTGTGATTTTCCCTATTCAAACATCATTAATTATTACAAAGGGCACCTTGGAGGCAACTTGGACAACCTGGTCTTCTTACTTTGCTGAGTTGCACCACTTGTTTGTTGTGTGGTTGTGCTTGCACCATTGTGTTGTTGATATAGTCCAGGAGTTGGAATCATTGAAATAGGGGTCTAGGCAGTAGAGTTTGAAGATGTTGCTTGGCTACTAGTAGTGGAAGGTGGGTGTTGGTACTGCACATAAAAGGACATTTAAAGTTAAATCATGTACATTGTGCTTGAAATATGATGAATAGGTGAACTTACCTTTTCTCTTTCTTTGGAAGCCTTCTTGTCTCTTTTATGATTCACCCATTTGGAGTTGCTTGAAGGCCTTTCTCCAATGCCCTTTTCAGCCACTGGTGCAGCTGCTGTGGAGTTGCAGTTTCTGATGTTGTGCCCTAGTTGGCCACATTTTGAACATTTGTTGGACTTCTTCTTCCTTGGAACAAACATAGAAGGTTCTCCATCCTCACCACCTTCTTCATCCTTTCTCTTCTTCAAGCTAGCCTGGCATCCTCCTTGCTCCAGGTTGAAGTAGTTGTGGCAAGTTGACCTTCTCCTAGTGTTTAACCCCAGGCATTGGTTCAATGGACTGTCCATATGCAAGTAGGCACTTCTCCCTAGTGTGTGCAATTAGAGCTGGCAATGACGCGAGTCGAGCTTGAGTTTAACTATACTCGACTCGAACTCGAAAACTCATACCTAAACTCGACTCGACTTGAAAACTCACGAGCTCGAAATTTTCAAGCTCAGATCGAACTCGAAAACCCAAACTCGAGCTCGAACTCGTTTCAAGCTCGAACTCGTTAATTAATATTGCCTACATTCTTTGTAGATTTTTTTTTGAATAAGAAATATCAAAACTACATTAATGATTAATCTGTTTCAAAGTCGAAGCTTTAAATACCACTGCATAAAGCTAAACATAAATCCCTACAAGTACTTAACCATACATCTAACCATCAACATGAAAAGTTTTTCCAGATCAATCCCAAACAACTAATACAAATCCATTATCGTCATATCACTACAAATCGACAACAACTAATACAATTTACACTTCACATGATGGCCACATTCTAGGTTGTGCAACCTTAACACCAAATTATGCACCTAGCTTAATTTTTTTCCACAAAAATCTGCCAAAAAATAAAATAAAACAAAACCTTGTTAATATTATTCATAATAACACTATTTTAAAAGTGTAGTTGACATAATTAACTTGCAAAAATGAAAATAAATTCTAATTAACAAACTGAACTTAACAAACTGAACTAATTCTGAACTTACATAAAAGTAAAATGAACATAAAACACTAATTACATTAATATAAAATACAATAAATCATGTATATCAATGCATTTAGAAAACTAATTTCTTGCGACCTTGCGTGCTTTTGGTTTAATATGAACTTTTAATGGCTATGAATAATATCCCCAAATTTATAAAGAAAAAAAAGTCGAGTTTTGGTATGACATACCTCAGGTTGTGCGGCACCGAGGTGAGGTGGTGGCGTCTGGCGTGGTGTTGTAGGCTTGTAGCGTCGACTGAATTAGTGGTGCAAAGGTCTAGCATCTGGCGCTGAATTAGGGGTGCATCGTCGGCTGAATTAGGGAGATGGAGATGGAGATTGGAGAGGGAGAGGGAGAACCACATAGGCCTCTTTACACTTGACGGCATGTTGTCACTTGTGCTTGATTGCATAGTGAGGGTTTGCTGGCTTTCTTTAATAACCCATAATGGACGGCTAAGATGTATTGGTTGGGTTTCTTTAAATCTCATCCATTGATAATATATCTATTTCTTATAAGGGAAATTCCTTCACTTTGCCTTTTAGTCATTTAATGTACTTTTTCACGTTTTTTTTAAAAGAAAAGTTTTAAACTTTCTTTATATATATATATGTATGTATATATATATATGTATATATATATATATGTATGTATATATATATATATATATGTATGTATATATATATAATTTTTTTTCGAGTATCTCACGAGCTTTTCGAGTCGAGTATTGAGTAACTGGACTCGACTCGTTAGTATGTCGAGTCGAGTTCGAGCTCGAGTCGAGCTCGAGTAGCTCGCGAGCTGTCTCGACTCATTGCCACCCCTGTGTGCAATATCCACATAATCTTCTGGATTGGCTCTCCTCTTCCTTATGCAAGCAAATGCATGCACACATGGGATCCCATACAACTCCCAAGAGAAACAAGTGCAAGTTTTATCAGTTAAGTTTACAACAAACTGGTCTCCTCTGCAATGGACCTCATACACATCAATCCTAGAGTTTAACACCTCAGCATACCTAGCCTGAACTTCAAATTTATCAAACACCTTCTTAACATAAGGCATTAATCTCCCTTTTTCCTTGTTAGTCATCTCCCACTTTTCAAAACTCATTTTCATTATGCACCTCCTTATCCACTCCATACATGTTAGAATAGGCTTATCTCTAGCCTTTTTAAACACTGCATTAAATGCCTCACATATGTTATTCAATAACATGTTGGACTTTGAAGTAGTGGAAAAGGCATGCCTAGGCTAACGTTCTACAGGTATGTTATTGAGGTACTTAGTGCATCTTCATCCATGAACTTCATAGATGCCATTTCACATTCAAAATCATATTGCAGCAGTACATCAAAACATGCAGACATATAAAAGAAATTAAGATAAGAAGTTGGACATTAAGTGAAACAAACTTATGTACAAATGGATAATTTATGCCTTGGTTGTGGCCCTAGCAGCATTCCAGAAGAGATCTTTGAATGATTGACCACTGAATTGCAACTTGAAATTTGCCTAGATGTGTCTTACACAAAATCTAATCTCAGCTTTGGGACAGATGACTCTTTGGGCTTCAAGTAAACCCTACAACCAATAAAAGAACAGCTATTAGAAGATATTAAAAATTAGATAAATGAACCTTTGTAGATTAACTAAAACACTAACCTTCTGTCTGTCACTCAGATAGTGAGTCCTTCTCCATTATTGCTACTCAAATCCCTCAGCAGCAACTCAAAAAACCACATCCAAGTTTCAGTGCATTACACTTCCACCACTGCCCAACATATAGAGTAGATATTGTTATTTCCATCCTTTCCCACAGCAACCAATATTTGCCCAGGATATGCCCCTTTTAAATGACACCCATCTACTCCAATAATGGGCCTACATCCAGCCTTAAACCCCTCTTTCAGTGCTTTCAGACATATATACATCCTCTGGAATGTAGGAGGTGGTCTTTTAATTCCTTCCACAGCAATGTTGACAGAGCTTCCTGGATTATGTTTGAGTATAACATGACCATGCTCCCACACTTTTGCATATTGTTCAGCTGCATCTCCATAAATAATAAGCTTTGCCCTTGCCCTTGACTCCCACAGTTTATAATACTTCACATCAACCCCAATATTTTCAAAAACCAAAGACTTATACCTTTTGAAACTCATGTTTGGATCCCTCCTCCACACCTCAAGATACTTGTTAGCTAACCACTCAGCAGTTACCCTAGAATTCAGGTTGCATCCCACACATTTGTGGTCTAACCTCAATGACTTGATTTGCCACATGTCATCCAACCTTAGTCCTTTTACATGAATTTTGAAGAGACACTTATCTTCATATTTGCATCCACATCCAACCCTTTTAGCATGACTTTTATCCCATGGAAAATCACACCTATTTTTGCAGTAAATGCTTATCCTCTCCTTTCCATTATGAAGAAAGTAAAAGTCATAATTGTTCTCAATAGCATGACATCTAAGTGCCTTCCTATAAACCTCCCTAGAATTAAACTTCAGCCCCCTTAACAAGTGAAATTGGTTTTTTTTAAATCTGTCTCAGAATTGAAAACAGGAGCTTGATTTACCTCTTCATCATAACCACATAAAGATATGAGCTCATCAGAATCACCCTCAATTTCTTCCTGGATGTTCACTTCAGTAGACTCAAGCTCCTTTTACAGCCTACTCTTTTTACCAGTAGCCTTAGCTTAAGGTTCTGCTTCCTCATGATGATCAGGTTTAGGTTGGTCCTGAGTGAGACTAGCTTTTACAGCAGCAAACAGATCCCCACCATTTGTTTGCTTGAAAAGCTCTTCCTCGTTTGCATCCTCCTTCTCTTCTTCCCCAACCTCCCATTCAATATCTAAATCATTCCACTCTGAGCTTGATGAGCCACTCAGATCTAGCTTTCTCCTTGCCCTAGATCCCTTTTTTCTCTTGGTTTTCACCTGTCCCTTTCCCATCACTTTCTCTTTCTCCTTCCTATTCTCTTTATCCTTCCCTTTTCCTTTCAATCCCTTCCCTTTTTGAGCCACATGATTCACTCTTTTAGAGGTCAACAAATCAGATGTAGATTTTTGTGGAGCTTTAGGCAAGTCTTTGGAAGGGGAATCAATTAACGCATGTTGCTCTAACAATCTAGCACTCCTCCTAGTATGACTGACTGTTTGTGAAAGGAAGATACCAGGTTCTTGTGCTTTTGTCCAGTTGTTTGATTGTCTTGGAGGCTTGAATCTAAGACTCTTAAACTCATACTTCACTTTTTATCTCCTGTTTAGGCATTCCACTATGGTTTCCTGGGTTAATTGGCCTGAATTATTTGGGCTTAATGTGTTGGGCTTTTTAGGGCTTATCAAACTCCTATGATAATCTTTTATTATCTCAGGAAACCCAGGGCATTTGGACCTAAATAAGTAATCAGGGCCTGGTATTTCTGCATTACTTTTTGGTGTTGGAGGGCCATCATCAGTAGGGGTGTTCACAAAAAACCGAAACCGAAATCCCGTACCGAAAAGCCGGAAAACCGGTTAAAATGGGCGGTTACCGAACCGGAAAATTTGGGATTGAACGGTTCGGTTACCGAACCGGTAAAAATAACGGTTAAACGGTACGGTTACGGTTATGATTTTTTATAAAACGGTTAACCGAAAAACCGGATAAATTTATTTATTATTATTATTATTTAATTTTTTATAATAATTATATTAATTAATTTTTTTTATTAAATGCACTAATTATTAGTAAGTAAAGTGTAGTCTGTGACTTCTTGTATAGTGAGAAAACGTAAGTCAGTGCCTAAGGGCTAAGAGGAGAGTAAGCCCAAAGTCCAAAATAATGAAATATGAGGCAGTGATTTTCTTGTGCAAAATCCAAACACTTGCTGCTGTTTTTTTTTTGTAACTTCTCACTGTGAACTACAACTTGTAATAGTTTAAGATTTTTGTGCTTGTTTTTTCTTAGAACTTTGAGATATGTATTTCATTGTATCGTAATATTGTATGGTGTGGAACGTTTTTAAAGATGATTGTCTTTTATTGATAATCTTGGTATTAATGGTATATTACTTATGTTGAGAAAAAATTGAAATCTAATATATAAAATTAGTAAACTGATTTGATAAAACTTGAGTAACGGTTAATGGTTAACCAGAAAACCGTACCGAAAAACCGGTTAACCGTTTATGCTGTTACCGGTTTGAACGGTTACGGTTACGGTTCGCAAATATGGCGAACCGATACTTCCGGTTACCGTCCCAAAAATTTATTTCGGTACGGTTAACCACCCATGAACATCCCTAATCATCAGTTACATATACATCAATATTCCCAAACCTATCTCTTGTTTTCAGAATATCAACCACATTTTCAGAGTTTATACTAACCTTCCAATCCTTATTTTGATACCACAGGTAGTAAGTTTCCGGCATTGGGTCATCCTCAAACTTATAACCTTGCACCACATATTCCTTAATTAATTTCAGATTAAGGTCACAAGTTTTTATCTTGCTACCCAACAAAATCATCCCACCATCGAATTCTTCAATTTCTTTGCCTTTCAATTTTCTTACAATTGACAATGGTCTTACATGTAATTCATGTCAACATACTGAGCATCACATTGTAAAGACAAAGAGAAAGGATAAAATGTCGATTAACAATTTCTATTCATATGGGGAGGAGGAAATTCAAGAAACGGAGAAGCAAAGGGAATAACTTTATGCTAAATAAAGCATGATAGAAGACGAAGATTCCAAGCAATGCAATTACCAATGTTAATTATCAATTAACTAATCCCCCAATTTTGTAATGCACTAATAAGCCCTAATTTTTAAATTCAATTCCACTATTGCAGTTAAACGCACTTGAACTTACCTTTCAGAGTTGGAAAATTGCGAAAAAACCTTATTTTTTTTAGGATGACAGTGAATGGTCAAATGTTGTTGTGATCCCTCCCTTGTTTCTTCTGTTCGGTGATGTGGTGATGAAGATGGCGGTGACAGCTCAGATAGAGAGAGAAAATGAAATGGAGAAAAGGAAATGGAGATGGGTGAAAGGATTGAATATCAGTAAAGATGAAGAAGAGTGAAGAGTGAAATGAGTTCGAGTTGTTGGGGTAAATTCAAAATCAGAAAACATAAAGTGAGCCCCATTAGATGGAAAATTTGATAGATTTCGTTAAAAGGTAGCAATAATCTGAGTTTGGAAACAATAAAATTAGTTAAATTGAAAAAAAAAAATTAAAAAGATAGTAATTTCAACAACTTTTAAAAATAAGATAGTTTTTTTTTAAAAAAAAAAAAAGCTAATGAAGTTGAAAAGGTCCTCTCTTGAGATCTCCCTATTATTGCCATAGAGGTATGGGTTAAACCTTTCGGACCGCAAAGCTGTGAAGGGAGCAAGGCTAAAACCGCAGTACTTGCCTCACCTAGGGAGGTGAACTAACTTGTTTGGAAAGAGATAATGTGAGTCAACTCACAATGCACTCTGCATCACCAGAGGTTTCAAGTCATAATGATTAGGGCTAGAAATAGCAATGGATCTTACCCGGATCCGTGGATCCAGATCCTTTTTTGCGGATCTGGATCCCAAAATTTTGGACCCGGTGGATCCGGGTCGGATCTGGATCTGTTGTCGGAAAACGGATTTGGATTCGGGTCTCCTTTCAGGACCCGGATCCGTAGATCCGTTTTATTAAAGGCATGGGCTAAATTTCATACCTGGTGGAAAAAACCCTAAGGCCTAAAACCCTAAGACCCAAACCCCCCTCTTATCTGCCCCCTTTCTTTCTCTCCTCATCCTTTCTCTTTCTCACCCTGCACTTCTCTCTCTTTCTTACCTTGCGCTTCTCTCTTTTTCCCAATTCTACTTGGTCAGCCGCAACCACCACCAACCACCACCACCACTAACCACCACCCACGTACAGCCCATGACCCGCGACTCGCCAGCAAAATAGAAGTCCCAGCATGCGACCTGCAGTCCCTATCCACCACCAGCAGACAACAGTCGACGACGGCACCCCAGGCATGACCCTTCATTGCTCGACCACTTGCCGCCATTACAGATCTTCAAGCTTTGATTTACAAGGACGCACTATCGACGACCACCGAAGCTTCTCTCTCGAATTTGCATTGGTTCTATTTTGATTTTGTTGCTGCAAGTGTGTAGTGTTCCATTGTTTTCTAATAGACTGAAATTCTTTATCTAATTCAATTACCCATATAGATTAATTTGGTTTAGTTTGTGGCAATTTGTTGATCTAATATTTGTTTTGTTTTGATTTTGCTGCTATTTCGTTTTTATTTTGATTTTGTTCTTCTTTCGATTTTGTTACTGCAATTGTGTAGCATAATTTGAGATAATTTGTTAATTTCAATATTGTGGTACTTTGTTGACTTAATATTTGTTTTGTTTTGATTTTGCTGTTGCAATTGTGTATGTGGTGTAGAATTTGTTGACTTGAATTTTGTGATAAAGTTGGTAAATTGTTAAAAACCAAGAAGAATAGTATGGATCTGTTTCGGACCCGGATCTGGATCCGGGTCCAACATTTTCAGACCCACTGGATCCGAGTCGGATCTGGATCCAACGTCTGAAAACGGATCTGGATCCGGATCCACCTGGACCCAATTAGGGTTGTGCATTTTCGGATGTCGGATCTGATCCGATCCGAATTTTCGGATAGCCAAATATTCGATCTGAATCCGATCCGAAAATTTCGGATATCCGAAGCTTTCGGATCGGATCCGATATCCGAAATTTGATCCGACTTTTTATTTTGTTTTTTTAAGTGCTGGATCATTATTTGATTCGTAGCTAGAAGCTACTGTCTAATTATCCTGATATCATATGGCATTACATATTAATATATAGTTATACTAGCCTTTTAAGCACGCGATGCGTGCGACGACAACATTTTGATATTTTGTAATGTCGAGTAGATAATTTTACATGCACGCCATACATGCAGTGACAACTCTTTATAATAATTTAAGTTGATAGTTTTTCGATAAACGCTCTGTTTTGTTCAATTTCTTAGAAGTAATTTTGAGCAAAAATAAGTTTAGATCAGTTCTTGATCTGACCTTATTATCCTCTATGTAATTGATTTACACAAATTGAAATTATATAAACCCATTAAAATGATCATTTCCTTACATTACTATAATGTTGTGGAAGTATATTGCTGATTTTTTTTTTTTTTCAATTTTTCCTTTTGATGGAAGATTTTGATATTCTTAAATAAATTTGTTATCTTTGTTTTTTTTGTAAACTTTTTTTGTCTTTCCTTTTTTTTAACCTAAAATTTTAAGTTATTGTAATTGTAGTTTTTAAAAATGGCAAATATTGCGATTGATTGATTACCCATTAATATTTTAAACAAAATTGATGTAATAAAAAAGTAAGGGTAACATAGTCATTTAATATGGGGACACCATGCCTCCCCTTCAGTTCTATAATAGAGATACTATACATACTGCCACTTGGCCCACTTTGGCACTTGGCTCTTCATTTCTTCCATATGTTGAAGATATTGAATAAAGCATACTGATAGTTAGCTTACTCAACAAAGCGTTGAAGCAAATTATTTTACATTCACAATTGCTCCATATTCGAAAATTCAGCCACTCACAAACACCAGACTTCCCAAAAATTAAACCCAAAACACCAGACTTCCTTCCCAAAATCGAACCCAAAACGCTAGACATTCACAATTGCTTCGTATCCGAACCTAAAATTCAGTCCCAAAATCGAAAATAGAAGAATTTCTCAAAAACGAAAATCTAAGAAAAAAAATGAAGAGAGAGAGGCCTGATGTAACACCCCGACTTTCGCAGTGGAAGGCTTAGCTTAGTCGGCGCGTTACCGCCGTACTTTCCACTATGGGAAAATACAAGGCGACATTTAACATTAACTTACATGGACATTACTTTGATTAGTCACTTTTGAAAGAAACACTTTAATAATACATTAATATTTTCTAGAAATTTCGGCAGAGTTTCCTTTGTAAATTGGACAACCCAAAATGGGAAAATGTTTGAAAAACCTGTTACAAATAAAATATACCAAATCCCAAAACTCAACGCTTTCGCGGAGTACCAGCTAAAGAGAATCAGGAGCACAATTGCTCAACCAGAACTAGAAATGAAACTAAATCAATTGATTATTTAACTATTACAAAGTGGAACGTCTTCGCCTCAAAGGAAACATAAAACAATCATAGCTGTACTCTTTGCACGTAACTGCTTCTATCTTGGAACAGATGCTCCAGAACTTCAACCTAAAACTATTGTAACACTGCCACCCACCAAGTGACAGGCCACAGTGGTGACAAAACAAAACATTGACATACACATCAGCACAACGCTGAGTACTAACCCATAAAATATTCTTAAAACATGTTTTGGTTTCTACGACTCTCACATATTCCATACGTTCACATGTAGTTATAAATACAATGAATAATTACATAATTAATCTTAATTAATCCAATTATTTAAGGAGAGGAAAGAGAACGCCGAAGGCGGGGTCAATCCCCGTAACCACTTACTTCAACATTGTAGGCCGGGGTCAATCCCCTGTAACCACCTACGAATAACACAATGGCCATAATAACAGAGTCCCTAGTGTGCACACCCCTTCTACTTGGATCACAACAAGATAGAAGGAAGACAAGAATGTGAATAATCAAAGATAGTAACCAGAGAACCTGTAGGGGCCGCTGAACCACTCATACAGGGCAACCTGTTCATCATTTCCCTCCGATATTTCACTTTACGTGATTAACATCTTTTAATTCACGTCATCACATAAATCACGTATACAATTACGTTATCATTGTTCAATCCAGTGTGAACATATTTCATCCATCATAATCTCAATCCATTCATAGTGGTTGCATTAACTCATTTCATAAATACAACCGTCACTTGAGTTCATTTATCACTTCAGATTCATAATCATTTCATAGCATCGTATCATCATAATCATCATAAAACATTTCATTTCCCGCAATCCATATGCAAAACATATCATAAATCATGGAAAGTAATCATAAGCATGTCTCATAACTTAAAGTACTTTTAAGAATAACAACAGAAACATAGCAGTATTTTCGTATCTCAAATCGTTTAAGAGTCATTCATACCTTCAGATAATTTCAGAGTTAAAAGGTATACTTTAACATATTAAGAATACATGAACATATATCATTTCTTAGTATATAATTCATCACTCGTGATTCATAAGAACAAGATTCATCTTTTCACATTTTTCGATTACTTAAGAAAACATAAGACATATTTATTTCATACTCCTTCATATCCCTATTAATAAGTTTATTAGCGATATAATTCACATAATCGACTATGGTCATTAAACATGATTCAACTCTAACTAGTTCTAACAATAGTTCGGTGATACATTCTCTTCGCTTTTCATCTTATTGAAATATATAATAAGAAACCTATGATCTAATTATATACTCTTTTAGAAACTAATTAATCATGATTGCACCTTATAAGAGACTTTCATCTAATTAATCAACTTCTTAAAGTTATACTCCAACGACTCTAGAAAACATTATGGTTGGTTACACTTAGAACATTATCATAACTTACCAATTTAATCCACTTATTAATATAATAGAGACTTTGACAAAATGTTAACTTACAATTAAAATTCTTATTTTATATTAGGTATGCCACCTTTTCACAATTCACTAAATTTTCATCAATAACAATATATAAACAGCTTTCGTAAATAGCAGAAACCAACCAAGAGCATGACTTAATTACTTTATTAATCAATTTGTTATTCAAGTCGTCTTCAAACACTAATAAAGATCACGGAAACCATATTACTAAGACTTCTTAAACATAATTGATAACTTGTATTAATTCTGGTGATTCGATCTCCCATATTAACTTATTTTGGTGAACATTAGCACTAATAATGCTTTACTAGTCTGTCTAGAAATGATTTATAAATGCACAAACTGGAATCTATTTCCAAATAGAGTAACATTAACCTGATTCATGTAGAATTGGCTACTTCTCACTTACATCTTACATACTTCATTAATGATAATAAAACCCTTCTTTAATGAACCACTATTTAGAAGTTACTAGCCAGATTGTTGATTTGCACTGTCCATTACATTTTAAAAGAAACTAATAATGTAATTGCAAAGAGAACTCCAAGTCTTACCTCTAATATTTATATTCCAGAATAACGTTTCCCAATTTAACTCAATAGAATTAACTCAATAAACAGTTAAATAGTGATTAATTACTAATCATACCTCAATGATTTACGTTAATACGAAATCATTAATCGCATTAAACTAATAATATTAATCAAAGAACTTCTCATCAGATTCCAAATAGATACGTCATAAAACGAAACGTTTATTGAAAGAGGATCTCATACTAATTAAACTAGCCTCACTACATTTGATATTATATGAGAGTAAGGTTCTATACAAACCTCGTGCACCAACAAACATAGTATACTAATATATATATGACCAGATTTTTGCTAACATAATAATTATAGTCAAATCTAGGTAGCAAAGTTCACCATCAATATTTACCCAATTAACAAAAGAAATCTTCATATCATAAATCTTTTTGTCAATTGTCAACGCTAACTAGAATTCAGACTTTCAACCATTTCTTTGTAATACATACATAGATTGATACTCAATCATCAACATACAAATTAAATCAACCAAATTCGATTCCATTAATTCAAGTGATACCAGAAAGAAATTAGCACATCACCTATAATAACATAAGAAATCAAAGCATCAATACTGTATACTCAAATTTCAGAATTCATAAACTCAATAATAACCAAGGGAAGAAGAAGAAGAGTGTAGTACCGACAAAGGGACGTGGTGGCAGCACCACCGTGCAGCTCACCATGACTGCCGGCAACAGCAGCGCGAGAGGAGAGAGGAGAGCTGAGCAGAGCAGCAGCGACAACAAGAAGGGAGAGTGGATGAAGACTACAACAACAGTAGCAGCAATGAAACAACAACAAACAACAACAACAATGGCAGCAGCACGAGCAGCACCGCGCAACCGGGGAACCAAACGCAGCTCCGGCGAGCTTGGATCCGACGAGGATGAAGGACGAGAGAGAGAAAGGAGGAAGGAGGAGAGCTGGGTCGGTTGAACTCCGGTGAGCTCAGGGGGAGCACCGACGAGCTGAAGGGAAGGGGTTCACGGGGAGGAGAGTGAGAGAGTCAGAGAGAGATCAGGGAAGAGGAGAGAGAGAAATGGGTTGTTGAACTTGTGATTTCAAAGCTCAATTACTGAGCATTTAAGGAATGAAATTTGGAGACATTAATGGAGGTGGATAGATGGAGGTTGATGGTTCACCATAGGGAAGCTTAGAGTAGGGAGTAAAGAGGGAGTAGAGGGAGGTGGTGGTCGGTTGAACGTGGGTTTGAACATCATTTCATTCTTTTTTTTTTTTTTTCATAAACCATATTATAAAATCATTTATCATAATAAACATCACTTTCGTAATAACTAAGGTAAATATACTTATTTTAGAAGATAATCTTCATCAGAATAGTTTCGAAAAATTTTAGGACGTAATTATAATAATAAACATAATTAGTAGCTAATAAAACGAGATTAAAATTCGGGGTATTACACCTGAACACCCCAGATATCCACGCCGTCCGTTCCATTCCAGCCAGTCCGGCGTGGTTAGAAAAGCATCAATCGGTAGGAAAAAAAATGAGGAGAGAGAGGCGTGTTTAGAAGAGTGAGACTGAGAGAAAATGAAAGGAGGAGAGTTGCTGAGTGCATTGAGGAGAGTTAGTCAGTTAGGGTTTATTTTGAAAGGAGTAGTAAACTGTGGAAGCCCATTTGGATCTAGCATTTGCATATTTCATTTTGGGAAAAAAATTTATTTCGGGTTTTCGGATATCCGAAATGCAAAAAAACTCAATCCGTATCCGAAAACCAAAAATCGAATCGGATATCCAAAATTTCAAATCGGATCACCGGATATTCGAATCGGATCATTCGGATCGGACTTTTTGCACGCCCCTAATAATGATGGTCACCTTCTACCTGGGCTACATTTGAAGAGGTATAGACTGCTAAAAAGGAGAAATCTTACCCTTCTGAGTTATAATTACCAAACCTACCCCTTGAATAATATGAATTACTTCCTCCGTTTCAAATTACTCGCTACGCTTTCCATATAGGGAAGTTTCATATTACTTGCTACACTTCCTTTTTGGGCAATAAACTCTCTCTATCTCTCTCCTCTCACATGGGTCTCTTTTCTTTTTACTCTCTACCTCTCTCTTCTCCAAAAATTGCCTAGGAGTCCGTGAATTGAGAAGTGTAGCGAGTAATTTAAAACGGAAGAAGTACTTTTAATATACTACCTCCATTTCACCTTACATGCACCATTTCTATACAGGACCAAGGGTAAGGAAACAGAAAGTTGTGATTGCATTTAAAACCCATGTTATGTTTTAAAAGAGTGTATATATGTGAAACCTCCAAAAGAGAAAATGGTGCATGTATTGTAAAACATCTAAAAGAGAAAAATGATACATGTATCATGAAACGTATTCTACCCCCTTATCTACATGATCTCTTCCGTACCGCATAAAGTTAACTTCATTTCTCAACCCAAGCATAGCACCTAGGTAAAAAGGAATGTCCCAGGTTATAAAACTCAACCATTAAACACTGGGGCGAGAAATCAGATCCAGAGTTCTTTGACTAGAGGGAACATAAATAACACAGAGTATCACATTACAGTTACAAAAACACTTTGGCGAATTATCATGGATTTAAATCTCAACAAGACTAAGTCCAATCCCACAGTAAATAGTAATTGATGATAGAAAAAGAAACAAAACTCATAATTCTGCCTATGATTCTACAGCAACAAAAATTAAGCAGCAGCCTTGCCCTTCTTCCTCTGGATTTTCTTCATGTAAAATTCCAGCTCTTTGCCTTCTAGGATGTATCTGCAACAGAGCAATAAAAGCGCTTTTAGTAATTCAAACAAAAACCACAGCAAGCAAAAGGTGAAAAGCCTCAAAAGAACAAAAGATCATCATTATTCAAAGATTTCAAATAGTTGACAGAGATAGCAACCGACGTTTAATTCAGATTAAAATCAAACCAATAAGAAAGATATCCTCATCTTCAACACAGTATTCTTTTCTACCCCATAAAATTGACACGAAATAAAACAATTACCCATCAGCACGGCCACATTGACCAGGGCGAGATGAAATGCAGGCTAGCAAACGACCACCGCCAAATTGTTCTTCGATGTGGGCATCTAGAGTGCGATTCTGCTGACGCTTCTCCAGCTTTCTCGCAACATGGTTGCTCTTTTTAGCTTCCTCCGTGGTCTCACTTTCCTATCATAGGGCACAAATTGAAATGATGAGAGCTCCATCTTAATCAAAATTAGCTAATGATCCCCCTCACAAAACATGACCACTTACACTCACTAGAAGCACAGCATTCCAGCTCTCAATTAAAGAAATTAAATTCATGCTAGACAGAAACAAAAAAAAAATGTCTATGAATAGCAGATCTTACTGGAAGAATGTAGAAACAAGGATTATAGAATACAAATCATACAGACCATGGTATAGCTTAAAAGTCGCAAGTTAGTAATCAGGGCTGGAGCACGCATTTAAGAAAAGGTAATGCGTAGGAACATAACATCAGACAAAGATACATTTAATGTCTAGTCAAGTAGAGGCTCTAAGATGCAATTATTTCCTCAATAATTTATCTGAAAAAGTGATCTCAAGAAATATATATGGAGACTGCAGAGTGCATTCATTCAGAAAGCTTGTAAACATACCAGGAATAAATTGTAGCAAATACAGAGATACAAAAAGAGATAATATATATGCCATGAAACCTTTAATGAGAAAAGAGATAGAATAGCAGAGCTAGGCTAACTGTGACTCTATGAGACTTGGTCATTCTCAAACAATATACATTATAATTATAAGATTTAAATAAAAAAGGAGGTTTGATAAGAAATAATCAGGAAGGAGAAATATACCTCAGTTTCTTTCTTGGCGGCAGCAGCAGCCTTCTTCTTGCGTCCAATTTCAACTCCATAGTGCTGGAGATACCATTGCTTAAATGGTGCAGCATCAACCTGGACAATGGCACTTTTCACCAAAGTCTGTGTCCTCACCAACTCATTGTTGGATGCATTGTAAACAACGTCTAAGAGACGGGTCTTGCGAGTCACAGCCTCGCTACCCCATGAGAAGTTGCCAGTGTCCAACCTCAGTGCACGCCACTTGACATTACCACCTCGAACCCTAACCCTCCTAACTGTCTTGTTGCTCGAAAGCTTTGTGTTAGCAGGCTGTCTCCCGAGCTCGTACCTTTTCCACAGTAAATAAAAACCCACAAATTATAAGTAGAAGACAAATATAGAAAACTATAATACCTCACAAAAAAGATAAGAATATCAACCGAAGTGATTTGTCAGCACAAATTTGTTTCATACGCACACATGTCATCTAACAATCAACTAAACAACAAAAACCTTGAAGTAACAACAAAATCTCCAACCAAAATTTTCAAACAATGAGGAGCAAAATATGTACGCCACAGCATCAATCTTTTTCCTCGAGTTTTGAGGTAAACAGAAGTAAGACGACATGGTCATCTAGCTTATAGTTTTGTTGCGTGCAGATGGAGTTACATGTCAGCACAGGACTGTCTAATAAGCACAAAATTTTCATGAAACTCAAAGAGATGAGAAGTATGGGATAAGCAACACATACTTGAAGGAAATCGGAAAAGCCGTTTTGATTAATGAAATGCACCTATAATCTCTCACTAAGTCCGTAATCACCAATTCAATTCATTAACCAATGTGGGAAAAGACAGGAAATTATGTGCGCGATGGCATCAATGGCTTTCCTCAAGATGTAAGGAAAACTAAAGGATGATGCCCCCGCAAAGTAATGTAGCTTACAGTAATGTTGCGTGCCGATGGAGTGACTTATTAGCACAGGACCGTCTCATAAGCACAAAATTTTCACAAAATTGTAAAAGATATTATCAACTATCCGATAAGTAAGATAATAGTCGAATGAAAAAAAATTAAAACAGTTTTGATTGCTAAAATGTGCCCAAGAGCTTCCACTACATCTAAATCGGCATACCTTAAATTAAATCAACAAGGCATCCAATTTTCTTTTAACAGTTAAATTAGCAAACATGCACTATATAACTGTCATAAATTCATCATAAATTTCACCAAAAAAGCACAATAAACAGATACAAAACAGTGAAGCCTGAGGATCATCTAGCCCTTAAACAACGATTTGCATCAATCAATCAATAAAAATCATGAAAGTAATAAAAAAATCCTAAAATTACATTGTATTAAAAAAAGATCGAGAAAAAGAAAAACATACTTTCTCTTCTTCCTCCACGCCTTCTTCTTGCCACCAGTGGCACGCCTCTTGTGCATAGAATCACGAGAAATACCTGAAATCAAAATAAAACACCAAAATTATTCGTAAAAATAATATACATAATCGTGATTGAAATGTGCCGCCATTGAAGAATAACTTGAAGAAACAAAAGAAGATCTATTGAATTAAAGGATGAGAGAGAAAGTAGAGATTCTTACCCATTTTTGCGCAGTTGGGATGAAGAAGAAACTAGGGTTTCGGCTATTTCGCCTCTGAAGTTGATACAGAGAGAGTATGAAGAAGAAAGAGAGAGATAAACCCTAGTAATCATGTTTTTAACGGGCTACATTCTGGGCTTCAGTTGTTTATGTGGTAACGGGCTTTTTTGTAGCTTGTCAATGCGTAACCCAACCCCAAAATAACGACCCAGAAATTTTTGCGAAAGGTTTTCATTTTGAACCAATTTGAACCTGATTAACGAAAATAGTAGGGTTAACACACTAGATCAAGTAATATCAAAGGGTGTTGTATTTCGCAAAACTCTCATCATGTGTGACATAGCTTATTAGAGTACTTATAACAAAGTGATCTTTATATTCGCCTTAAATGTTTAATCCCAATTCCGTCTTTTTACAACTCACTTTTTACTATCTTTACTTCCTTTCTTTGGGTTTTTAGGTTTTTTTCCACAACAGTGGGATCTCTTTGTTTTGCTCTTTCTCCCCAAAAGAACTACTAGAAATAGAAATGTGGCATCGGGAGGAGGTTTGCTGAACTTTTGGTCGGTCTGCAACATACATCAGTAGAAAATGTAGATGTTGTTGGTTTCTATTTCTTTTAGTCCACTAATTGTACACCTACCAACAATCAATTTCCTTGAAATTCCGAGGTTCCCTCTTCTTTGAGGGAAGTACTTACGAAATCTACAACAAAAGGAAAGCTCATAGGAGGAGAAAGAGTGATTGACGAAGCTAAAAACCCTTTTGTTGTGTATGCTTTTATCCCATTGATTTGAGGATATATTGCTGGAAGCTAATACGAAGTTCAAAGCAAAAGCACTTCAAAAGAGAGAGAAAAGAAAGGAGATAACCCATTTGTTGACCCTTGAGTTTTGAAGATGACTTAACCACAAAAGACATATCGTATTTTATTTATGATGTTGCTAGGTAATTTATTCTCGAGCAAAGAGAATACTTGATCGAAGATTAAAATGGAGAATTAATCAAAGATCGAAGTGAAGATGTTCGAATGATGAAGTATCAAGCTTGGGGTGAAGATTAGAATACATTAGGATGTATTTAATATCTTCTTGTTAAGGCTGAGTGAATGCTGAATTTAGTTTGTGTTGAATTCTCAAACGGAACTTGGTTCTGTTTCCATGAAAGGAACAGACACTGGTACAGTTAGGAACAAAGTTAAGGAACAGACTTAGAAACAACTTAAGGAACCCCTAATAATTCTTAAGTGGTGCGCCTAACATTATTTGTGCGCCCAACTGGTTAATTAGGAGTCTCAGGTTAGTTTTGACTAGATCCACTATTTTAGGGAGTTTGTTATTAGTTTGTTAGGAAAAGATTTAAAATAATTTTCTGTTTTAATTAGGATAATATCAAACCTTTTTAAATCTTATCTTTTATATTTTAATTAAACCAAAATATTTTGTTTCAAAATCAAATATAATTTTCGATTATAAAAAGATTTTATTTTTAAATACAAATATGATTTTCGATTTTAATTAATTTATTTATAAATATATTTTCCTAAAAACTATATATTTAAAGTAAACATTTTAATTACTCCCCAAGAAATTAGATATCACACCTAATCACTACTGCTACACGTTTGTAGTTAGTGGTTAGTGGGCTTAATTAATTTCTTCTTAAGTCTAAATTAATTTAATTAGATTAATTATTCCCCAAGCATTTACAATCACGTAATGTTTACTGCTTCTTAATATTAAGCTAAGTAGTGGGGTGAGTGGGTTAATTATTTCTCAAAAAATATTTTATAAAAACTAATTAATTCAATAAGTTATGGACATCATGGGATAATGGACTTAATTAGTGGACAGTTTACGTCTTGCCCAAGTACTCTATAAATAGGTGCCTAAACCTTAGATTATTTTGTGTCTGACTTAGCTAAATATTCTTAGTTGTCTTAAGAATCAGTGCCGCTCCTAAGAGAATTCAAACTTACTTTATTCGAGTTATTACTCTTCCATTGTCTTACAAATTGTATTTTTGGGTAAGGGTTTGAGTGAACTCTTGTAAGTGTGAGAAGCTTTGAGTGAAGCATGAGAAAGAGAAAGTATCTTCGAGGGAAGTTCGAGAGGAACGATAGTTGTGGGAACGGTTGTTGGGAACTTTAGTTTAGGAACTCAAGTTGTGGCTCGAGAGAAAAGTAATAGGTTTGTAAACAGAGTCGTTTGGCCTATTCTAGTGGAAAGTTTGAGTTAAAATCCCTTGTGGTCGAGGTTGTTTCTTCCTATTGGGCCTAGGAAGTTTTTCCTCGCTAAAATCTCTCGTGTTCCTATTGTGTGTTCCCTAGTTAACTTTTAATTCCGCAAAAAGTATAACATATTCTCTCACTATAATTCACCCCCCCTCTTATAGTGCTCATATTATACAACAATTGGTATTCGGAGCGGGAACTCTAAAAACATAGGAAACCCCGTTGAGTTCAAGATCTTGGAAAATATGAATACTAGAGAGAAACTAGAAGAAGGATACTCTACACAGAGGCCACCGATGTTCAATGGCAAGTTCTATACCTACTGGAAGAACAGAACGGATATCTTCATCAAAGCCGACAATTACCAGGTATGGAGAGTCATAGAGGTAGGCGATTTTGAAGTCACTACTACTAATGACAAGAACGAGGTAATTCCTAAATCCATGTCTGATTTCGATAAAGAAGATTTCGAAAAAAATGGAAATTTATGCTCTTGCTATTAAACTACTTCATTGTGGTCTTGGACCTCATGAACACAATCGTATCATGGGATGCAAAACCGCAAAACAAATCTAGGATCTTCTTGAAGTCACTCATGAAGGTACAAGTGTAGTTAAAAGATCGAAAATAGATCTTTTGGTGAATCAATATGAACTTTTTCAAATGAAACCAAAAGAATCTATTCAAGACATGTTTACACGTTTTACTAATATTATTAATGAGCTAAACTCTCTTGGAAAAGTAATTACCTCTAAGGAACAGGTACGAAAGGTCCTAAGGAGCCTTCCTAGGGATCGATGGATGGCTAAGGTTACTGCCTTACAAGAAACTAAGGACTTTACGAAGTTCAATCTGGAACAACTTGCTGGTTCCCTTATGACTCACGAGCTACAAATGGACAATGAGAATGGAGATATGTCCAAACAGAAATCGATTGCCTTGAAAGCTGATGAAAGTGATGACTCGAAAACTGACGAAGAAGAATCCGCTCTCATGGTCCGAAAATTAAAAAGGATGTTTAGGAACATGAAAAATGGAGACTACAAAGGTAAAAATAAGAAATACTCTAACAAACTTGTATGTCATAAATGTGGCAATTCCGATCACTTTATCAAGGAGTGTCCTCAATGGGAACAAGACAAAGGCAAAGGAAGGGAACGAAGCAAAGATAGGAACAAGGAGTACAAGAGTTCCTATACCAGATCTGATATGAAGAAAGCTATGGTTGCTGCATGGGGAGATTCTGACTCCGAAGAAGAAGGTGAACCTCAATCTAATGAGGAAATAGCAAACTTTTGTCTCATGGCTCTTGACAATTCCGAATCTGATGAAGAGATAGAATCTCTCGAGGCAAGTTTAGACACTATTAAAACTCGTCTTAATTCTTTAAGTAAAGAGAAATTATTTGAATTTATTGTTGATGCTGTAAATGATTGCAAAGATGAGTCTACTAAGTTGAAACAATGTCAACATGCTTTAGTAGTTGCAAAGGAGCATACTTCTTGGCTTAAAAGTATTCGAACTGATATTGAACAAAGATTTTTTGAGTTGTTTGATAAAAATCTAAAATTAAAAGAGGATTTCGAAAATCTTAAAAATGAGAACTACTTATTAAGCCTTGAGTTATCTCAGTTAAAGGAGTTTGTTCCTGAAGTGAGTTCCTTTGACATTAAGTCAGTTCCCTTACAAAGCTTCAAATCTGAAATAAATGAATTGAAAAATCATGTTTCGTTTTTGGAAAAAGAAAACAAGGAACTTGAAGGGGAACTAAACTTTAGTAGGAACAGGAAGAAGTTCCTACCTATTCCTAATTGGATTAAGAACCCTCAAACCAAACGAACTGAAGGTCTTGGTTTTAATCACAAAAAGAAATTTGAAAAACCTAAAAAGAGAGTTGATTTACCAAGTGATAAAGTTTGTATGTTTTGTGGGAACACTGGTCATTATAGGAACTCATGCCCTATTAGACTTGTTCGCTTTAAAGAAAACTTGGAAACAAGTAAATTAACTTGGAAAAAGAAATCTAGTGTTCTTGAAGGAAAGGAACCCAAGAAAGATTGGGTTCCTAACTCTAAAAATTAGTTTTCTTGCAGGCTATAGTGAGGGGGAACAACACATGGTACCTAGAAAGTGGTTGTTCTAAGCATATGACTGGAGATAGATCAAGATTTCTCTCACTCTCTTCCTATGATGGTAGAAGTGTGACTTTTGGTGACAACATGAAAGGCAACATAGTTGCCATGGGCAAAGTTGGTAAGTCATCGTCACATTCCATAGATAATGTTTATCTAGTTGATGGTTTGAAGCAAAATTTGTTGAGCAGTTCTGTGATAAGGGGAACTTTGTGAAATTTAATAGTGGAAAATGTTTAATCGTCAACAAAAGCACAAGGGATGTCGTTGTAGAAGGAGCAAGGAAAGGACACACATATGTTGTGGATCTTAACTTTGTTCCCAAAAATAAGCTTACATGCCTTAGTGTTATTGATGATGATCCTCTTTTATGGCATATGCGTCTTGGACATGCTAGTTTTTCTTTGCTTGACAAACATCGTTCTAAAGAACTAGTTTTAGGTCTACCTTCAATTAAGTTTCATATAGATCGTGTTTGTGATGCGTGTGCTAAAGGGAAGCATGTTAGATCCTCCTTTAAGTCTAAGAATGTGGTGAGTACCACAAGTTCATTAGAGTTGATTCATATGGATTTGTGTGGACCAATGAGGATTCAAAGTAGGAGTGGCAAGAAGTATGTGTTGGTTATTGTCGATGACTTCTCAAGATTTACATGGGTTATTTTTCTTTCTAGTAAAGACGAGACTTATGATGAGTTCCTTGTCTTTGCAAAGAAAGTTCAAAATTTGAGTGGTCAAAATTGTTACACCTAAGATCCGACCATGGCAAGGAATTTGAGAACTTTAAGTTTGATGACTTTAGTAAGGAACATGGCTTGGACCACAATTTCTCCGCCCCTAGGACACCTCAACAAAATGGTGTTGTTGAAAGGAAGAATATGACCTGAGAGGAAATGGCTAGAATTATGTTGATAGCTAGTGGTCTTCCTATGAACTTTTGGGCCGAAGCCGTGAATACTGCTTGTCATATTATAAATCGTGCCATGTTGAGACCTTTGTTAAATAAAACTCCTTATGAGCTATATTTTGGTAAAAAGCCCAATATTACATATTTCATAACATTTGGATGTAAATGTTTTGTCCATAATAATGGGAAACAAAATCTTGGAAAATTTGATGCTAGGAGTGATGAACCTGTATTTCTAGGATACTCTTCAAATAGCAAAGCTTATAGAGTTTATAATAAAAGGACTATGTGTGTAGAAGAAAGTGTGCATATTATTTTTGATGAATCAGATAAAATTATTCCAAGCACACAGGTTGATGATGACTTCAAGATAGGTTTGGTAAAACACCAAATTCTCATTGATGAGACTTTGGAAGAAGAAGAAGTCATGGGAACAAAGCCTAAGGAACAACATCATGTTCCTGTTCCCAACGAAGAAGAAGAACTAGGTGAGAATACACAAGTGAATGAATCCACTATTGTTGAACCTGGTTCCCAAGAACATGGAAGTGAAGATGATCAAGGAACTCTACAAGGAAATGAAGTTCCCATCTAGGATTTCCAACCAAAGCCTTGGAAACATCAGCGTTCCTATTCCTGTGGAACTCATAATCAGTGACATAAACAAGGGAACACAAACGAGGTCTCAAATTAGAAATTTTTGTGCTTTTCATGCTTTTTTTTCTATGATGGAACCCAGGAACCATGTAGAAGCTCTCACTGATGCTGATTGGATTGTGGCTATGCAAGATGAACTCCATCAATTTGAAAAGAACAAGGTTTGGCACCTTGAACCTAAACCTAAACACATTAAGGTTATTGGTTTGAAATGGGTGTTTAGGAACAAGTTGGATGAGTTCGGAACCATAGTAAGGAACAAGGCTCGTTTGGTTGTGAAAGGATACAATCAATAGGAAGGTATTGATTACGAAGAAACCTTTGCTCCTGTTGCTAGATTGGAAGCTATTAGAATATTTATTGCATTTGTTGCTTTCATGGGTTTTAAATTGTATCAAATGGATGTGAAATGCGCGTTTTTAAATGGTTATCTAAATGAAGAGGTTTTTGTGGAACAACCTCCGGGTTTTGAAAATAAAGATTTTCCAAATCATGTCTTTAAGCTTGACAAAGCTCTTTATGGGTTAAAGCAAGCTCCAAGAGCATGGTATGAAAGACTTTTAAAAAATGAGTTTAAAAGAGGAAAATTAGATCGAAACTTGTTTTTAAAATCAAAAGGGAAACATTTATTAGTAATTCAAATATATGTTGATGATATTATATTTGGTGCCATTAATGAATCTTTGTGCAAGGACTTTGCTAATCTCATGAGTAAAGAATTCGAAATGAGTATGATGGGTGAGCTCAATTTCTTCTTGGGATTACAAATCAAACAAACAAAAGAAGGAATCTACATCCATTAACAAAAGTATATTAAGGAACTGCTGAAAAAGTATGGTTTGGAGACTTCTAAAGTAAATCTTACACCTATGGGAACTTCAACTAGGTTGGATGAGGATGCTATAGGAACGAGTGTGGATCAAACCAAGTATCGAGGTATGATTGGCTCATGATTATATCTAACTGCAAGTCGTCCTGATATTGCTTTCAGTGTAGGTCTATGTGCGAGGTTTCAAGCCAATCCAAAGGAATCTCATCTCACAGCAGTGAAGAGAATCCTAAGATACCTCAAAGGAACAGATGATTTGAGCTTGTTCTATTCGAGAAGTGATACCTTTGAATTGAAAGGATTTGCAGATGCTGATTATGCTGGAGATATAGTCAATAGAAAGAGTACATCAGGTATGGTTCAGTTCCTTAGTCATAGTTTAGTTTCTTGGAGTACCAAGAAGCAAAACACAGTTGCTTTATCTACAGCTGAGTCTGAATATGTTGCAGCAGCAGCATGTTGTTCCCAAATGCTTTGGATAAAACAACAACTTCGTGACTATGGAATTTATTTTAATTGTGTTCCTATCTATTGTGATAATACTAGTGCTATTAGTATTTCTAAAGATCCCGTGCATCATTCTAGAGTTAAGCATATTCATATTAGGCATCATTTTCTTAAGGACAATGTTTAAAATGGCCTTATTAAAATGAAATTTTGAGAAACTGAACGTCAGATTGCTGATATTCTGACTAAGCCCTTAAATAGAGATAGATTTGAAAAACTGAGACTTGAACTTGGCTTGATTAAGTTGAAATAATTGCTATAATCTTTCTCCCTATTGGTTTGATTCTTTGGCATTATGTATGTGTGAATAAATTTGATGTTTCGGTTTTTTCACCATATACCGCTGACAAATTAAGAAATTCACCATATACCCTCAATGTTTTAAAAATTCACCATATACCCCTGACTTTTCCAAACTGTTCACAACATACCCTTTTTTTAACGTCCGTTAAGTGGCCGTTTGCCCTATATTTACAAGTTTGCCCTTACTTAGCATTAAGTGTTTTGGCGGCAATTTGTCAGTTCCTCTACAGTTCCTTAACTTAATAAGAAAGAGAAAAATTAGGGACCCTTCATCTTCTTCTCCCCTGAACTAACTTCACCCAAAATCCCGAAAAAAAAACCCAAGTAAATTTCGACTGTAACGAAGTTTATGAGTGATTCATTTTCGATTACTTAAATCGAAGACACAATTGTTGCTATTGTTGAAGATTAACGAAGCAGAGGAAGCCATTTCGGAAGTTCGAAGAGGGCGAATTTCAAACTTTTGAACAAAATTTGAGATCAGGTTAGTTAAACTTGGATCGCTTTATGTTTAGGGTAGATGTCTTTTTTTTTGTGTCTGTTAGATATGCTTTGAATTGTCAAATGTGCTAAATTTTCACTTTTTTTTGTTCTGTGCTTTTGTTTGCATGTGTTAGGATGGGAGAATTTTGGTTGTTATTACACTATGGGCCTCATGACTTTGATGTTAGGGTTAGTGACACTGACTTGTGTCATTTCATTGGGTTGTATGATGCCATAGTCACTGAGTCTGAGAAACAAAATGTGTACTTACCCAAAGCATTTAGGTTGTTATTCAGAGGGCCTAGGACTAATAGGAAAACAGAGCTTGCATCTGACCTGGATTTGACAAAGTTGTGGGATATGTATGCGCGTAGTGACACTATAGAACTGTGGGTTGAGGAAACAGACAGTCCTGGGGTTGTGTTTAGGTCATATTTAGAGTTGAAGGAACAAGCTGAGAGGGAGGCTTTTTGACGAAAGGTTAAGGAAGGAGAGGGAGGAGGAACTCAAAAAACAGGCTGAAGAGGAAGAAAGATTGAGAAAACAGGAGGAGGAGGAAAGGGAAGAAGAGGAGTTGATGAGGCTCCTAGTGGCTATGGAGGTCCCAATTAGGGATGTAGATCAACCTGAGGTAGTTTGTGAGTACATGAGGGTGTACTCTTCACAAGAACAAACTGAGACCTTTCCAGGGGATTCACAACCCCCACCTTCACAAGATCAACAACACCAAACTTCACCACCACCTGCCACACCACCTGATTCTCCACACCCATCAGTACCACCTGCCATACCACCTCCTTCACCTCCACTTCCACCTCCTTCACCTCCACCTCCTTCACCTCCCCCTGTGACACCCTCACAACCACCCTCAACACAACCTGAAGCAACAGAGACTCCCTGTTCACCACCTCACTCACCACACCACTCCACACAACCCCCCTCAACACAGCCTTTCTCAACACAACCTTCCTCAACACAGCCTTCCCAACCACCTTCACAGCCCCCCTCAAAAGTTCCTTCTAGGACTAGGCCTGATGGGTTTAGGATACCAAAGAGTAAAACAGTCAAATTTGGGATCCCAAGACCTAAGGGGAAATCTGTTGTAAGGAAGAGCATAGGGGGAGAGGGATAAGGGTGAAAGTTCGGTGTACGGTTTGGATTAGGGCCTAATCCAATCCGATCCGAACAAACTTTGGATTTTAATTTTCCAATCCGAATCCAAACCAATTAGAGTTTGAATCCGATCCAATCCAATCCGAATTTTCATACTCTAGATTGGATCCGATCCGAAAATCCGATTTTTTAAAACTTAGTTTTTCGATGAAATAAATTAAGCACAACAACAGCCTAGTAGATTTAGTAAATGATGAATTAAGTGCTGTTAGGATTTTAGGGGAAGGGTTGAAGTGCTACGCCTACTGGGGTATGGACTAGGCTTTTTTATATAAAAAAATTCAGTTAAGCACTTAAGCCCAATCCAGATACATAATACAAGGCATATTACTATTTGGTTATATTGGATTTTTGGATCCAATTACCCTCAATCCAATCCGTTCCGAAAATTCAATTTTTCAAAAAATTTCAATCCGAATCCAATCCAAACACAGTTCAAATACAATCCGATTTACTAATTCGGATTGGATTGGATTGGATTTTGGATTTTATCCGAATAACTTTCACCCCTAGAGGGGGAAGCACACTGAAAGCCAACCTCATGTGAGTAAGGATGAGAGTGATGATGAGAGTGATGATGATTTTGACTGTCTAGATGATGTTGAATCTAGTGGGGATTAGATTTTTGAAACTGATTTCATCGAGGATGAAATCAGTATTGATGTTGAGGATGAGATAGCTGACAAATCATTTGAGGATCACCTTGATGGGAGTGCATCAACAGACAAATTGTACAAAAATGGGACAATGTGGAGTGATGCATCCTTTGGATCAATCAAGTTGCGCCCCTGGCTTATCTTCTCCAACAAAGAGGAATTCCTAGATGTACTTAGGGATTATTGTATACAGGAGGGGTTTGGGTTGAACATAGAGAAGGCTGATAGAAAGAGATTCACAGCCACTTGCATTATGGAAGGCTGTGAATGGAGGATACATGCATCAGTTATGACTGATAATGTATCTTGGGCAATTAAGACACTTAGGGGTAAGCATTCAACTTGTGGGAGATTGGAGGAGAACCCTATGGTGTCTTCTAAGTGGCTTTGCAAGAACTTGGCTGATGAGGTGAGGGGAAACCCAGACATTCTTGTTGAGTTCCTACAAACTGTGTGCATGAATATGTATAGGCTAAGGGTCAAAAAGAGGTTGTTGTACAAGGTTAAAGAGCTTGGCAAGAGAGGCCATTTATGGGGGCTTTGAGGAGGCATATAGTTTGCTTCCTATGTATGCTGAGATGATTAAAGAGACAAACCCAGGCAGCTATGCCCTTATAAGTTGGACAGGGGACACTTCACAAAGTCAGCCCAAGTTCAAATCATGCTTCATATCCTTCAGTGCTCAGATTAAGGGCTTTATTAGAGGATGCAGACCCATTATTGGGATAGATGGAGCTCATCTCAGTGGCACCTACAAGGGGGTTTTGTTGACATCAGTGAGCATAGATGGCAATAGTGAGATTCTTGTTATTGCCTATGCAATTGTGCCAACTGAGAGCATTGATTCGTGGAACAACTTCTTCCGCAATTTGAAGGTGGTTTTCCAGCTAGAGGGATGTAACAGGACTGATTGGACCTTCATCAGTGATAGGATAAGGGTAAGATCCTCAACTTATTGTATTGATTGGATCATTTTCATTTACATGCCATACTACTTTTGAAGCAAATAGGTGGCACTTATCTTTTTGAACAAAACATTACAACTATGTGGTACACTTGAAGATTACAAATATCAGCACCACAAACATGATTAGCCCTATTTACAAACATGATTAGCCCTATTTTAATTGTTATTGTTAGTAATTTTTGTTGTTGTTTGATTTTCTTCTTAAGTTGCTTCACTTTTTCTCTCAACTGGCTACTTGGTGCACTGTCCTCTTCCTCTTCCTCTTCATATCTGCTTCCTCTCTTCTGTCCTGACATAAGTCTGCTTCCCCTGCTCACATATTCTTGCTGTGTGTTGTAATTCTGCTCAAATGTCCCGTTGCACCATTTGAAGTTGTTGCAATCATCGTACTTATAGTATAGCCTGCTTGGATTTGTTGTTGTTTCTGAACTTCGAAAGCTAAATCTTCTTCTACAACTACAATAAGAGTTAGGGAACTTAACATATGGAAATTCATAAGAAGAGGAGGAGCTTTTAGTATGTGAACTCATGATATTAAAGTGAAGCAATTGCTGTTAAAAAAAAGGGGTGTTAAACACTCCAAAAGCCTGATGTATTTATAGCCTAACACCCAACGGCTAGTTTTTCAAATCTGAAAAACTAGCCGTTACACATTAAGGGGTATATGGTGCAATAAGTTTACATAAAAGGGTATATGGTGCATTAAGTTTTCCACTAACGTCGACTTAACGGCCGTTACCAAAAAGGGTATGTTGTGAACAGTTTGGAAAAGTCAGGGGTATATGGTGAATTTTTAAAACATTGAGGGTATATGGTGAATTTCTTGATTTGTCAGGGGTATACATCACAAAATTTATATGATTATTTCATATGTATAAGTGAAAATGTCTGAAAACTGCTCACCAATGTCCAATAGTATTACCTTAGTGTTCTTAAGACAATTCTATGCCTTAAGAGTTAACAAGGAATTAAAGGATTAGTTGCGTTCCAAAGTAGCAAAATTCGTTGTTCCCATTCGCTGTTCCTAAACGCTGCACCCAACATATTAGATCTAGGATTTCCTTCAATTTTCGAAATTCAAATTAAAAATCCAAAAAATATTTTGTTCAGATTCTTTCCTAAAAATCTGACTTTACTCCCTTTATTCTTTCCTAATATCTCTCAAATTGGTTGGGAAATATAATCTTGTAATTATCTTTAATTTTTTTATTTAATTCGCTTTATTTATTTATTTTCTCTCTCCTCAAACCTTGTACAGTACACGGTTAAGTTAATTTTTTTTCTTTCCTTCTTCCTCCATTAATTAATCTCAAGTTTTCCCACTAAACCAAAATTGCACCTCTTCATCTCAATAAAACCGTCCCCCCTTCACAAACATGGACCTCACAAAACTCCTCACTCTCTCACTCAACAAAAACTCGAAAAACTCTCTCCCTCTTCTACCCACACCGAATCTTCAACTCCCATGGACATCTCACCAAATCCACCAAAACGGATCTTGAGAAAAAGGAAACAAAGTGAAGAAACTATGGAGATGGAAGTTGAAGAATCGCATGCAAAGATTGAGGGGGAACCTGCTGTTCATGTGAGAGGAACAACCAAGATCGCGAGAAGGAAATCAGTCGCATCTCGGTATGTTCATGGTTTATGTGTTGATTTTAATTGGTGTAGAAGGGTAAATTTTAGTAGATTACTTGATTTGGTAAAATTTCAAGGTTGGGAACACCTCTTTGAAAATTGCTATGGCCAATGTCTAGTTCCCAAACTTATGGACGAATTTTGTGATAACATTTCAATTGATGAAGAAGGGAATTGTTCTTCTCTTGTTAGAGGAACCCAAATTGATTTTAATGCTGAATTTTTGGGAAATCTATTTGGTGTTCCTGTGATGGGAACCGATGTTTACTTCAAGAAACAACGAGGTTCTTACCCCTTTTCTGATATCTCTTTTGATGAACTTATTGTGAAATATGGTGGTAAACGAGGTACTACTTTTCTTGATCACAATCTCCTTTCCCCTTACCACAAAATACTTTTCCACATTCTCAAGAAAGCCATTTTGCCTCACCTTTCTAAACGTGCTCAAGTTAGCATGTTAGATTTAATTTACATTCATTGCCTAGCTTCCCATAAACCAATCAATTTTCCATCTTTAATGATTCAACGCATGAGTCATTGTATTGAAAACGGGTTTGTTGTTGCTATGGAGCTCTTGTTACGGAAATTTAAATTAAGTTCAATGTGAAGCTTAATGGAGTTCCTAATATTGGTTTGACAACGGGAAATTTGCTAAATGCTAGGGCCTTGAATAATTTGAATGTGTGTATTCTTGATGGTGATGTGGTTAAAGGAAGAGGAAATGTGGATGATGATGAGGAAGAAGATGAATGTGATGGAGAAGAGGATGATGAAACCGAAATTGAGGTCGAGAAGGACAAAGAAAAAGAAAAAGAACAAGAAAAGAAAACTGAAAAAACCGAATAAGAAAAATGAAAAACTAGAAACAGAAAAACAATGAGAAGACAGAGAAAAGGCAAAAGGAAAGAAAGTGGTTGGTATGGAAGAATTGGAGAAGGAGAAACCGGCTTTGAGAGCTTCTCGAACTAGTCAACGAGTTCAAAACATGAAGGTGTTAAATTCTCCTTCTTTTGTGCTTGATGAAAATGATAGTATTGATGATGATGAAGTTAGGGTGATTGCCAAAGAGGCCTACGAGGCTTGCATTCCTCCATCAAGGGAACAATCCCCTGTTCCCATGGACACCACTCCACCTAAAACTGCATCTCCACCTACTCCTAAACCACAAAACACCCCAATTCCTCCTCCTTCCAAACAGACTACATCTCCTGTTCCCAAGGGAAAGAAACCTGCAGCTGTTCCCATCTCAAAGGAACAAACTGTTTTTCCTGATCCTAAGGAACACCCTACCGAAACCAACCCACATAACACCTCACCTTCTTCATCCCAAAACCCTACTATTGGTGATACTTATACCTTTGCTCATGCACAAAGGTTAGATTACTTGTTTACATTGGTTATGGGTCACTCGGAAGCAATGATGGAATTTGCTAATGAAGCAAAGGGAGTGAATGGGCTAGTACAAGGGTTGACGGAGAAAGTTGCCAACGCCTTAGCGGGTCAAAATATGATTATGGAGCAACTTGGAGATATGACCACAACCCTCCAAAAGACCGTCAAATTTGATGAATTTGGAGGATATTGTGTTCAAGCTTGCTAAGACCGTCGAAAGCAACCATAAGGAAGTGATGGTCAAGTTGGATGATGTGGTGGAAGAAGTAGTCGAACAACCCTCCTCTCATAAGCCTTAAACACTCTTCTTCGTTTTCTTATTATGGGACCAATTTTTTTTGTGTATTTTCTTTCCTTCCTTCGCATGCTACTATGCAACAATGTTAATTTGATAATTCTAAGTTGAATCTTTTTTGCATGTGTGCGTCTCTTGAATGGCTAATATTCTTGGATTGCGGTTTTTGAGAGTTGAATGCTTTATTCGCTTGTACTAACCAAATTGTTTCTAACAAAGTTTGGTGGTGTGATGTGTGTTGATAGATAAATTTCTTCTTTTCGAAATCGCGTGATAATGGTTTTGAAGATGCCAAAGAGGGAAAGAGAAAGGCAATAAGAGTAAATATCTTTTTAGTCATGTTTCATGTTCCCAAGTTTATTTAAAATCGTGTTTTCTCTTAGTTAACAAAATAAAATAAAAATAAAAAGTCTATTAGAATTTAACTTAGTTTATGTGACCTATTTACATTAAATATTATATTGTATATGCCTTATGTTGCCATCTTCAAAAAGGGGGAAATTGTTGACCCTTGAGTTTTGAAGAGGACTTAACCACAAAAGACATATTGTATTTTATTTATGATGTTGCTAGGTAATTCATTCTCGAGCAAAGAGAATACTTGATCGAAGATTAAAATGGAGAATTAATCAAAGATCGAAGTGAAGATGTTCGAATGATGAAGTATCAAGCTTGGAGTGAAGATTAGAATACATTAGGATGTATTTAATATCTTCTTGTTAAGGTTGAGTGAATGCTCAATTTAGTTTGTGTTGAATTCTCAAACGGAACTTGGTTCTGTTCCCATGAAAGGAACAGACACTGGCACAGTTAGGAACAAGGTTAATGAACAGACTTAGAAACAACTTAAGGAACCCCTAATACTTCTTAAGTGGTGCGCCTAACATTATTTGTGCACCCAACTGGTTAGTTAGGAGTCCTAGGTTAGTTTTGACTAGATCCACTATTTTAGGGAGTTTGTTATTAGTTGGTTAGGAAAAGATTTAAAATGATTTTCTGTTTTAATTAGGATAATATCAAACCTTTTTAAATCTTATCTTTTATATTTTAATTAAACCAAAAGATTCTATTTTCAAAATCAAATATAATTTTCGGTTATAAAAAGATTTTCTTTTTAAATACAAATATGATTTTCGATTTTAATTAATTTATTTATAAAGATATTTTCCTAAAAACTATTTAAAGTAAATATTTTAATTACTTCTCAAGAAATTAGATATCACACCTAATCAATACTGCTACACATTTGTAGTTAGTGGTTAGTGGGCTTAATTAATTTCTTCTTAAGTCTAAATTAATTTAATTAGATTAATTATTCCCCAAGCATTTACAATCACGTAATGTTTACGGCTTCTTATTTTTAAGATAAGTAGTAGGGTGAGTGGGTTAATTATTTCTCAAGAAATATTTTATAAAAACTAATTAATTAATTAAGTTATGGACATCATGGGATAATGGACTTAATTAGTGGATAGTTTATGTCTTGCCTAAGTACTCTATAAATAGGCGCCTAAACCTTAGATTATTTTGTGTCTGACTTAGCTAAATATTCTTAGTTGTCTTAAGAGTCAGTGCTGTTCCTAAGAGAATTCATACTTACTTTATTCGAGTTATTACTCTTCCATTGTCTTACAAATTGTTCTTTTGGGTAAGGGTTTGAGTGAACTCTTGTAAGTGTGAGAAGCTTTGAGTGAAGCGTGAGAATGAGAAAGAGAAAGTATCTTCGAGGGAAGTTCGAGAGGAACGACAGTTGTGGGAACTGTTGTTGGGAACTTGAGTTTAGGAACTCAAGCTGTGGCTCGAGAGAAAAGTAATAGGTTTGTAAACAGAGTCGTTTGGCCTATTATAGTGGAAAGTTTGAGTTAAAATCCCTTGTGGTCGAGGTTGTTTCTTCCTATTGGGCCCAGGAAGTTTTTCCTCACTAAAATCTCTCGTGTTTCCATTGTGTGTTCCCTAGTTAACTTTTAATTCCGCAAAAAGTATAACATATTCTCTCACTATAATTCACCCCCCCTTATAGTGCTCATATTATACAACACCATTGTCACACATGGAAGATATAACAAAGTTTTTACCCATTTATATGCGAGAGTTATTTCCTACTTCTTATTAAAGAGGTAGAAGGATTAGTGCACCACACATGGACGCGTCGGTCTCGTAGTGTGGAAAGGGGGTTATAGGTTTATATTTCTTTTTTAGCATCCAATGTTTTTGGTGATCCTGGATAATGACTTATTACCGCTTACAATGAGATTTGCAAATCGTAGTTGATTGATTGTCGCCTTATCCTTCCGTTAATGATTGATTGCTTCTTTAATCTTCAAACTTAATCACTCCCTTGCTTTTTTGGCTTCCTTTACATGACTACTTAAGCCCGCCTTTGCATTCATTTTAAAAGCACATAATATACATAAATACGTACAACTATGTCTTTGATTTATCTTCCTCTCTAGTTTGGGCAAAAGTTTTAATCTCCATCCATTAATATAGAGTGCACACGAACTATAGAGGTGTGCTAACATAGAGGATGATCGTTGAGGTTTTACAGCTCTAGGGTCATGCAAAACTATCTTTTAGGACAGTCGTTCTTCTCGCATCGCCGCAACTTATTTCACAATTCTACTTACGTATATTACTATTTTATTTGCAATGTCACACAAAATTTGCACCATACACCAAGTGTAATACCCTGCCACGTTCTCTATCCATGTATGTGTTTATGTAAAATGTGAGGGGTGTACCATCAGTGGCGGAGCCAGGATTTTGAACTTGGGCGTACGATAAAAAAAATACTCTCACGTATATTACAAACGATTCAATATAAGAAAATGACAAGCCAAAATGTTTATCAATACTAATAGCTATACAACCCAAAATGCAAAAAAAGAATTACATAAGCTATAAATAATTCGACTAGTCTTCATCTTTTTAAAACGATCAACGATATAGTCTTCGGTAGGGATGGACATGGGTCCAGGACCCGACCCGGACCCTATTGGACCCGACCCTAATTTAAGGGTTTGGGTCCAACTTTTTCAGACCCTAAGGGTCCGGGTCCGGGTCTGGGTCCAAGTAACTTTTTTAGGGTCCGGGTCCGGGTCCGGGTCTTGATATTTTAGACCCAGACCCGACCCTTAGACCCTAAATTTATTTAATATATAAATTTTAACTTTTTATTTTTAAAACAAAATGATTTCCTAATCTAAAACACCATTCACTTTGAAGTTTGAAAACCTATTTTCTACCCTAGCCACAACACTACAACGGCAGACTATATTTTAACTCACATTTTCTCTCTCCTCATTCATCAATGGCGATCTCAATTTCAGATCTCTAATCTTTCAATTTTTCTCTCTCATCAATGGCGTCGTCTCAAGCACTCGGTGGTTCTACTCGCTGCAGCAAAATCTTAGGTCCATCGTTCGACAAAATCATCAAGAATGTCGCATGGCGAAAACACACAAACGTCGTTGCCGCTTGTAAATCCTCCATTATTTCAGATTTAGCTCAACGCAAAAAAGCAGCTACAAACTCTCCCTTGTTTAAGATTTCTTCTTAAGGTCTTTCTCCCTCTTCTTAGTTTCATTCCATCAACTTTTAATGTGCTCTTTAGATTGTGATTCAGTATCACTTACATCAGGAAATAATGTACTCTTTAAATTTTTCGTTTTCTTTTTTAAAGTACTTAATTTTTCTGTTTTTTAATGTTATCTCTGTCAAAAAAGAAATTTCCTTTTTTTGTCCTTTTTATAATTGCTTTAAGATGAAACTGTGATTGTAGATTTAGATTGCAAGTTTTATTTAAAAAGGAACAAACTTTATCCCTGGCGAATTGTTCAAATATGAATGAGATAAATCTGAATCTGGTTCTAAAAAAAGATGCATCTCAGAATATTGAAGGAAATTTGGCAAAAATAAAGAAATAGGTTTGGACCTTAGACCCGGACCCTAGACCCTACAGACCCTAGGGGTCTGGGTCTGGGTCCAATTTTCCCAGACCCTTAGGGTCTGGGTCCGGGTCTGGGTCCGCAAAAAAAAAAGGGTCCGGATCTAGGGTCCATGTGGACCCGACCCAGACCCGACCCTTGCCCATCCCTAGTCTTCGGGAACTTGTACTAACACATCATTTTCAATGAAAGTGACCACACAATCATTAGAAAATTTGGTCACCCATGCAATTCCGCAACTTATATATATTTTTGACATAAGTCATTCAAAAAAATACTCTTTCTACACATGTCGTATCAACCAGAAGAATCAACATCAACTTCGAGCAAATACACATGTGAATAACTCACATGTCTATTTGTTTCAACTAGCTTCATTGAAAGAGAACTAACATCATCCAAATTTTGAAACTCAATAGCATTTTGCATATCATCCATGAATATATCACGTTCACCTTCAAGAGCAAACAAATCATTAGTTGAAAATTCGGAAGGATAAAAAGCGACAAGTTTGAGTACATTTTCTTTGTCAAAAGAAGAGAATCCATCTTTTGGACTTAAACAAGCCATACAAATAAGCAACTCCACGTTAACCTCATCAAATCGATTGTTAAGTTCTTAAAGTAGTAGATGAATCAATCCTATGAATACTTCAACACGAAAACAATGAAGATATGTTGCTTCTTGAACAAAACGCTTTAATCTCCCTTGAGGTATATAATTGGCCTTCATATCCGAAACAACAATGTCATGTATGTTGCAAAATGATGTGACCTTCTTCAAGTGAATCTCCCATCCACATTTCCTCATTTTTTGCAATACCCGTTTTAGTTGAAGAAACAAGTTTCATAACACCAACAATATTTTGATTTTTCCTTTGCAAAACAAGACACAAATCATTGGTGTACCCAAATATAGTAGACATCAATTTTGCCATAAAAACAAAATCAAATGACTCTAACGAGTATTCAATGTCTTGAGCTTTTGCCTTATCATCCGAATTTAAACCATGTTTTCCAATCATCACAAGTACCTTCACCATTGTAGGAAACAAGTTGATGACATTTACAAGAATTTTAAATGAGAGCTCCAACGAGTATCACCGACCCTTTAAAAACCAAGTTTTTGATTTAACCCCAATCGCATTTCAAGTTCACCCATTTATGAGACTTGTGCAACTCTTTGAGCTTGAATTTCTAGGATAATTTATCTTCTCTTACAAGAAGATCCAACCACATTCAACAAAGTTACAATTGTGTCAAAAAGCCAACCACGCTCATTTTTTTCGCAATGGCAACAAGTGTTAGTTGAAGTTGATGAGCAAAACAATGAACATTATAAGCATTTGGAGTATCATCCATAATCAAAGTCTTGAGACCATTTATCTCACCTTTCATATTACTAGCTCCATCATACCCTTTGAATCCTAGATGGACTCAATGAATGTTCAACAAGTAAAGACATAATTGCACTTTTAAGAGACAAACAAGTGGTATCACCAACATGAACAAGTCTAAGAAACCTCTCTACTAATTTTTCCCGTTTTTCTTTCAACATAACGCAAACAAAGAGCTAGTTGTTCTCTTTGGGAACACATCACTTGACTCATCGACCAATATAGCAAAATAGTCATCACCAAGCTCCTCCATGATGCCCTTCTTTCTTTGGCACAAACATTTAATAATATCTTTTTGAATCATGGGGTGTCAATTGGCAATTACCGGGGGCATTCTCAACAATGACATTTGAAACATTATCAATACATTCCTTTAGCCATTCCAAAAGTTCAATAAAATATTCCCTATTAAGAGATTCTTAATCTTCTCTATGACCAGGAAATGTTATCCTTTGCCAAAATAGATAACACAAACAAGAAATTATAGCTTTCAAACGAATATCATACTCACTTTGGATCTCACTATTTGCATTATCTAAAGGGTTATTATCTCATATAACCCTGACTTATAGGCCTTTTTCCAATATAACCCCGACTCTGGCAGCCCTGTCTCGATAACCCTGAACTTGATTTTTGTCATTAAACCTGACGAAATTAGACACGGCGTTAGCTATTTTGACATCTATAATTAAAAACCTACTTGTTTTATTAAAAAAAACAAAAACATGTTGTGTTCTTCATCCTCTATCTTATGTTCTTCATCCTCTCTCTATTGTTCTTCACCACTTTCTCTCTCTTGTTCTTCAAGTCCTTGTTATTCTTCAATTTAAATTCCAAAATATGTTTTTAATTTAATTTCCTCACTCTTGTTCTTCATCTCCTGCATCAATGGCCACCACACAATGCTAGAGGAAACCCATTATTTCTCCTTAATTGCTATAGAAACCCTCAAAACCCAAAAACCCAAAAACCCAAAACCGGTGTCGGGTTATTGTTGTCATCGCGGGATATTGGTGGCGGCAGCACCTCACGTAGAGGAGAGAGAAAATAGGTTGTTGTACCCATATTCACTTGTACCCAGATTCACGCAGAGGAAAGAGAAAACCTGAGTTCCTTTTGTACCCAGATTCACGCAGAGGAAAGAGAAAATACGACGCATGATAGTTAATGGAGGAGAGCGAGGTGGAGAAAGAATGTGAGGAGAGAGAGAATGGAGGTCGAAGATGATGTTGGTGTTGTTGTTGTGGTTAATTGTGGTTGCAACCACAAAATCCCATGACCCATAGAATTGTGAGGGGAGAGAGAGTCGTGGTTTAATTTTTGATTATTCTCTTTTGAACGAATTTGATGAATTTGCAAAGTTTACAACATGTTCATTGAACTTGTTTATATTAATGGTGAATCTTATTGTACCCAGATTCATTTGTACATTCATGGCAATTTTTCAAAACAAAAAAGAGGAAGAAATTTTGGGGATTTGTAATTCATTTCATTGCGATTCAATAGATGAGTTTGGTTGCCGAAAACAAAACAGAGGAAGAAATTTTGGAGAAAGTAGTGGAAACCATTGATGAATGCTTGAGAAGAGATGAAGAACAAGAGAGATAAAGATATGAGTTTGGTTTTTGTTTTTTTTTTTTAAAAAGGCAGTAAGTATTTTTGTTTGCAAATAGTTAAGGCCGTTAACAATTCCGTCAGGTTCAATGACAAAATACAAGTTTAGGGTCATCTGGGTAAAAAAAAAAGTGTCAGGGTTATTTGGGAAAATGGCCTATATGTTAGGGTTATCTGATATAGTATCCCTTATCTAAAAGCAATAACAATTGATTTCTCTTTTCATAAGCAAGATTGTGAGCACTTTTAACTCCACCAACATGTTTGGTGAACCTATCTAGTTTATTCCATGATCTAAATCCACCATTAATGAATACATCTCCCCCGCACTAACTTCAACTTCATTCTTGAACAAGTAACAAACAAAACAAAATGTCGCATCTTTCTCAATACTATATTCAAGCCGATTCCATTTGTCAAGAAACACTAAATCGACACGGACCTCCAATGTCTCTATAAGAAAACAAATGAGTTTTGTTGACAAGGTTTTTTTTAAGAATATATGCTCTCCTAACCGCATTTCTTTGTTTTGGAGGATAATTCCATTATGTTGATACTTTTTCCAGGATCATGAGGAAGAAGTTTAACATCGTAAGCTAACTCTTCATCCTCTTGTGGTATACTATTAGCACTTGACCCACCCAAATTTGTATCATTTTGTTGGTTTTGAGAGGATTCATATGAAGGAGTAATAAGATCTACAGGTGAAGAACATGAAGCACCTTCAGATTTCATTTTCTTAGCTATAAAATGTTGAAGATCGAGTTCTCTCATTCCCTTTGATTCTTTAATTTAGATCTAGATGAATGACTCATTTTTTCCTATAATCAATTTATAAAATCCAATTAGCACAAAATATACAAAAACATAAATTACAAAGTATCACATACCACAACCATTCAACCAATTCATCACACAAATTGAAATACTCCAAGTCATTTATTCTATAATTTAATTAATATTTAGTAATTACTAACATAATTTATCTATATAAATTTGGCAAAATTGGCCTCAACACCCTGAACTATAGCGCAGGTGCACCAAACAACCTCAACCAAGACTTATAGCCAGAACACCACGAAGTATGGACCTGGGTGCAGTTCGTATCATAAATGAGGTCCATGAATTCTCACTGACTATAAGTCGAGGGCTAGATATTGGGCAGCTATAGAAGCGTTTTCCTTTATTGTGGTTGAACTTCCAAGTAGTTTGGACTACTTCAGGCAATAGGTGACGACAGTAAACCCTACCATTACCTAAACTGGTATTTAAATTCTTCTTGAAACATGAAGATGAAGTTGAGCTCATTGTTGTTATGCGGATTTCACTCTTTCAGAATTTAGGGTTCAATTGGGAAGAAGGAGAGAATTCGGGAAAATAAGAGGGAATTTGGGGAAGAAAGTCTTTTGTCTTCACTTGAGGAAGGAGAAACGAAGGCACCTACCTTTTATTTTGTTTAAGTAAAAAAATTAGGATTAAAAAAGAAGAAAATAAGAAAGGAGGGAGAATCTGGTGAGAATTCTGGGCACCGACCTCGTTTATGGTACGGACTGCACCCAGGTCCTTACTTTGGGGTGTTCTGGCTATAAGCTGTATAGTTGGGGTTTTTTGGTGCACCCGCGCTATATTTTAGAGTGTTGAGGCCAATTTTGCCTATAAATTATGAATTATAAATTTTCATAATATATAAACATAGAATTATATGCTATGAAATACAAGATACAAAACTTATTTTTTTTATAAAAAAAATTACATGCGGACTGTAGTAGGTGCCCAGTTGCATCAGTCGTCGCGGCGGCGTTGCTCCAGGTGGTGTTGTTGCTTCATGGCAGTTGGCAAGGCAAGATAAGTTCTCAGTTATTTGAGATGAGATCTAATTTTTTGAGGAGAGAGATAATTTTTTTAGGTAGAAATTAATTTCTTTAAAGAGGCCCACCAAGTGAGGTCAAATGACCGATGACCCTGACTCACATTAGTACTTTCCTACTTTTGTTTATTTTGTTTCCCATGCCATTATGACTTTGTCAGCATAATATCACGTGACAAAGCCAAAATAACCGTTCAATTACTTCCATTATTTTTTAAAGTTTTTTTTGAAGTTCTTCATAAAAAAAATTATTTTAGGGGTGCAGATGTACCCCCACCGTCCCCACGTGGCTCCGCCACTGTGTACCATACTTTAAATACACCCAGCTAGGAGGAATGATCTAATGTCACATTATGCTTCAATTCTTCAAACTAAAATGTATAGAAAATACATGTTACACATCGAATATGTTTAGCGATGTGATCGTAAGATAGATTAAAGGATTGCTTGGTTATGGATAATAATGAATCAAGATAATTAATAAGTCGAACTTACTGTTAACATAGAATGGCCCATAATTGACTCGACTCAACTTGTCCAAAATTCAGCTGGATCTGACACAAACCAAAATCAATCTAACCTACACTTAGTAAGATACGAAGTTAGGTTGTTCTGGACTTTATCTAAACTAAATGTAATATGACTGGAACTTGACTAGCTCTACAATTAACCGGTCTGAACCTTATCCTACTCGAAATTTACGGACCCTATAATAATAACCCAATGCGAACCTTATTTGAAAATTTATAGTAGGTTCCAAACCCTAACCGCCTAAACCCGACTCCTAATTCACCCGAGTAAAACTTGCCCTAAGTTGAATCACAATGATAGACGACCCTAAGTTAACCCGACTAGAAAACGACCCTATAAAAAACAATCCGACACAAATACTGATGTGATTTAGGTTGTGGAAAATAGGATCTTTTGGGATTTTTATGAAATGAACGATTGCTAAGTAAACAAATAGGATAGAAACCCTCAAGTCTAGGTTAGGAGTGGATCAAACATGTCTCATTTGTTTGATTTTGGTTTATTACTCGGAAACCAAGTGGTTAGCTCACACTCAACTCAAAAGACTGTCATCAATTTCTATTCTCTAAATCTCTGTCATTATATTATTGAATAATAAATGTGCCTTTAAATTGGCATTACAAACCTAATCCTACAAAGAATCAAAGATATACTGATGATTTCTATTGATCATTTTTCAAAATATACTTGGTCTTGCTCACTCAAACTTAAATCGAATACTAAACTTGTATTTATTCGATTTGAGGCATTAGTTGAAAATTTCTTTCAAAAACCTCCCATAACGCTATACTATGACAATGGTGGTGAGTATGATGCGCTAAAAGACTACCTCTCCATTAATGGAATGTCTCGCCTAACAACACCCATGTAACACCCCGATAATTCTCTCTTTTCTAAAATACCTTTTTAATATAAAACATAGAGAATTATCGAAGTATTATCGACCGTGTGAAAACGTATCGGCTTATTCAGAATTTGCAGTGAAAAACATAATAAATGACTTTATAAATAAAAACTTAGTCAACTACAAAGTCAACTCCAAAACCAACCAACAAAACCGAAGTCAAACTTAAAACCAAACCAACTATGAAAAGTATAACTCAAAAATACTGTAAATAAACTACACAAGCTCTCCAATCCCGAACCCAATGATGCATCATATTCAAACCTGTAGATGGACAATGCACAATTGATCCCTATAGAATGCTCACCAAAATGGGTCATCACAGGATCAATAAGGCATAGCCATGGTCAACATACACAAACAAAAGCACGTAATCAGCAAAGCTGAGTACTACATACTAAATAAATAAACAATCCTAACATGCATGATACTAATAAATAGTAAACAGGAATAAATAACAACATAGTAACTTGCAGATAACTTTTACTGAACTAAACTATAACAACATTCTTATTACTTTAAATGGATTAGTCAATGGACAGAGTTGTCTAACTAAAACCAGCCTTCCCTTTGGAAGACGAAATACGGGCGCGACTTCGTATTCCCATGACCTAGGATATCGAGGAACCTTTTAAATAAAAATAGGACACGGTGATCAATCCGGTCCCAGAAAAAGCCATGGGCTGCCACCATGTACTCCAACTCCTAATTGTCTAATACTTTAGACGTGCACCAGTCTAAAGCTATTGCTATCCAGTTTCAGTTTACATGATTTACCAGTTATTACTTGTTATGACTCACAAGCAACACAAATAGCACAATCAACAACCAATCACAACTTTCTTTTTGTCTGAGGATTAGATAAGTGATCACACAACTTAACAACCCAAGATTAATTCCAACTTTAATTCAATCTTTCTTATTTGTTGAACCTAGCCAACAGCCAAACTACCTTTCATAGGTATAAAATATCAACTTACCAAATAAGGCCATCGGTCCTTATGAATCAGTGAAATACTCAAAAAGGAACAATGATCAATCATGATCCAAACTAATATATATATATATATATATATATATATATATATATATATATATATATATATATATATATATATATATATATTATTTCCCCCATGTGAATAAATAAAATAAAGTTATCAACCAACATGCTTGCATCAATCCTCCATACAACCATGATATAAACCTCATAATATAAATCTCATGCTCAACATGTTTACACATCGGCATCAAACATGCAAAATCCAATATAATAGAAATCATATATGAACTCAATATAATTCCTATACATGATACTACATAACTTTCCTTCTTAAAATCATGATACTACTTCCATCAACACATAGATATGTACGTACCTTGTGTAGACAAACTGAGAGGCCACTTTAACAGTCTTAAAAGTCACCTAGAGAGAATTCTTCGCCTAAAACAACCAATATAAATTCACAATCAATCCTCTATGAATTTACAGCAATAATAAAATACTTTAAACCCTTCTCAAACATGTTTAAAACCTTCCCCAATACTAAAACTTGATTATTGAACCTCCTAGCATAATACTTACTACACTAGTGGTTAAAATCCATCATAAAACTCCATAAAAATACTCCCTTTAAATTCCCAGCAATATAATATAAGTTAAAACTCCCTCAAAACATATCAAAACATACATAAAATCATAAAGATAATAAATTTCATTACTTATAATAAACTACTATGATTTTCTAACTTTCAAAGCCCTAAAAATTCATGCTTTGATAATTGAAACTCTAATTTAAACCCAATATGCAAATCCGAATTTTATTTCTTCAATACATAAATTATATAACTTAGATTCAATATTAAATCATCAAACTATAACTTTTAAACAACAAATTAAAACAAAACTTAAAAATATAAACTTTGAATAAAGCTTGAGGAGGAAGAAAAGAAATCAAACTAAAGCAAGAAGGAAGAAGAACCATGCCGGCGGCAAGGAGCAGCGACGGCGGCGTCTGGGTGGCTGGCAGTCGGCCGGCAAGCGGTGGCGGTGGCGATGGCCGGAACTGGTGGCTGACCGAAGGAAGATGAAGAAGGAAGAAAAGAAAAGGAGAGAAAAAGAATGAGGAGTCCGAAAATTTGGGAGGAAAGAGGAGAGAGAAAATAACTTGTGTGGGAAATTTTGGGGGTTTATGGATATAGATTTCCCCTTGTGGGCTTAGGAAAAGGTAATTGGGTTCGAATTAGAAATCATTTTCCAAGCCTAAGAGTGTTTGGGTTCCTCAAACCCATTTAAGAGTCCTTTTCCAAATCCAAAAAGCGTTTCAAACCTTTCAAATATTTTTCAAAGCATGACTTAAAAATATTTGACTTCCATAAATCTTTAAAATAATTTCTTTGACTTTTAAATAGTCAACCTTTGAAGAAATAAATCATTAAAATACTAAAATATATTTAAATATAAATAACTATACATTAAAATATATTAATAAAATTCATAAATTTACAGGGGATTACAACCCATGCACATTCCATAACATAATGGTTTCTTCGAACGTTGCCATCTACATATTGTTGAAACGTCTCTCTCCCCCCCCCTCTCCCTTCATGCCACTTCAATTTTGGTCCAATGCATGTACCACAACTGTGTACCTCATAAACCGACTTCCTACCTCCACTGTAAAAATTGCTTCTCCTTATTCCACCTTATTCGCCACCAAACCTAAATTCATCATATTACGTAGCTTTGGGTGTCTTTAATACCAAAAACTTATACTACCCACAAACTCAACCTCAAATCTACTCCGTGCATCTTTATCTGGTACTCATCCATCCAAAGTGCATATACTACTGTCTTGACATCAAAACCAATTGCGTATATTGTTCAGTCATGTTTCACTTTAAACGTTTCCTTTTCCTAAATCTTCTAAACATACTGCGTCACTTCCTCGACTTCTTGAAGAGGGTTCCCGCTTACCGTATCCACTCTTGGCCCCCCTCTCCCTACCCAACCTTCTCACGTTTGCCCCCCAGTCAACACCACACTCCCCCTACTTCCTCTTATGCCAACACCTTACCCATCCTCATCTTCCACTACTCCCATTGTGTCTCCTCCCTCCACCTCTCCTTCTAGCCCACCTTCCTCCCCGCCTATTACCACCCTCAACCCCTATTCATCGTCCACAACTCCCCCTGGTTCATATTACTCGCCTTGCCAATGGTATCCGAAAACCCATTGGCATACTCAACCTTAGTCTTGTTGTTAGAACCCATGAAATCGAACAAAAAACAATTACGCAGGCTCCAAAAAGCTTAGTTTTGAGGCAAGCCATGGATGATGAGGTTTTATCTTTACTTAAAAATAAAACTTGGGACTTGGTTCCGCACTCTCCCACTCACAATGTTGTTACCTGCAAATGGATTTTTCGAATCAAGAAATATCGAGATGGCAATATCACTAAATACAAAGCATAATATGTTGTCCGAGGGTTCAATCAATGAGCTGGCATAGACTACAGTGAGACTTTTAGTCCCGTAGCTAAACCTTCCACAATTTGCTTTGTTCTCTCCCTTACGGTAAGTCAAGGGTGGATGTTACATCAATTTGACATTAATAACGCATTTTTACAGGTTACACTCACTGACAAAATTAACAATATTCTACCTCATGGTTATGCTGACCAAATCATGTTATTCAAATTAAATTTATATGGCCTAAAACAAGCCCCACTGGCTTGGTACAAAGAGTTCAGCAATATTTGCTTGACGTGGGACTTTGGATCACCATCTCATATTCTTCTCTATTTACTTTTCACTCTAATGGTAAAAATAATATATTTGATAGTGTGTGTAGATGACATTATTGTCAACAACAACAACACACCCTCTACTCTTGATTAGTTCGTCCAACACCTTGGTTCATGGATCTCTCTCAAAAAGTTGGGAAACTTATCACACTTCTTAGGTGCCTAGGTTATGCCACATCCCAAAGGTCTGTTTCAAAGTCAAAAGAAGTACATCAATTATATCTTATGCAAGGCAAACATGGATGATGCCAAACCGGTTGCAACTCCAATGGCCACTGATCCACTTCTTACACTCCATAAGAAACCCTATCCGACCCCACTTCATATCAGACACTTATTGGCAGTTTATAATACTTGGGATGATGCGCCTTGATATGGCGCGGCCTTTGGCGTTAGTAAACTTGCTCAGTACATGCAGCATCCGATAGATGATCATATGCAGGTTTGCGGTCTTCTTTGGTATGTCCATGGTAGATGCCATCTCATGGACATCAAAGAAACAACGTACTCGTGCACGCTCCTCCACCGAGGCTGGATATAGGGTTGTTGCAAATACTATAACAGCTTGATCTAATTAGAAAGGTTAACAATTAAAAACTACAAATTATTAAGCGTAACCCATGTGATTTGTATGCAATTAGAGATTATTAAAAAGTGAGTGATAAAAAATTTCTTATATAAAAATTTCTTTATAAAATGAGTATTTTTACATTGTTTGTTGCTTATTTGTATGCGATTATAAGTATACGACTAATTAGCCATCTAAAGTCGTGTAATGGAATATAAAGTATCCTCTTGTGTTAGTTATGTGTAAATTAAGGTTAAGAAATATTTTGATAATTATTAGAGATAAGAGTGGCTAATTGTTAAAGAAAATTACGTATTAATTATATGAAAGTTGATATTAGAGCGACCTTTATAAGACATAAGGACTTACTTTTAAGTAAGCAAGGCAACCCAACCTCATTTAGAAGACTAGTGGACCATATGTGGGGTCCTTGAGCCCCTAATAAGAAGAGAAATCGTATTATTAAGGTTGATTAAAACAAGAAAGGAAATCAGAATTATTGTTGTTTGACCACTTGGTAGGAAAAGACCAAAATACCCCATTTAAGAGGTGGAAGCTACGAAATGAAACACTTACAACCTTCCTAACATACACCCCTACTCATTAAAATTTTGGTTTCAAAATTCTCTTAAAAACCTGCTACCCAAAAGCTCCTACTACACCCTTCCTCACTCGCCATTTTCACGGTCAAACACGAGATGAGCTCCATTCCACTTTCTTCCATGTTCTCTTAAAATCTCCTGTATGCAAGTCTTGATTCTTATTCTACACATCCAAATAAATATTGTGTAAGATTAATTTCAAGCTTAAAAACTAAAAAAGTAGAAGAAACAAGGTCATCTTCTTCAAGAAGGAAATCAGTAAGTTTCCTCAATCTTTTGGTTTATTTGATCTCCTTATATTGAAAAGTTTCTTATGAAATTTTGTGTGAATGTTGGTGCATGTTTACGATTGCTAAGTAGCAAAGAAATCATCTTAAAGAGAAGGAATTAGTCAAGTTATAAGTTTTGGAGTTTAAGGTACACAAATTCACTCCATTTGAGATATAGATTCTTAAGAAATAATGGGAAAATTTTGAGAAATGATTATGGGTTTTTATTTGTCGATTAAGTGAAGTTTTATCTATGGCATGTTTATTATGAATACATTTAAGTTCTTGCATGTTTCGAAATTGGTTAAAGATACAATTTTTGTCCTTATAAGACTAGTTTAGTTTATGTTAATTCGATTAAATGAAGAATTTTGTGTGATATTATGTTTAAATTTGTTTTGGCATACAATTGGTCCGCAGGCATCGCGATAAGTCCTCTGTCCTACTACAGGTGCCGCGACAACCTTTACCAAGTCCGTACGATTATCGACTACCAAATCCGCTGGTTTGCAATATTCACCCCCACAGTAAGTTTTATGGAGCATGTGAGTTTTCATGTATGGTTTGAATAATCTAAAGAAGTTCTTAAAGATTTGGAAATTATTTAGTTACAAATTGTGGCAAAAGAACACATTATTTTTTTTTCTGTGAAATGGGTGTTTTAGACATGAAACTTGTGCACTAATGATTCAAAGTTATGATTTGAAAAGTGGTAGTAAGTACGAGATACTTAGCAAAAGAAAATTCATAAGATTGTGTGCTTAAGAATTCATAATGTAATTACTTCTTTTACCGGTTAAAAACAATTGTTTCCGTGATTAACATTCTTGATTCTTCAAGACAAATTTAAGAACATAATTTTAATATAAAGATTATATTCTATAAAAATAGCATGAGTTAATAAGAGCGTAAAATATAAATATGTTAGTCTTTTCAGAAAGTATCGATAAGAACTTTAAAACAACGTTTTTTTGAACATTGTTTTCGAATTTCCAGAACATTGAGTTATGGATCTTATTTCACTTGATCTAATGCCAAATATGGAAGTACCTAAGCGGATCATTGAGTTTATAACATGTTACATCTTTGATCTAAAAGGTTGCCAATAAAGTGGAAAAACCCCGTTTAGCTTGGGGATTTTGTAACTTTGATAATAGTCTCTTGTGTAAGAGTTTTATTGAAAATTTTCTTATTAGAATGTCATAAAATCACTGACCCTTATCCATCTACATGCTAATTAAGTTCTCAAATGATTTGGTAGAGCAAACTGGATTTTTAAAAGCTTGAATTAGCAAAATATGTGATCTAGAGTAGTGTTCATTTTGGAAAAGAATTGGATTTCTCAATGTCTTATTAATTAAGCAGAGTTGAGATTTAGGAATATGTATTTGAAATTATTTTTATGGGAAAGAAATTATGTGTAAATTGTGTGGGGACATGTCCTAGATTGCAAGCGCTGAAAATCAGGGGTACAAACCCCAAAATGTGTGGAGGTCAATACCTAGCGTATGCCTCAATAATTTAATTTCTCTTTCCAAAATAAACTACAACAAGAAAGGGATTTGTGAGATTGAGAATCTGTGTGTTAAGTTAATTATCATATCTTTTGTGGGCTTGTGAAATTATGTATTGAGCTATTTATTAGTTTTATGTGATTGTGAAAATATGTTTGAAGTCAATTATCGAAGAAACTCATTTCGATAAATGTATGTGTGTTAAATTAACAATAAAGGTGATTTGTTTTTCCCTTTTAAAGACATTCACAATTTTATCTTAATAATCGCTTTCGATTATTGTAAATTACTTGTTGAAGGAACATGAAGTATAACTCATTTACTTTCGGCCACTATACTATTTTTTGGAATGAATTGTGTACACTAGGGGAAAAAACCTTATATGACACAAGTTAACTGATCTGGTTCTTTAAAAACCTGATCCGTTACAACTAAACTGATCCGGTGCTTTAAAAACTAGATCAGCAATTCTCGGTTTTTTGGAGCGAAATTGTCAGATATTAAACTGATCCGGTCCATATGAGGAACTGGATCAGTTGGGCTGATGAGATTATATAAGGGCGGCCCATTTGCATACAGGACACGCCTCATGCCCTCAATCTTAACCTCTCACTCCCTCACTCAAACCCTAACTCCCTCACTTCCCCTCACTCCTCTTATGATCTCCTCCTCCCTCCTCACACGCCTCTCAAACCTCCACCCCCCAACAAACCCTAATTCCCCTCTGACCCTATCTCAGTCTCCTCCTCCCTGTCACTAGCCATCTCTCGCCGTCGCTCTCTCACCAGCCATAGTTGTGTCACGCAGTCCTCTCTAATGCTTCGCTCTCTCACGCCGTCCTTTCTAACGCTTCGTTTTCTCATGCCGTCCTTTCTAACGCTTCGTTCTCTCACGCCGTCCTCTCTCGTCGTTGCCGTCTCACCAACCATCTTTTATTTTCTCTCTCTTATTTGTCTTTCTCTTCGAATTCCTTATTTTTGGAAAAATTTTAGGAATTTTTGTTTGTGAAATTAGGCTAAAGAAAGTAGAAATTCTAATTTCTGGAGAATTTTTCTTTTTTTTTTTGGATGTTAATTTGGTGAAAATATTGAGATCGAAGTATCGACGCGTCGCTTCGCTCGCCGTTTCCTTCGTCGCCACTCGCCGTCGCCAGCCGTCGCTCGCCGTTGCCTCATTATTTTTGTAATTAAGTTTTTTTTTTTAGATTTTTGTATTCTTGTATTTAATTTATTTTTTATTTTGTTTTTCCTTTTAATTTTCGTTAGACCTGTTGTTGTTTCTTTGTAATTTCGTTTTCTTGTATCTATTTAAATTTACTACAACAGTCAATTTCGTTTCCTCTCATTCATTTCGTTTCCTCTCATTCATTTCGTTTCCTCTCATTCATTTGGTTTCCTCTCATTCATTTCGTTTCCTCTCATTCATTTTGTTTCCTGCTATTTTACTGCTATTTTCTTGCTGAATGTTGTTGTTCTTCATTTTTGATAATTTTGGTGGAGTTTTGTTTAAAATGTGTTTTCTTTTTTGAATGGGACAAAATCAAGAGGATTGTTTATTTGTTTCTTGACTTTTCTTTTCTTTCCCCTTCCTTCCATCTACAAAAGTATAAGGTGCGTTTTTTTTTTTAATATGCCAACTCCATTAACTGGTCCGATTTTGTCAGAAAACTAGATCAGTTATGTTCATTAACTGGTCCGATTTTCTGACAAAACCGGATCAGTTAATCAAAACCGGATCAGTAAAATTTCGTGAACTGCTCCAGGCCTAATCGCTCCGGTCCATTTCGGAATCAGATAAGCCCAATTTGATCAGAGCAGTTGGGCATTTTTCCACTAGTGGTACAAGCGTATTTGAACCTGTCTTGATGAGGACATATTCTTTATTTGTGAAGGAATCCGGAGGTAGAAAATCAAGCAACCTTAGGATTTTGTGATGTGATCGTGTTATGGCAAAGACGGGTGCCTCGAATAATTACTTGTTTTATGATTTTTAAATTGTGGTTGATGATATTTTGATATTGTAATAAGCTTTAACATCTTGGTTGTATTTAAGTATGTATTTTATTTGATCCGACTCCAACAGGTAACGGCCTCCGCTATAATTAGTTCATGTACTTCCACCGATTAGGTCTAATTATGATTAGTTCGATTGTGTTTAGTAACGGGCTGTTACACATACTACTATTGAACTTCCCTAGGTCCATAATCTAATTGAAGAATTAGGCTGCCAAGCAACTCAAACTCCTGTGATATACTGTGATTATGTCGATGCAATGTATGTAAGTCCCAACCCTATCTTTCACTCGAAAATTAAACATTTGGTCTTATACTATCATTTTGTTCATAAAAACGTTCAATCGAATTTGCTTCGCATTTCCTACATCTCCACGCAAGACCAGCTCGATGACGCTCTAACCAAGCCTCTTCTACATGCCACTTACAACTTTCTCGTTAGCCAAATTGGTCTCTCATCATGGCCGCACAATTTGCGGGTGCGCGATAAGGATTGACGAAGTCAACATTGGCGGAGCCTAGGGGAATGGGGGTGCACGTGCATTCCCAAATACAAAAAAAAAAAGTAAATAGAGAAATATGCACCAAACACGCCGTAGTGCGCGTCATGGAAAGCCAACAAGCCCAATGCACAAACTTAACGAGCCACTCAGAAGCTGGCGACACGTCCATATTACCCTGCGTCCTAAGCACATCAGTGCAGCTCCCCGCCTGGTGTTCGTGCTTCGTGCATGCTGCATGTGTGCAACACACCTTTTATATTTTCGTGTCTACATTGGTGATTCTTGCAATGGTAGGCAAGAGATAGAATGCTTACATGGAAGAAAATGATAAATAGGTCTAAATTATTAATGCAGGGAGTTGAAGGGGAGGGGTGAAAAATGAAAACTGAAAAAATAAGTCACGTGAAAGATGACAGCTACCTGTTCTTTGTTGCACTCTCTCTCATTGCCTTTTTGATGACATTTCTGCCAATTTTTACAGTGTGGGACGGGTTGGGTTTTAGCCTCTATGGAAGGGGTTAATTATTTAACGCCTTTTTCTTTTTATTCAATTTTGTTTACTTTATCTAACTAGCTAATAAAAGCTTTTAACTCTATGAAGGTGGAAAGGACATTGTCAAAAAGTTATCATTAAAATTGGTCCAATATATTAATCAATGTTTTTATTATTTTATATATAGTTTTTTATATAATTTTTTTAGAAATATTAATTTTTACCGAATCCATACCGTACTCATTTTGAAAAATTTTGATTTTGCCATTTTCTGTCCCCGTACCCATATTCGTCCCTTTATCTGTCTCGGTGCTACATAGTTTACACTCGTATCATGTATAATACGTTGTCCTAGTTTTTCCTTAATTAAAGCATATTGTTGTAGCTACTCTTGTACACTAGTCCATACAAAACCTTACCATCCCCTTTGGTTTTCTCTCGCCTCCCTCCTCTACTCCCCTTTTCCCCCTTTTCAACAATGAGGGGCTGCCATGGATGATTTCATCCATGGCAAGCCCCTTTTTCTATCTAGTTTCAGTTTCTAGTTTGTTATCTTATTTTGTTGAATAAGTTTTCTCTCTTTATGAGAGTTTCTCGTTCCCTGTTGTGGGAAGTTTAATCTTCTCTATGGAGGTTGTCTTTTCCTCCCTTATGAGAGTTGTGAGCATAGTTCATTTTTTAGTATCTCTAGTTTGTGGAGTTAATTGTTTGTTTCTAGGTATGAGAAATTGTTCTCATTGGCTGAAGTTTAAGCCTATCAACATGAAGGTATTGGAAGCTCGGATGCAGTCAACATGGTTAGATCAATAATGTTCTTCTCACAAAATGTCAGAATGATAGACAGTTCCATAAATAGTTGCTTGATTCAGCAAATACAAGGGGGCTTATTGTTCGATCTGGTTCATTGTAGTTTCATCAAAGATGAAGTTGATTTGATCTTATTTGATTGTATCTTTTTTATCTTTAATACCTATTGTATATGTCGTTTGGCCTTCAATTAATGAAATGTCTCTTTTTCTGGAAAAATATTACTCATGTAAACTACAATAGCTTGTACCTATTTATACTCACTCAAATTAATGAGAATATTAATCTTTTTCTCAAACTCTCTCACTATTCTCTACATAATACCCCGATTGTGCTCGATAGATATCAATAACTAATGTGAGAGTGAGTTTGCTCAAGAAACAAGTACTAGTTGAAGCCGACAGCCCCGAGTTTGAGTAGATGGACTTTAGCAATGATTGGATCAAGATCCTGATTATTTTATTGGTACATATCATTCGTTTGATTTTGCCATTATTACTTGATTACAGGTCATCTGATTAGTCTAGCCCTACTATTGATCATGGATCATTAGTTTTTTTTTAAAAAAAATTAATGTTTTTTTTTTCAGATTTTGTATGAGAATAATGATACGGCTTAACCCTAATGAGGGAGCCTGGACTCATATATATATCATACACAATAGTACAATGACAAGGATACCCTTAGTATCCTTTATTACACCCCCTCAAACTGTGCAGGGGGAACCACGTACAATTTGGACCTCAAAAACTCAAAACGCTGACCAGATAAACCTTTGGTAAAAATGTCAGCGATTTGTAACTCAGTAAGAACATAACGGACAACTAAATCACCATGAGCAACACGCTCCTGAACAAAATGATAATCAATCTTGATGTGCTTGCTACGATCATGCTGGACGGGGTTCACAACAAGATAAGAAGCAGAAACATTATCACAAAACAGTTTACCGGGAGCACGAATGATGAGACCCAACTCATCTAACAAGCAGCGAATGGAGAGGGTGTCCTGTACAGTGTAAGCAACAGCACGATACTCAGCTTCGGTGGAATACTTAGATACAGTGGGTTGTTTCTTTGAGCGCCAGGAGATGAGATTACCACCAAAGAAGATAGCATAACCAGTGGTAGAATGACAGATATCCAAACATCCAGCCCAATTAGCGTCTGAGTATGCAATCATGATGGACATAGTCTTGGAGGGGCGAAGCCATAGACCGTAGTCAGAAGTACCCTGCAAGTACCTGTAAATACGCTTAACAACCAACAAGTGAGATGTGCGGGGTGCATGCATAATTGGGAAACTAAATGCACATCATACGTAATATCAGGTCTTGTCATAGTCAAGTACTGTAAAGCCCCAACCATACTGCGATACTCAGTAGGATCAGATAAAAGATCACCATCGGTAAGCGAGAGAGTAGTTCTACTCGGAAGAGGTGTACGAACAGGCTTAACAGTGTGCAGATGGAATTTGAGAAGAAGATCAAGAACATATTTCTTCTGACACAAAAACAAGCCTTGAGATGTTCGAATAGCCTGCACACCGAGGAAATAATGGAGAGGACCAAGGTCCTTCATAGCAAACTCAGCAGACATAAGAGAAATAAATTTGGTGATCAAAAGAGCTGAGTTGCCTGTGAGTATAACATCATCAACATAGAGAAGAAGATAGAGAATGAACTTGCCACGATGAAAGATGAACATAGAGGTATCGGATTGACAACAAAAGAAACCCTGTTGAAGCAGGAAACTACTAAAGTGAAGATACCAAGCTCGAGGAGCTTGTTTCAACCCATAGATGGCTTTCCTAAGACGACAAATATGATTAGGATAATCAGAATGAATAAAACCAGCAGGTTGTTTCATATAAACCTCCTCAATAAGATCACCATGCAAAAAGGCATCTAATTGCCGAATGACCCAATTATAGGAAATTGCTAAGGACAAGACCAACCGAACAGTAGTTGAGCGAACAACAATGCTAAAAGTTTCAGAGTAATCAATACCTTCCTGTTGACCAAACCCCCGAGCAACCAGACGAGCCTTCGGCCTAATCACATGACCTTCCTCATCGGTCTTTATCGTGTAAATCCATTTTGTACCTACCAAGTTCTTTGACGCATCATACGGTACCAAATCCCAAGTTTTATTGACAAGCATGGCATTAATCTCTTCTTCCATGGCTTTACACCATTTCAGAATTTTATTAGCCTTAGAAAAACAAGTTGGTGCTTTTTCTTTTTCCAGTGTTGTGAAACTAAAAATGGTTTTTGGTTTAAAAATACCTTCTTTAGCATGAGTTTGCATAGTATGAACATTATGCGAAGATGGAATCGCAAAAATTCCCGGCTATGGAGGTGCAGTCAAAGAGACATGATGAGGGGAACTAGGACCAGACGAACAAGTAGGGGAGGGAGTCGACTCGGCCACGGGGGAGGGGGAGTCTGAATAGATAGGCGGGGCAGCTCCATTAGAGGAGCGTGCTAACCCAGCGGGCGCTGGAATACCAGCGTGCGAGGGGGAGATGAGTGGCCCATCGGGCGCTATGCACCCAGCGAGTGGGGCAGCAGCTCGTGGGTGAGGGGGAGCCAAGCCAACTCCCAACGGGGAGCTAGCGGACAGGGCAGATGCGAGCTGAGAGGCACGAGGGGAGGGGGGAGCCAAGCCATTGGGCGATGGCAAGGCGACATGCGGGGCAGCAGCACGCGAAGAACGGGGAGAACTCCTAGGGTGTGTAGGTGTGGACTCGGGTGAGGGAGGTGAGTCGTGCGACGCAGACGAAGTCGTATAAGATATTGCTAAAGGCAACTGGAGGAGTGTGGGGTCCGTATCAGTAGAGTTAACCGAAGACGAGGGTAGAGACGACACTAGTTGACGATAGGGGAACACTGACTCATGGAATTTGACATTCTGACTCGCATAAATACGACCTGACTTGGGTTCATAACATCGATATCCTTTGTATCCCGAAGCGTAACCAAGAAAAACACATTGAACCAACCTAGGAGTTAACTTATTTGATGGTTTTGCAGAGAAGTTAGGAAAACACTCACAACCAAACACACGTAACATGGTATAGAGGGCGTTTATAGAATAACTTTTCAAAGGGAGATAGACCATGCAACACAGGAGTAGGCAAACGATTTATGACATAGGTAGCTGTATATGCCGCATCGACCCAAAACTGACCAGGAAGTAAAGACTCAATGAGCATCGTACGAGCAAGTTCAATGACATGTCGGTGCTTGCGTTCAACAACACCATATTGTTGTTGTGTTTCAGGGCAAGATTTACGAAAAGAAATACCACTTTTTTGAAAATGATCTAGAAGAGGTTGATTATCAAATTCCCGACCCCCATCACTTTGGTAGTATTTAATTTTGCAGTCAAATAAATTTTCAACCAAAGCTTGGAAATCTATGAAACAATCGTGCACCTCCGATTTATGTTTTAAAGGATAAATCCTTGTATAGCGAGAAAAATCAACAACAACAACATAGTATTTAAATCCGAGATTTGATAAGATATTGGATTGCCATAAATCAGAATGAAAAAGTTGCAATGGTTTATCAAAAGAGTGTATTACATCTTGAAAAGGAAGACGATGAGACTTTCCTAAACAACAAGAAACACAATAAAAAACAGGACTAGAGCACCTAAAACTCGATCACCACAATGCCCAAGACAACGATGCCAAGTAGGACTGAACGTAGAGAGAGACAATAGAGCAACGGGCCTCCTAGGATAGGTGGTGAGGGTGATGGGATAGACATTGCCTTGACTAGAAGCTTTGAGAAGCACCTCCCCCGACCGATTGTCCTTAAAAAAACATGAGAACCATTAAAACTCATGATAAGTGCATATTGTAATACATTTATATCCCTTAAATTTAATATTATAACTATGTTTATATTATTATTTTGATGCATCTAATATACTTTTAATACTATTAGATATAATATGCTAGGTTTTTATTTTCATTACTAATATTATTCATCTATACTACTTTTGTTCAATGATGTAAGTTGGTCCAAGGAATGAACAAAAAGGCAAGCCCATTTACCTTGTGAAGATCAGCCCAAGAGATTTAAAAGCCAAGAAAAAGAAAAGAAACGAAAAAAAAGAAAGAAAACAGAACGAAGGAACAGCGTTCCTCGTTCCTCCTTCTTCCTCTTTGTCGATCATCAGCATCCTTCAAAACACCTCTTCTCCTCCACATCATCTCCACCAATCAGAAAGCTTACAACTCGTAACTTGCATTAATCAACCAATCACAGCACAATAGAAATTGCAGCGCCGCAAATCAAGACCAAGGAGAGGTCGGTTTCTAGGGCTGAAAACTTGGAGGCCACTTCTCTTCTCCAATTGGTTCGAAAATCACAGTTTGGCAGCAGAATTGGGTATAAATACCCAATTAAGGGCTTCGGAAATGGTATGCAAACAATTCCACAGAAAATTGAGTGAAAAATCAGAGAATTTACGTGAGGATTCGAGGCTAGTGTGGGGGTGCGCGAGTTCGACGGAAGAAAGCTTCGGGTTGGAGTCCTAGCACACAACCGGGGAGGGTGAAGTTCAAGCTCGAACATAGGTGCAAAATTCGAAAATCGAAGGCGAATTTCCGCGTGATACATAAGTCTTCTCTCTTTCTCTTGTACTTTCATATTCATTTTGAAATTTCCCGATTATACTTTTGAATTTCATAGTATGTTTAAATTGTATTGGTTGAATTATGTTGGATTATGTGGTTTGAATTCAAAATTGGTTAGTGATGTTTGAATCAAGTTTGAATTATGAGGTTTGAAGTATATTTGGATTGTGGTGTTGAATTTTGAATTGAATTCAAGATTGTTTGTAGTTGGATACTCAAGTTATGTTTGGTTGTAATGTTTAAATTCCAATTTTACACTTAATTTGCTATCTTATTAGGTATAAAATTGAGATTATCGCTAGTTATGTGATTTAGCCTAGTCTAAATTGTATGACAACAAGTGGTAACTAGTTTAATTTAGGCCTGCAAAGATGGTTTTAAGTTCAAACTAGAATATAGCTTGAACTTGTTATTTAAACATAAAGATATGATATGTTTAGATTAACTAGGGATTAATGATGTACTTGTAGTTCTATAATGCTTCTAGTTTAATCGTCGGAAGTTGTGAAATACTTGTGGTGATTAGATTAGTTTAGAATCGATAGTCGGCCTAGTTCACTGTTGATTAAAAGTATGGAAGTATAGGGGAGTTTGGCTACTTGAATTCCTACAGTTAATCTATCTAATCGATCTTGGATTTATGAAATTGGAAGTATAATCAAGGTTAGGAGTTTATAAATCTCTGAAAGTATTATGAGCTTAAAAATGGGATTGGTTGTCATCACTTGTAAATACTAGGTTAGTGTATTCCTTGGTTGTTCATTGTTGAAATTTATAGAAATAAATTGTAAACCCCCCCCCCAAAAACAATGTGAATATGTATATATTAGTAAATAACATGTGTATAATAGTTAAATACTTTTAATTAGTTGAACTTGGATTTTAGGAATATATAAACCTCTCAGTGGGATCGACCTTTATTTATCACTAAACTAAATTTAAATAATGCTAATGTGGATGAAATAAGATTTTTAATTTGTGCGCATAACGACACGTACCAAATTTTGGCGCCGTTGCCGGGGAGTTTATGATATTCTTTCCATTAAAGTTTAACTGAGATACTAATTTTTGTTATAGAATTTAGTTGATAAAATGACAAATAGTACCTATTATCTTGGTATTCTAAAGAAAGCTTGACTAGGTTGAGATTTTTTTAGCTTATAATATGTTTCTTAACTTCTTTTTGCATACTATGTGCTTAGTTATTTCTTTCTAGTTGACTTTTATTTGGATTAATCAAGGTGACAAGGGTAACTTTTAACATTCTAATAGTACTTTCATTGATTTTGTTTCATAATATTGTTTAGTGAATTTCTTATATGTACTTGAGTCTCTGAGTAACTCTTTAATTTAGATGTCATGCTATTACTTGAAGAGAATGTCACTTGCTATTGCTTGTTATACTCCATGCTATTCTATACTAGGCTATGAAATCTATTTAGCCAAGTGTCATGTGATTTTGAAATAACCTGAACTTACTTTGTTATGACCTTTATTTTGAGTAATCACTTATATGACAATCAATTTATCTTGTTATATCACAATGTCATATCTTAAATTACATGGAGTTGCATGACTAGAGTTTATGAAAGCACTGCTTGATGTTGTATGAACTATTAGGCCATCTCGAAAGTTGTGGTTCAAAAGTTCTTTGAAATATTCTTATTATATCTTATATGTATGATGCTATTTGATAAAAGTTTCACAAGTCATTCTTTTATTGTCAATGTCAATTAGCCTTCTTGATAAGATTTACTAAATATCTAGAATGATAAAAATTGAATCTGCAGCTGTGAGTTAGTAGTGTTAGATCTAAATATTTTGGAAACATAAACATAAGTTTAACTCAGTTATGAGCTTGCTTGATTGTACTTAAATGGTGTTCTAAACTTTGATTTGTAAGTAATATAGCAGCTGAATATAAGTTTGTTCATGAATAATATCAATCATCGCGTGAGTAGTTTGTATACTTGTTTAGTTGGCACTTCTAAGCCGAACCGTAGAGTATAATATGTTGGCTACTGATCATAATATAAGATTATATATGCTAGTTAAACAAGTAAACAAAGTTTATGAGACCATCTCGTGGTATTATGTGTTACAATTATGTAGAAAACATGTCATACAATGTGAAAAGGCTAATGTTAAATCTACTACTGAGATTAAGATTAGAAACATAAATTGGAGAAGGGACATAGATTATCTAGAAAACTACAATCTGTGCAGATGCTCTATAATGGAGTCAAGTTCAGTTTTTCGAATAAATTGCAGCCATGCTTTCTCTTGTTGGGTTATATATTATTAGAACTTGATTCTGAAAACCAACTGAACCCCAATGAACAAGTTGTGTGCTTAATTTGTTTGTTAATGGAATTACTTTGAAGATTGAAATATTATTGAAATTATTGACTTTTAAGAAAGGGGAGCTAAAGAGCACATGATGAGTTGTTGATGATTTAATTCTAAAATATATATAACTAGCTTAATGATACCATAAATAATCTGCAAATAACTTGAATTACTTAATATTTTGAATTTCCTATTTTCAGGTGCATGAACACACGTCTACGAAAGGAAGCGTTGTTGTTTGATCCTGAAATCGAACGGGCAGCAAGGAGAACAAGGAAAGAGTTCTTAGAAAAACAACGAGAAGAGCGTCTCTATATTGAGAAATTGTTCGAACACGAAGAAGAAATGGCAGAAAGGACTTTGAAGGAATTAGCTGCGCCAAAGCTAGATGATGAACCTTTAGGCATCGTTTTTCCAACATTGGAAAAACCATTGAAGTTAAATTCAGGTTTTCTCAATCTTCTTCCTAAATTTCATGGTCATGGAGGTGAGGACCCTAATCGATTCTTAAAAGAATTTCTTGTTGTTTGTTCTTCCATGAAACCTGAAGGCATTAGTCCAAATGATGTTAAAATTAATGCTTTTCCATTCTCATTGTTTGATTTAGCAAAAGATTGGTTATATTCTCTTCCTCCTGGATCAATTACTACTTGACATGCACTACAAAAAGCTTTTCTAGAAAATTTCTTCCCGCAAGTAGAATTGGGTCCATAAGGATGGAAATATGTGGTATAAGGCGATACCCTAGCGAGTCACTTTATGAATATTGGGAGCGATTTAAAAGGTTATGTGCTTCATGCCCTCAACATCAAATAAGTGACCAACTATTAATTCAATATTTTTATGAGGGTTTATTGCCAAATGATAGGGGAATGATAGATGCTGCAAGTGGTGGGGCATTAGTGAATAAAACACCTAATCAAGCTAAAAATTTAATTTCTAACATGGCACAAAACACACAACAATTTAGTACTAGGAATGATGCTAGGAGAGTAAATGAGCTTGATGTTACTTCTGTTCATAATCAATTAAAGGAAAATGCTCAACAGATTGCTAATTTAACTACTATAGTATCTAAAATTGTTGGTCATGAGTCAAAAGCAAAAGTTTGTGGTATATGTGCTGATGTGTCCCATGTTACTTGATGCATGTCCAACGTTGCAAAATGAAGATGTAAATGCTTTAGGAGGTTTCATAGGTCAACCCCAAAGAAAATACAATCCTTTCTCATCAACTTATAATGAAGGTTGGAGAAACCATCCTAATTTGAGATATGGACCTAGACCACCATTTCAACAATCTAATCCTAGACCATACTTTCATACTAATCCCCAACAACAATCCCAATCATCAAACACATCTTTAGAAGATCTTGTTAAACAACTAACTTATCAAATAGGACAAGTTCATTCACAAGGTATTAGTTATCAAAAGAAGACTGATTCTCATTTACAACATCTAGACACTCAAATAGGTCAAATATGTACCTCATTAAGTAATTTAGAAACTCAAATCTCTGGAAAACTACCTTCTCAACCCCTCCCTAACCCTCAGGAAAATGCAAAAGTTGTCACACTTAGGAGCGGCAAAGAATTAAAGGACCCTAAAGCCAAAAACAGAGAAATTGAAGATGAACTAGAGGTGGAGACCTAAGAATGGATTGACTGAAGATGAAATTAATGAAACCATATTAGAAAATCAAGAGATATTAAAAGAGAAAGAAAATGAAGTTGAAGAAAAGGAGAGTCAAACTAAAAATTTAAAATCTAATTTTGATTTTTCTAAATGCAAAGATGTGCCTCCTTTCCCTTCTAGGTTTTCTAAACCTAAGAAATATATTCTTGATAATGAAATCTTAGAAACTTTTAGAAAAGTTGAAGTGAATATACCTCTTCTTGATGCTATAAAACAAGTGCCTAGATATGCTAAATTTCTAAAAGAACTGTGTACTCATAAAAGGCAACTTAAGGGCTCTGAAATGGTAAACATGGGTGAGAATATATATGCGGTAATTGAAAGGAAACTCCCACCTAAGTGCAAAGATCCTCGAATGTTCTCTATTTCGTGTAAAATTGGTAGTTGTAAATTTGAAAGATGCATGCTCGACTTAGGTGCTTCTATTAATGTTATGCCCAAATTTGTTTATGATTCTCTAAATATAGGCCCACTTTCTAAAAAAGATGTTGTAATACAATTGGCTGATAGATCTAATGCATATCCTATTGGAGTTTTAGAAGATGTTCTTGTGCAAGTAAATGAATTAGTTTTTCCTGCTGATTTCTATGTGTTGGATATGGGTTCTAATTCTGATTTTTCTAATGTACCCTTGTTGTTAGGAAGACCATTCTTAAAGACATCTAAAACTAAAATAAATGTGCATGAGGGTAATTTAACTATGGAATTTGATGGTGAAATAATTAGATTTAATATTTTCGATGCTATGAGATACCCTAGTGACATCAATAATTTGTGTGCCATTGATACTATTGATGTGATTGATAATATTGCACAAAATTTATTTGATCAAGGTCAATTATTTGGAGATTTACTTAGCTATGTAGTTGATGAAATTGTTGCATGGATTAATGATGGTGAACTAGTTAATGACATTGAAACTCGAATAGTTGATTGTTCTTTTGCTGAAAAACAAAGTTTAGGTGTACCATTATCTACCGCAAGATTAGTGCCCTCAATTGTTAAAGCACCTGAATTAGAATTGAAAATACTTCCTTCGAATCTAAAATATGCTTTTCTTGGTGATAATGGGACTTTACCTGTTATTATTTCTAGTTCATTAACTCCATCCCAAGAACAAAAATTGCTAGAAGTACTTAAAGAACACAAAGAGGCTATTGGATGGACATTAGCTGATATAAAAGGAATTAGCCCGACTATGTGTATGCATAGAATTTTCTTAGAAAAGAACGCTAAACCTGTTCGAGAAGCTCAACGCAGACTAAATCTTTAATGATTGAAGTTGTCAAGAAAGAAATTCTAAAATGGTTAGAAGCAGGAGTAATTTACCCAATTTCTGATTCTAAATGGGTGAGTCTGATTCATGTGGTTCCTAAAAAGTCTGGAATAACAGTTGTTGAAAATAAAACAGGAGAACTTGTTCCAACTAGAATATCTAATGGATGGAGAGTGTGTATTGATTATAGAAAGTTTAATCAATCAACTAGAAAATATCACTTTCCTTTACCTTTTATTGATCAAATGTTAGAAAAGTTAGCCGGACAGTCCTTCTTTTGCTTTCTTGATGGTTATTCTGGCTATACACAAGTTCCCATTGCTCCTGAAGACCAAGATAAAACCACATTTGCGTGTCCTTTTGGTACATTTGCTTTTAGACGAATGCCTTTTGGTTTATGTAATGCTCTAGGTACTTTCCAAAGATGTATGATGAGTATATTTTCTGATTTAATTGAGCAAAATATGGAAGTATTTATGGATGATTTTACGGTATTCGGTGATTCATTTGATAAGTGCTTAAATAGTTTATTTCTTGTTTTAAAAAGATGTATTGAAACAAACCTTGTCTTGAACTTTGAGAAGTGTTATTTTATGGTTGAACAAGGTGTTGTTTTAGGACATGTTGTTAGTGCTAAAGGACTAGAAATTGACAAATCTAAAATTGAAGTCATTAGCTCCTTACCATATCCTACTTGTGTACGTGAAATTCGCTCATTTTAGGACATGCTGGGTTTTATAGGCGTTTTATTAAAGACTTTTCTAAAATTGCATCTCCTCTATGCGCTTTACTTGCTAAAGAAGCTAACTTTGATTTCAATGATAATTGTAAAATAGCTTTTGATGTACTAAAAGAAAAATTAACCACTGCCCCTGTTATTAGACCTTCTGACTGGTCTTTACCATTTGAAATTATGTGCGATGCTAGTGATAAAGCAATTGGTGCAGTTTTAGGACAAAAGAAGGATAAAGTACCTTATGTAATTCATTATGCTTCAAAATCACTTGATTCTGCCCAATGTAACTATACTGTAACTGAAAAAGAAATGTACGCTGTCGTTTTCGCATTAGAAAAATTTAGGACATATTTGCTTGGAACTCATGTCATTGTTTATTCTGACCATTCTGCGCTTAAGTATTTATTTAAAAAGAAAGAATCTAAACCTAGACTTCTTAGATGGATGTTCCTTCTACAAGAATTTGATTTAGAAATTAGAGACAAAAAAGGTGCTGAGAATCATGTTGCTGACCATTTAAGTAGAATTGTACCTAGAGAGGATTGGCCTATGGTAAGTGAATTTTTTCCAGATGAACAATTATTATCTTTGTATCAAGTTGAAACTCCTTGGTATGCTGATATTGTTAATTACTTGGTTACAAGAACATTTCCCTCTACTTTAACTAAAGCTCAAAAGGAAAAGATTAAATATGATTCTAAATATTATATATGGGATGACCCATGCCTTTGGAAAACATGTTCTGACCAAGTTATAAGAAGATGCGTACATAAATCTGAATTCTCCTCTATTCTGAATTTTTGTCATGGTCTTAAAAGTGGAGGGCACTTTGGTCCTCAAAGAATTGCACACAAAGTCCTAGCATCTGGTTTTTATTGGCCTACATTATTTAAAGATGCCTATGAATTCTGTAAGTCTTGTGAACAATGTCAAAAGACTGGAAACTTAACTAGAAGAAATGAAATGCCACAAACCAGTATCTTAATTTGTGAAATATTTGACGTTTGGGGTATTGACTTTATGGGTCCATATCCGTCTTCTTTTAGTAATCTTTATATCATTCTTCCTGTTGATTACGTCTCTAAATGGATAGAAGCTAGTGCAACTAGAGCTGATGATGCTAAAACTGTGATTAACTTTGTCAAAAGTAATATATTTTCTAGATTTGGAATACCTAAAGCAATTATTAGTGATAGAGGCACTCATTTTGTTAACAAGACGCTTGGTGCATTACTTGAAAAATATCATGTTACACATAGAATTTCTACTGCATATCATCCACAGTCTAATGGACAAGCTGAAGTTTCGAACAGAGAAATTAAATCTATTTTGGAAAAAATGGTAAATCCTAATAGAAAAGACTGGAGTTTAAGGTTAAACGATGCATTATGGTCTTATAGGACAGCATTTAAGACTCCGATAGGGATGTCTCCTTATAGATTAGTATTTGGTAAAGCTTGCCACTTGCTTGTAGAGATAGAACATAAGTCATATTGGGCAGTAAAACAGTGTAATTTAGATTATAATAAAGCTGGAAAAGAAAGAAAATTGTAGTTGCAAGAACTTGAAGAACTAAGGTTAGAAGCATATGAAAATGCTAAGATTTACAAAGAAAAGACTAAGGCCTTTCATGATAAAAAGTTAGCTAGGAAAACATTTCATGTTGGTCAGAAGGTTTTATTATTCAATGCTAGATTAAAATTATTTCCTGGTAAGCTCCAAACTAGATGGCTTGGTCCTTTTGTCATTACTAACCTCTTTCCTCATGGTGCAGTAGAGATAAAAAGTCTTGACACTCAAAAGATTTTTAAAGTAAATGGTCATAGGTTGAAGACATATCATGAATTCCCGCATGTTATGACTATTGAAGAAATTGAGCTAGAAGAACCTTGATTGGTACACGTTGAGCCAACGACGTAAACCAAGGCGCTGCTTGGGAGGCAACCCAAGACAATATCAGATTTGCTTTCTTAGTTTGCTTTTATTTAGAGTGTGTTTTTCATTTTATTTTGAACTTGTGAATTATTTTTGAGAATTTTCATGATATCTTCCACATTTTCAATGTTACATTGAGGACAATGTAAAGTTTAAGTGTGGGGGAGAGGTAATTGCTTGCTGTTACATGAAGTATGTGGAATTTGATGAAATTTATTCGAATTGAATTGCTATGGATGAGGGAGAATATTGTAGCTGGAATTGAACGTTGGTATTTTTGAGGAGAATTGTGAATGTTGGTGTTGGAATATTATATGGATAGTATATTGTTCCGAAACAGGTTGAATTGGATGCATAAAATTTTTTGTTTGTCCATATTATAGGGAAATCTTTGCTCGAAATTTACGTAGAAATTTCTGAATTTGGACTAAAATAATTATTGAATTGTTGTTTGCGTTATATAAAAATCATGAGCATGTAGTTTATAGGTTCATTATAGTTGTTTATGTGTGTTATGCATTAGTTCCTAGTAAATAAAACCAACCTCTTAGTTTCATTTTGAAAAAAATTGAATAAATGATGAAGTTCGTCAAGAAACTCTAATCTAACTATGTTTTGAAATAAAATATGTTTTCGAAAATAAAAAGTTTTGGGAATTGTTAACATTTTTAGTTCAAGAATAGTCAAGTTTGAAGGATTCATAACACGATTAGATAAACAATCTCATGTTTATAGCTACTTAGTGTAGTCATGCCCTTGGTTGTAACTATGACTAGATGGATAGACCAAAATAACCGGTGGGATTCTGAGCCTAACAATATGTTTTTCTTTCATGTGTGATGTTCTTGGTAATTTCTCTCTGGAACTTGCATTGATACTCTTCAAGACTACATTGACTCATGTTGGCATGGAGAAAAAGGTATTTCTTTTGTTATAAACTACATAACCAAATAGCCACCCTACATTATATTACATCCTTTCTGAACCCCTTTGAGCCTAAAACACTATTATTTTGTTTATCCTTCATTATAAACCATAAAGAATTCTAAAATACATTCATGACCTAATATTTTGAGCTGATGGAGCATGGTTGTTGATTGAGTAAAAGCGAAGTGTGGGGCTGTATCTATAAAAAGGTGTTGTTATAGCAGTTGAAGTGTTGATCGTCCATGTTGTATAATATAAAAAAAAAGAAAAAAAAAGAGTGAAAACAAAAAAGTTGAAAACAAAAAATTAAATGAAAATGAAATAAGAAATGATAAAAAAAAAAATATCAAGTGTGATATGTAGCTACAAATGATGATGTAAATGAGCGTTTTGTATATCAAAGTCAAAATACATTAAACTGTGCTGATTCGCAATGACATAAGGTTGAAGTACAATGTGAGAGTTATTTTTGCTTCCTCTTGTCCGAAAAGAGAGGAGTTATTAAGTTTTTGCTCCACTTAGTTCAAAGCCATCTAGTCCACATATCTTTAAAAATTTCCTACCTTTAACCATAGCCCTCGTTACAACCCATCTAAAGTCCTTTTGATTTATGTGTGGCATGTTGTCTGATAATAGCGGAGAATCGAGAAGATATGCAAGCTTATGGTAGAGTTTTGGCCATCGGAATTGAACCTTGAGTGAAATACATAAATCCTTTCAAACACATGAGTGACGAGTGATTATTTATCCTGTGAGGGTCTATTTATTAAAATCATGGTTCTATGAAGTGAATACTCGCTGATGCTCTTCAAATGTCGAGAGAGTATATCTATGATATGTTATGAGTTTTGATTATTTGATTGTTCTAAATTGATAATGTGACATTCCTATTAACATCTTACTTGAGTTTTTACTAACTAATATAAAACGTTTTAGTTTCTTGTTCAACTTTTCATTGATTCAGTTTTAGAGTTAAGAAACAGAGAGGTGGTGTTATGTGTTATAGTTGCATGTAATTAGAGTTTGATCGAGGACGATCAAGGACTAAGTGTGGGGGAATTTGATAAGTGCATATTATAATACATTTATATCCCTTAATTTTAATATTATAACTATGTTTATATTATTATTTTGATGCATCTTATATACTTTTAATACTATTAGATATAATATGCTAGGTTTTTATTTTCATTACTAATATTATTCATCTATACTACTTTTGTTCAATGATGTAAGTTGGTCCAAGGAATGAACAAAAAGGCAAGCCCATTTACCTTGTGAAGATCAGCCCAAGAGATTTAAAAGCCAAGAAAAAGAAAAGAAACGAAAAAAAAGAAAGAAAACAGAACGAAGGAACAGCTTTCCTCGTTCCTCCTTCTTCCTCTTCGTCGATCATCATCATCCTTCAAAACACCTCATCTCCTCCACATCATCTCCACCAATCAGAAAGCTTACAACTCGCAACGTGCATCAATCAACCAATCACAGCACAGTAGAAATTGCAGCACCGCAAATCAAGACCAAGGAGAGGTCGGTTTCTAGGGCTGAAAACTTGGAGGCCACTTCTCTTCTCCAATTGGTTCGAAAATCACAGTTTGGCAGCAGAATTGGGTATAAATACCCAATTAAGGGCTTCGAAAATGGTATGCAAACAATTCCACAGAAAATTGAGTGAAAAATCAGAGAATTTACGTGAGGATTCGAGGCTAGTGTGGGGGTGCGCGAGTTCGACGGAAGAAAGCTTCGGGTTGGAGTCCTAGCACACAACCGGGGAAGGTGAAGTTCAAGCTTGAACATAGGTGCGAAATTCGAAAATCGAAGGCGAATTTCCGCGTGATACATAAGTCTTCTCTCTTTCTCTTTTACTTTCATATTCATTTTGAAATTTCCCGATTATACTTTTGAATTTCATAGTATGTTTAAATTGTATTGGTTGAATTATGTTGGATTATGTGGTTTGAATTCAAAATTGGTTAGTGATGTTTGAATCAAGTTTGAATTATGAGGTTTGAAGTATATTTGGATTGTGGTGTTGAATTTTGAATTGAATTCAAGATTGTTTGTAGTTGGATACTCAAGTTATGTTTGGTTGTAATGTTCAAATTCCAATTTTACACTTAATTTGCTATCTTATTAGGTATAAAATTGAGATTATCGCTAGTTATGTGATTTAGCCTAGTCTAAATTGTATGACAACAAGTGGTAACTAGTTTAATATAGGCCTGCAAAGATGGTTTTAAGTTCAAACTAGAATATAACTTGAACTAGTTATTTAAACATAAAGATATGATATGTTTAGATTAACTAGGGATTAAAGATGTACTTCTAGTTCTATAATGCTTCTAATTTAATCGTCGGAAGTTGCGAAATACTTGTGGTGATTAGATTAGTTTAGAATCGATAGTCGGCCTAGTTCACTGTTGATTAAAAGTATGGAAGTATAGGGGAGTTTGGCTACTTGAATTCCTACAATTAATCTATCTAATCAATCTTGGATTTATGAAATTGGAAGTATAATCAAGGTTAGGAGTTTATAAATCTCTGAAAGTATTATGAGCTTAAAAATGGGATTGGTTGTCATCACTTGTAAATACTAGGTTAGTGTATTCCTTGGTTGTTCATTGTTGAAATTTATAGAAATAAATTGTAAACCCCCCCAAAAAAAACAATGTGAATATGTATATATTTGTAAATAACATGTGTATAATAGTTAAATACTTTTAATTAGTTGAACTTGGATTTTAGGAATATATAAACCTCTCCGTGGGATCGACCTTTATTTATCACTAAACTAAATTTAAATAATGCTAATGTGGATGAAATAAGGTTTTTAACTTGTACGCATAACGACACGTACCAACTCACAGTGCAATTGTTATCTTTAGCCAACTTTTGAACTGACATAAATTAAATTTAATATTAGGACAATGATAAATAGAGTTGAGAACTAAAGGACGACTGTTAGAGTTTAATGTGACTGTGCCAACATGTTGTACTGGGATTTGAGTACCATTTGCTACTTCAACAGAAATTGGACCAGTATAAAGAGATTTTTTTGATAAGATACCTGGATCGTTAGTCATGTGAGAAGATGCCCCGAAATCAGGAAACCAAGTGGTTTCATTATGCTCGCCAGTGCGAAGGCCAACAAGGGCAGCATTAGATGTCTGAACATAACGAGATGGACAGGAAACAGCAGAATGACCTAGATGAAAGCAAACCAAACACACCATCAACAGTAGTACTCCCTGTAGACAAATGGTTAGTATCGCAAGAAGTGAGGGCTACAACAACACTTTTAGATGACAAAACAGAATCACATATAACTGTACCTCCTGAATTTTGTGTTTGGGTTTGTGTTTGGGCTTGCTTTGCACCCCCACCTTTTCCACCTTTACCACGACCACCACGATTACGACCACGACCCTTGCCACCTCCACGACCCCCTTGATTATTGTTACGAGAACCATTGTGCGAGGAGGTAGTATCAGACGGAGGGGAACCACTAGGAACATGAGCAAGGAATGCTTGATGAGAAGCAAAACCTTGTTCTCTAACATGACGACCTTTAATAATTTGTTCTTGAATCAATAACTTCTCCTGGACATCATCAAAACTCAAATGACCAGAAAAATGAGTAATACTAGTAATGAGGGAATCATAATATTTCTCAAGGTCCATGACAGTATGTTGAATTAAGTCGCGAGATGAAACAGGAGCACCCACCGCAGCAAGAGAATCAGAAATAAGTTTAATCTCGCGCAAATAAGTGTCTATGGATTGAGATTCAGTCTTAGCAACATTTTGTAACATACTTTTAAGTTCCATAGAACGGGCCAAACTAGCATTCATAAACCGGGATTGTAGGTGATTCCAAATTAACACAGAAAACTTAACATCATGCACCTCAACAAGCATATCTTCAGACAAAGTAGCAAATAACCAAGATCTTATAGTTTGATCAATACGTAACCAATGATAGTATTCAGGATTCAAGGATTCCCGATTAAGTTGATTAATCACATAAACATCAGGCATGGGATTAGAATCATCAAGCATTCCTAACAAACCATGGGATACTAAAAACGATTCGAATTGAGTACGCCAAGGTAAATAATTCTCAACAGTCCGAAGAACAGTAGTAGCAATATTTTTAACATTAGAAGTAGATGTTACCAACGTTGAGGAGAGTGATGCAAGATTAGGTTGAAGAGTGAAGAAACCTGGTGGACCACCATAACCAGTGGGTGTGTGGTGCTGCGGCTGGAGCCCTGGGTGGCCGGCAAGAGTTGAGCCGCCAAAAGATGGTTGCTGCGACATAGGGAGGGTGGGCGCGAGAGACACGTAGGGCATCGAAGTGGCTGCCCCAATAGGCGACACAGCAGCCTCGAAGAGGTGCCTTGGTGTCGGGTGTGTCGGGGTCCACGAGAACCCGAAAGAAGTGCTGGACGTCGATCCTTGCTGGTAGTCGACCACGCGTGCGCCAGCAGGGATGTGCGGCTGCGAACCAAGGTGGGCAAGAGCAGACGACGCACTAGGCGGCTGCGTGAAGGCAGCAGCGCTGGAGACGCGCGTCGAAGCAGCAAAGGTGAAGGGCACCGTATGGGTATTGACGGCAGACGTGGCCGGAGAAGCCGAATTGACAGCCATGAAATCACACGTGTAAAATGGAAAGCGGAAGCGAGAGCACCAAGAACGTGAAAGAGAATTCAAGAAAACAACTGTGCTCTTGATACCATGTGAGAATAATGATACGGCTTAACCCTAATGAGGGAGCCTGGACTCATATATATATCATATACAATAGTACAATGACAAGGATACCCTTAGTATCCTCTATTAGTTTGTGATACAGTCATTATGATTGCGAGAGAATATTAGGAATATTACTGTATAATAAATATATGATAAATAATTTTTAATAAGCTTAAACTTCCAAACGTCAATCTCTAGAGTGGAGTAGTTTCCCGATTTCTTTCAGTTAGTTTCCCATATCAAACACCTACTCAGACTGCTATAATAACACAAGTACACAACCATCTGAATCATATCAAACAAGTTATTGGACCTTGTATATAGGTTTGCTCTATGTTTTGTATAGTTGGGCCTAAGGCTTTTGATGTTATGTAATCATAGGATGTATATAAACTCTTAATTCTACAGTAATACACAACACAAATCATTAAACCCTCATAACTTGTCATGGTATCGGAGCCATATTAACTAATTCTATTTTTTTTTCTCTCTACTGTCATCATCGTCGCCGAAGTGCCTGAGCCCCACCCGCGTGGTTTGCCTCTCGCCGTGACTGATGCTACGAAGATTGAACCTGCCTCCCCCTATTGCCTTGGCTCGGGAGATCAGCCAGGTAATCTTATTACCCATGTTCTCCTTACCGGCGATAACTATGTCGCCTGGGATCGCGCTATTACACTTTCGTTGAAGGCTCGCCGGAAATTTGTGTTTCTTGACGGCACAATTTCCAAGCCTATCGAACAGAAAAAATTGCTTGATTGGGAGACTATCAATTCTATGATCGTATCTTGGATATTGAGGAGTATGGACTCCAAAATTGCAATGTCTATTCCCTTTCACGATGATGCCCTATCTCTATGGACTTATCTTGAACGCTGTTTTTGCGTGGCAAACGGTCCACTGTTGCAGCAGCTTCGAACCTCCATAACTGACTGCAAACAATCGAAATCAATGACTATCGATGACTACTACAATCGGTTGATGTACCTATATGATGAGCTTTCTCGGTTGAAGCCTTTGCACGTCCGTTCTTGCGGTAATTGTTCAGGTGACGTTGCCGGAAAGTATGCCCTTGATCGAGAGGAGGAAAATCTTCACCAGTTTTTTATTGGTATAGATGATGGTCGCTACGGCACCGTGCGGTCCAACCTCCTCTCTCAATCTCCTCCTCCCACACTCGAACGGGCTTATCAATCTCTCGTTCAGGAAGAGCGCTCGAAGGAGATTGCTCGCAGCAAGGTGGTCTCCGAGGAAACTCACGCCTTCGCCTTGCAGGTGGATCGCCCTTCCTCTCGGCCTGATAAATCAAAGCTGACTTGTTCCTATTGCAAGCGTCGAGGCCATGACAAGGCCTCGTGTTTCAAAATCCACGACCCTGCTCAATGGTGGGTCGACAAGTTCGGTCCAAGCGGGTCTGCCTCCGCCTCTTCACCTGCTGCCGCTCCTACTACTTGCGGTGGTCAGGTTCGAGCCCACGCCGTGACCGAGGCTGTGGGCAGTGCACCTAATGCTTCCCGCTCCTCCTCTCCTCTTGATGAATTGAGTCCTGCTCAATTTCAGGTTTTATTAAATATGATTAATGCTGGAAAGTCTCCTAAAGATCGTATGACAAGTGACTCTTCTTATATCTCATGGATTCTTGATACTGGTGCGTCGCACATGTTACCGGTACTCGGTCATGTTTGACTGATGTTCAGACTATTATGGATTCCCTGTTGGTTTGCCTGATGGTCAATGGGTTGTTGCTACTATGAAGGGTCGTGTGATCCTATCTCCGGACCTTATTCTTGATCATGTTTTATATGTTCCATCTCTCAATTGCAACCTTATTTCGATTTCTCAGATGATTGATGAGTCTTCGTGTGTAGTTCGTTTTACTGATTCCTTGTGTGCTATACACGACCTACGCTCGGGGAACCTGATTGGAGCCGGTGAATGTCGAGATGGACTCTATTATTTCTGCAAAATCCCTACTATTCATGTTGTAGTCGCTCCAGGTCCTACCGAGTTTGAGTTGTGGCATCATCGTCTCGGGCATCCCTCGAACAAAGTAGTCAAGTTAGTTCCCGCTATTCTTAAGAGTAGTAAAAGAAAAAGTTGAATAAAGCTTGTGTAGTTTGTCTTCAAGCTAAACAAACTCGGGATTGTTTCCTGTTAGTGACAATAAATACGAACGTATTTTTGAATTAATTCACTGTGATTTGTGGGGTCCTTATCGGACAGCCTCCTCTTGTGATGCAATATATTTTTTGACTTTGGTGGATGATTATTCTCGTTCTGTTTGGGTTTACTTGTTGCGTGATAAATTAGAAGTGCATAAAGCTTTTTCTTCTTTCTTTGCTATGGTTGAACGCCAATTTGAGACTCCTGTTAAAATAGTGCGCAACGATAATGGTACTGAGTTCCGTTGTATGTTGCCTTACTTTGACCAATATGGCATATTGTTTCAAACCTCTTGTGTGGGCACACAACAACAAAATGGTAAGGTTGAGCGGAAACACGGACATATTCTTACTGTTGCTCGTGATGTTTTATGCAAACCTTCCAATTACTTTCTGGGCGAATGTGTTCTCACTGCCGTCTATTTGATTAATAGAACTCCTTCAAGTGTTTTGGGTGGTAAAACTCCTTATGAGGTGTTGTGTGGCAAAACTCCTAATTTTGATGTTATGAGAGTCTTTGGATGTTTGTGTTTTGCTCATGACAAACGTAGGTAATAAGTTTGCTCCCCACAGTCGGAAATGTGTTCTTGTTGGCTATCCAAATGGGAAGAAAGGATGGAGGTTATATGATCTTGATTCGGGGGAATTTTTTGTTTCACGTGACGTTAAATTTCATGAAACTGAATTCCCATTTGCTTTTGATTCGGCCTCTTCCTCCACATCTCATGATGGTGTGGTTGACTTGAGTTTTTTGGACGATCTTGAATCCGTCCTTGAGGAGGAAGAGCCTCCTATGGCACCTCGGTCTTCTCCTCTTTTTTCGTCATCTGCGGTGATCTCGGGCAACACCCCCACCGAGCCACATACTTCGAGCAGTAATGATGCTGCTGCCGCCTCTTTGGATGCCTCGGATCCTCCCATCGAGGACCTTGGGTGTGGGTTACGTGCTAAGACATCATCGGTTCGTCTACGGGATTTTGTTACCAATGCAGTTCGAGTAATGAGTCCATCTTCACCTTCACCTTCTCCGTCTTGTTTCTCAGGTACTCCGTATCCCACTACAAGAAAATCACAAAATAACGACGGCCTTTCAGCGACGGCTAGGAAAAACCGTCGGTAAATCCATATTAGCGACGGCTTTAAGCCGTCGTTGATTACCGATCTGCTTTTATATCATATAACGACCGGTGTAGCTGTCGTTGATAAGTAACGACGGCTAAAAGCGGTCGTTGTATTTGCGGAATTAAAAGCGAGAATGTTTTTTTTTCGTGGGCGACGGTTAGAAACGGTCGTTGATTGCGAAAGGGGGTTTAATTGAATCCGGTGTTTCATCGGGTTTTATTTTCAACAAAAAAAAAAAAGAGGGAAAGACTTTGGGCGAGCACAAGAAATGACGGAACCACCTCCACCTCTTTCCTCCTTCCTCCGGCCACCGGCAGACGACGAAACCCACCTCCACCTCACTTCGCCGGCGGTAAGCTTTACTTTCTCCTTTTTTTTAAAAATTTTTGTACTCATGAACCCTAACAATTGGGTTTTGTTACTCATCGTAGAAGTGAACTTCGAGGCGACGACCTTGGGCGACGAAGTTGCATCGACTCTTGCCGGACCTACATTTCGCCGGTGGTAAGCAAGTGCCAATATCTTTTTTTTTTTTTTTTTTTAATAATTTGTGTACTCATGAAACTAAACCCGGAAAATTTGGTTTTTGCTAATTCTTGTTATTTCTCCTAAAAATTCGAATCTTGTTTTTGTCAGTTTTTTACTCACATTTTGTTAGTCTTGCTTTATTTTATGTATATTTCTTCATTTAAGTGTTTGATCTTATATTAAATCATTTCTTTAATCAAAGTTCATACTACTTATTATTTTTTCATATAATTTCATAGTCGATTTTAGTGATTTGGTGTTGCTCGTTTAGTAGAAATTGACGCTTAATCAAAGATTTTAGTGATTTCTTTAATCAAAGTTCATAGTTCATTTTAGTTACTTATTATTGGAGTTGCTCGTTTAGTAGAAATTGACGCTTAAAGGTGCCGTTGAATAATTGATTTTCTACATGATGTAGGATTACGTAGCACTTTGGTGTTTCTCTTTGGCTTAATTGTAAGGTTAGTAGCAATTTTTTACCATATTTTGTCTTCAATTTATATTGTTTTCGTTCATGTAAATTCTAAATTTTAATTTTTGTGTAAGTTTTTCATCATGAAATATAATGTATTAAAAAAACGTTTGTTTAGAGAATGTTAAAAACTATATAATTTTTTAGTTTATATTACTTTGAAGATTAAGTTACTTTAATTGTATAAGTTTAAGTTACTATATAATTATGACAATAGTTTTTATAGTGGTTCGTTTATTAAAGGTTATAAAAGTTAAAAACTATATAATTATGACAATAATTTAGTTATTGCACATTCCTTTATCTAGTTTACACTATTTAAATTGTTTATATTGTTTTTGACATATTTGTTTTCGTGGAAATAGTTTGGATGAGGTTATAAATTAAAGTTAAGTGTTTAAATAAATATGTTTGCATCATCATGTGCCTAGATACCCGTTCAAGGTATACTCATTAGGAGTATATCTTGAATAGTCCCCCGATTGGGCTTGTTCTTCGACGTTTGACCTCACTTAGGTGGTGAATGTATGCCTTTTGTTCTATTCTATGTAATTTCCGGTGATGTTGTTTCTCTATGTTGTTCTCTCGGGTACATATGTAAGCTTTTACGAAGGCGACATTGTGTACTTGGAGAACTCATGGGAAATCTTTGCCGGAATTTACGTAGAAGCGAATAATTGGCATACATTCACTAGTGGGGTTAGACGTCGAAGAATGGGTTAGGTTGGAGTGATAAGGACCTTTGGACATCATTTTAGGCCCTATATGTATTTCACAAATATGTTTTAATTGTACGTATGTTGGTTGTTAATGAGTATTGTCATTGAAATGGTTTAGAATTGTAGAATTGGTCACCATGAAACGGAAGGAGCGTTGGTGGATGTATGATAGATATGACAATGTGCGTAACTTGAGGCCCGAGTTCTTGAGGGGGGTTGATGAATTCATTGATTTTTGCAAAGTCAATCCCGAAACCCCAGTAAGGATGAAGTTAGGTGTCCGTGTCCGAAATGCAAGAACAGAACGTATGCATGACGCGGACACGGTTAAAATGCATTTGTATAGCAAGGGCTTTATACCCGATTACTACGGTTGGTATTCTCATGGTGAAGAGTTACCTCAACCCGCGAAGAGCTAGCTAATCCGTACCGTGAAATGGTTTTCGATGCTCTTGGGAATAACCCGGAACCGTCCACTTGTTGAAGAGCCTAGTGGAATGGAGGAGGAGCCTAATCCTCAAGCAAAGGTGTTTCTTGACCTATTAAAGGCTTCGAGGAACCGTTGTACGACCGGGAGCTCCATGTCCCGTGTTGGAAATGGCATCTAGAATCGTATCTTTGAAGTGTGAGTACAATTTGCCACATAGGTGTGTTGATGCTTTTGCTTCATTAATGAAAGAAGCAATACCTAGCAACAACAACATGAGTAACACATTTTACGATACGAAGAAGATCTTGGAGGGATTAGAGCTTCCCCACGAGAAGATTCATGCTTGCCCCAAAGGTTGTATCTTGTTTTGGAGAACCGATGCACACTTGGACGGATGTAGAGTGTGCGATAGCGCAGAGATACAAGAGGACTTCTAAGGGGTCTTTAGTTCCAATGAAAGTTTTGATTTATTTCCCAATCACACCGAGATTGCGAGAGGTTGTATGCAACAAAGAACGTTCTTTGAAGAAATGACATGGCATGCCAAAAATCCAAGAGTCGAAGACAAAATGGCTCACCCTAGCGATAGTGAAGCTTGGAAGCATTTGGATGGATCATTTGGCGAATTTGCATCCGAGCCTAGGAATGTTCGGCTCGGTTTGTGTACCGATGGGTTTGGTCCACATGGAAAGTTTGGGGGGTCAATATTCATGTTGGCCGGTCATCTTAACCCCGTACAACTTGCCGCCATCGATGTGCATGAAAAAACCCTTCATGTTCCTTTCGTTGCTCGTTCCTGGTCCTAAAAATCCGAAGGGAAACTTGGATGTGTACATGCAACCCTTAATCGAGGAATTGAAGCAATTATGGGATGTTGGAGCAACTACTTATGATATTTCTAGGAAACAAAATTTCAATATGCGTGCCGCCATTCTTTGGACAATAAATGATTTTCCCCGCTTACGGTATGCTATCCGGCTGGTCTACCGGCCGGGAAAAAGGCTTGTCCTTATTGTATGGATAAATCCAAAGCTTTTTGGCTCGAGCATGGGGGTAAAGTTTCTTGGTTTGATTGTCACCGTCAATTTCTTCACCGAAGATCATCCTTTTCGTAAAAACAAAGTAGCTTTTTGCGAAATAAGGTTGAAAAAGGGTCTCCACCACACATCATGTGCGGGGAAGAGTTGTGGTCATGTGTTAAAGACTTGCCAAAGGCTACGAGATGGACCGAGATGCACTTAACGCTTTGAAAAAGTTGAAAAATGGGTGGTTCAAACAAAGTTTGTCTTTGGGAGCTCCCATACTTGGAAAGATCTGCATCTTCGTCACAACCTTGACGTCATGCACATTGAGAAAAACTTCTTCGACCAACTCATTCACACGATTATGGATGTGAAAAAAGCAGGCAGCGAACACCGTTGCATCTAGAAAAGACATTGCTAAATTGTGCAAAAAGGCCTCAACTTCATGTCACCAAGGATGCGAACGGAAAAGAAACTCCACCAAAAGCACCTTTCGCCTTTGGACAAGTCCCAAAGGAAAGTATTATGCAACTGGGTCGAGAGATTTGAAATTTCCCGATGGCTATGCTTCCGACTTAACAAGATGTGTGGACATGCGAGTCCGGTAAAAGTCGCACAAGTATGAAAAGCCATGACCGTCATGTCTTCATGGAAAGATTATTGCCGATTGCATTAAAGGAGTTGCTTCGGTTCATGTGTGGAAAGTTGTCACCGAGATTAGCCTTTTTTCCGTGATTTGTGTTGCTCCACCATCACAGTAAGTGACATGGAAAGGTTGGAAAAGGACATAGCCGAGATCCTTTGTAAACTCGAAAAAGATTTTCCCACCATCATTCTTCAATTCCATGGAACACTTACCGAGTTCACCTTCCACGCGAAGCTAGGCTATGTGGTCCCGTGCAATACCGTTGGATGTATCCCTTTGAAAGGTACCTTATCCTTCATTTTCATATATCCTTTTTTATTGTTGTTCGCAATTGTGTAACTCTTTTTTATAACCACCTTCTTAGGTTCCTCAATCATTTGAAACGCAAAATTGGTAACAAGGCTCGTGTGGAGGGTTCTATTTGTAATGCGTACTTGTGTGAAGAGATTGCAAACTTCTGTTCAAACTACTTTCAGCAAGGAGTGGATACTAAGACACGAGATTTAGGCCGTAATGTAAATGATGAACTTGATAGGATGCTCGACGAAACTGTCCCGAGCTATTCGGGGTTAATTGTGGTCGGCCGTCTAATGCGGGAGGAACACGATTTTTAAGCGAAGTGGAACTACAACGTGCACACCTATATGTGTTAGCAAATACGGGCATCTTACAAGAATTTGAGAAGTAAAACACTTGTTATTAATCATATTATTTATAAATTTAACTTTCATTTTAAATTTAGACATTAACAATTGTTATGTTTGTAAGGGATTTCGAGGACCACATTCTTCAAATTCGACCTACTCTACGTAGGGAAGATGTGTGGGTGCAACATGAAGCGAGAATACCTTGATTGGTTTAGATCGAAAGTGAGTTTGTGTGACTATAGGTTATTCAATAGGTTATTAAAGAAATGTTAATGTATTAACAATATGAATGAATTTCAATAGGTTATTCAAGACAAACCCAATGATGATGTATTGTTTGCTTTGGCAATGGGTCCTTCGACATTAGTTCGCACTTGGAATAGATACTATGTTAATGGATACAATTTCCAAACAAAAGCATCAAGCAACCACAAATCCACCATGAATTATGGAGTGTGTGTGTCTAATGACGGTGGGAGTGATTTCTTTGGGATTCTAGATGATGTTATAGAATTGAAGTTTACCGGTGCTCGTAGTCAATATAGCACTGTTTTGTTCAAGTGCAATTGGATGGACAATGTGAGGGGAATGAACATCGATCAATACAAGCTAGTTGAAGTCAACCACACCAAGAAATACCCCAAGTTTGATCCCTTTGTGCTATCATACCAGGTTAGCCAAGTATATTTCGCACCGTACCCAAGCTTGAAAAGAGATCGTGCTCAATGGTGGGGTGTGTTTAGGACAAAGGCAAGGTCCGTGATTGATGCTCCGGTTGACTTCGACTTCCTTCGGGAGACAAGTGTTGGGACTCCAACGCTTTGTGATCCAAACGATATTCCCGATTATGAAGGTGGTAATGATGTCGAGTGTGGTGAAGGAGATGACGAAGAAATTTTGTTTGAAGCCCCATCGGGTGATGATGAAGAAGAGTCTAGTTTCGAGTCCGGAGAAAGCGAGGATGATGACGATGACGATGATGGTTTTTGGGATGACGATAGTGATGATGAACTAAGCGAGGATGGGAATTCACTTTGATTTGTTTGAGTATATCATAGCTTGTATTAAGGACAACATTTCAATAAAAATATAGGACTTTTGTAATGAAATGTTGAAGATTACTTGTTATGACATTTCCATCTATAGTTTTCTTCTTGTTGTTGAGTAACATGATCCATTCTGCATTAATATTTATGTTTCCTCTGCCTTGCTTTCTCCCCACTTCAAACCTAGTAATTATTATACGGGGGACACAAACTTCTTTTGTTTTTTGGATTAAAAAGCTAAAACATTGATTACATAACTTATATAGGACTACTTCATAATCTACCCTACCGACTTTGTTTTTTGGATTAAAAAGCTAAAACATTAAAAGGCCGGCGGGGGGGAGGGGAGGGAGGCCAGCGAGGGGGAGGAGGAGCGAGGCTGCGAGGGGAGGCGAGGGGAGGAGGGCGAGGGGGCGAGAGGGGAGGAGGGGAGCGCGAGGGCGAGAGGGGGGGAGAGGAGGGGCAGCGAGGGGGGAGGGGGAGGGAGGGGGCGAGCGGGGAGGGGGGAGGCCGGGAGGGCGAGGGGAGGAGCTGCCAGGGGGAGGGGGGGAGGAGCCGGGGGAGGAGGAGGGCGCGGGGAGGGGGGGCGCGGGGAGGGAGGGGAGGAGCGGCGAGGAGGGAGGCCATCGAGGGGAGGGGAGGGAGGCCGGGGAGGGGAGGGCGAGGGGAGGGGGGGGAGGCCAGGGGGGAGGGGGGGAGGGGGAGAGGCCGCGGGGAGGGGGGGAGGAGGGGGGGGGGAGGGGGGGCGAGGGCGGGGAGGAGGGCGGGGGGGAGGGGAGGCGGCGAGGGGGAGGGGAGGCGGGAGGGGAGGGGAGGGGGGGGAGGGGGGAGGCAGCGGGGGGAGGGGAGGGAGGGGGAGGGGAGGGGGAGCGGGGGGAGGGGGGAGGGCGCGAGGAGAGGGGGCAAGGGGAGGGGAGGAGGGCGCGGGGGGAGGAGGGGGGAGCGGGAGAGGGGGAGGCCGAGAGGGGGCGGGGCGAGGGAGGGAGGGAGGCGAAGGGGGAGGGAGGGAGGAGGGCCAGAGGAGGGGGGAGGCCGGCGGAGGGGGAGGGCGGGGAGAGGGGAGGGGGGGGAGGGCGGAGGAGGAGGCAGGGAGAGGGGGGGGAGGGGGAGGGAGGGCGGGGGGGGGGGGGGGGCGAGGGGGAGGGGGAGCAGGGAGGGGGGGGGGAGGGAGGAGGGGAGGGGAGGAGGGGGGAGGGGGGGAGGGGGGAGGGGGGGAGGGGAGGGGAGGGGAGGAGGCGAGCGGGGGGAGGGGAGGGGAGGGGGGGCCCGAGGGGAGGGAGGGGGGGCTGCGGGGGAGGAGGAGGAGGGGGGGGGAGGGGGAGGGGGAGGCCGAGGGGGAGGGGGAGGGGAGGAGAGGGAGCGGGGGGGAGGGGGAGGCTGCGCGGGGAGGGGAGGGGGGGCCGGCGGGGGGGGAGGGAGGAGGGGGAGGCCAGGCCGGGGGGAGGGGGCAGGGGGAGGGGGGAGGGGAGAGGCCAGCGAGGGAGGGGAGGGGAGGGAGGGAGGAGGGAGGGGGGGGAGGGGGGGGGGGGAGGGGGGAGGGGGAGGCGAGCGGGGGGAGGGGAGGGGCGGCGGGGGGAGGGGAGGGGGGAGGCAGCAGGGGGGGAGGAAAGGAGGAGGGCGGCGGGGGGGAGGGGAGGAGGGGAGGCGGCGGGGGAGGGCAGGGGGAGGCTGCGGGGGCGCGTTTCTACTTTCTTGCATTTTACGCGTTTCTACTTTCTTGCATTTTACCCTTGAAAGAAGTATCTTACGCGTTTCTACTTTCTTGCATTTTAGGTAATCATGTCTAATCCTAAGGGCCGCGGAGGTCGAGGTGGCTTAGGTGGAAGCCAAGGCCGTGGGACTTTGACTCCGAGGGAGCTTTTTCGGTCACCCGGTATGTACAAGGAAGCGAACCCTATGTCGAGAGACACGGGGAGATGATTCACGGGCACGTGACATTGGTGAGCACGTACCAGGAGACTCCGATGACTCATACGGAGGAAGGTGAAGGTTCGAACCGTGTACGAAGAAAGGTTTTAAGCCCTCTTTGGATTGTGGTAAGTTAGTAAACCTTCATTTCATGATATTTGTATGCAATGATATTCACAATTCACGTGTTTGTTTGGTTTTCAATTCAGGTTTGATGATAACAAGGTTAGTGGGTCCATCACTTGACATTTTCCGGGGCCATTTTCGACAACCATGGTTCAATTACGGTGAGGTCGATGATGCAACAAAGACGCATTGGTGGAACATTTTCACAGTATGTATGAATCGAATTATGAAAAATGAAATTGATTATATTACTTTATTAATATCTTTGTTTAATGTTTGACTAAAGGGTATTTACGAATGGCCTCTGAGTTAGAAGGCCTAGTGAGGAAGGATTACAAGAAAAAGCTTCATCTCGTCTGCGAGACTTGCGATCTTGGGTGGTTAAGAAAGCCAAAGAAAGGCCAAAATGGTTGGGGGAGACGATATACGAAGACATGAAGAAGAGAAGTGAAGACCCAACATTTCGGGAAAAAATGCGAAAAGGCGAAGAAGAACCAGAAGAGGTGGCTCCTGTCTAATCCAATTGAGCCGTCACACTTTCGGGGTTCTATTTCGGCGGCACGGCATGCTAGGAAGATGGTAAATATGTTTCATATCTACTACTTAGTGTAATTTACATGAATATGTTCCATAAAGCCTTTGTTAATTAAACAATGTCTACGAGCAAAGAGTAGAGGAGGAGTACTCCCTACTTTGCTCCCGAGTTGTTCTTGAAGACTCATTTGAAGACTGTTCTGGAAAAGGAGAAATTCCAGCAAACAAGAAATCAAAGCAAATCTCGGTACATACTTCTAAACATGATATATGTAGTTAGTTTAGTGTATTTATAAGTTGTTTTGATTGAAAATACACAAAGTAGGAAAGTTAGAACCAAATGTAGGCGAATATAGGCCTTTTTAGGCCTTTTTACTTGAAATTGAATGAATACGAGTACTTTGATGCTAGTTTAAGTTATAACCACCTCAAACATGATATATGTAGTTAGTTTAGTGTATTTATAAGTTGTTTTGATTGAAAATACACAAAGTAGGAAAGTTAGAACCAAATGTAGGCCAATATAGGCCTTTTTAGGCCTTTTTACTTGAAATTGAATGAATACGAGTACTTTGATGCTAGTTTAAGTTATAACCACCTCAAACATGATATATGTAGTTAGTTTAGTGTATTTATAAGTTGTTTTGATTGAAAATACACAAAGTAGGAAAGTTAGAACCAAATGTAGGCCAATATAGGCCTTTTTAGGCCTTTTTACTTGAAATTGAATGAATACGAGTACTTTGATGCTAGTTTAAGTTATAACCACCTCAAACATCATATATGTAGTTAGTTTAGTGTATTTATAAGTTGTTTTGATTGAAAATACACAAAGTAGGAAAGTTAGAACCAAATGTAGGCCAATATAGGCCTTTTTAGGCCTTTTTACTTGAAATTGAATGAATACGAGTACTTTGATGCTAGTTTAAGTTATAACCACCTCAAACATGATATATGTAGTTAGTTTAGTGTATTTATAAGTTGTTTTGATTGAAAATACACAAAGTAGGAAAGTTAGAACCAAATGTAGGCCAATATAGGCCTTTTTAGGCCTTTTTACTTGAAATTGAATGAATACGAGTACTTTGATGCTAGTTTAAGTTATAACCACCTCAAACATGATATATGTAGTTAGTTTAGTGTATTTATAAGTTGTTTTGATTGAAAATACACAAAGTAGGAAAGTTAGAACCAAATGTAGGCCAATATAGGCCTTTTTAGGCCTTTTTACTTGAAATTGAATGAATACGAGTACTTTGATGCTAGTTTAAGTTATAACCACCTCAAACATGATATATGTAGTTAGTGTAGTGTATTTATAAGTTGTTTTGATTGAAAATACACAAAGTAGGAAAGTTAGAACCAAATGTAGGCCAATATAGGCCTTTTTAGGCCTTTTTACTTGAAATTGAATGAATACGAGTACTTTGATGCTAGTTTAAGTTATAACCACCTCAAACATCATATATGTAGTTAGTTTAGTGTATTTATAAGTTGTTTTGATTGAAAATACACAAAGTAGGAAAGTTAGAACCAAATGTAGGCCAATATAGGCCTTTTTTAGGCCTTTTTACTTGAAATTGAATGAATACGAGTACTTTGATGCTAGTTTAAGTTATAACCACCTCAAACATGATATATGTAGTTAGTTTAGTGTATTTATAAGTTGTTTTGATTGAAAATACACAAAGTAGGAAAGTTAGAACCAAATGTAGGCCAATATAGGCCTTTTTTAGGCCTTTTTACTTGAAATTGAATGAATACGAGTACTTTGATGCTAGTTTAAGTTATAACCACCTCAAACATGATATATGTAGTTAGTTTAGTGTATTTATAAGTTGTTTTGATTGAAAATACACAAAGTAGGAAAGTTAGAACCAAATGTAGGCCAATATAGGCCTTTTTAGGCCTTTTTACTTGAAATTGAATGAATACGAGTACTTTGATGCTAGTTTAAGTTATAACCACCTCAAACATGATATATGTAGTTAGTTTAGTGTATTTATAAGTTGTTTTGATTGAAAATACACAAAGTAGGAAAGTTAGAACCAAATGTAGGCCAATATAGGCCTTTTTAGGCCTTTTTACTTGAAATTGAATGAATACGAGTACTTTGATGCTAGTTTAAGTTATAACCACCTCAAACATGATATATGTAGTTAGTTTAGTGTATTTATAAGTTGTTTTGATTGAAAATACACAAAGTAGGAAAGTTAGAACCAAATGTAGGCCAATATAGGCCTTTTTAGGCCTTTTACTTGAAATTGAATGAATACGAGTACTTTGATGCTAGTTTAAGTTATAACCACCTCAAACATGATATATGTAGTTAGTTTAGTGTATTTATAAGTTGTTTTGATTGAAAATACACAAAGTAGGAAAGTTAGAACCAAATGTAGGCCAATATAGGCCTTTTTAGGCCTTTTTACTTGAAATTGAATGAATACGAGTACTTTGATGCTAGTTTAAGTTATAACCACCTCAAACATGATATATGTAGTTAGTGTAGTGTATTTATAAGTTGTTTTGATTGAAAATACACAAAGTAGGAAAGTTAGAACCAAATGTAGGCCAATATAGGCCTTTTTAGGCCTTTTTACTTGAAATTGAATGAATACGAGTACTTTGATGCTAGTTTAAGTTATAATCACCTCAAACATCATATATGTAGTTAGTTTAGTGTATTTATAAGTTTTTTTGATTGAAAATACACAAAGTAGGAAAGTTAGAACCAAATGTAGGCCAATATAGGCCTTTTTAGGCCTTTTACTTGAAATTGAATGAATACGAGTACTTTGATGCTAGTTTAAGTTATAACCACCTCAAACATCATATATGTAGTTAGTTTAGTGTATTTATAAGTTGTTTTGATTGAAAATACACAAAGTAGGAAAGTTAGAACCAAATGTAGGCCAATATAGGCCTTTTTAGGCCTTTTTACTTGAAATTGAATGAATACGAGTACTTTGATGCTAGTTTAAGTTATAACCACCTCAAACATCATATATGTAGTTAGTTTAGTGTATTTATAAGTTGTTTTGATTGAAAATACACAAAGTAGGAAAGTTAGAACCAAATGTAGGCCAATATAGGCCTTTTTAGGCCTTTTTACTTGAAATTGAATGAATACGAGTACTTTGATGCTAGTTTAAGTTATAACCACCTCAAACATGATATATGTAGTTAGTTTAGTGTATTTATAAGTTGTTTTGATTGAAAATACACAAAGTAGGAAAGTTAGAACCAAATGTAGGCCAATATAGGCCTTTTTAGGCCTTTTACTTGAAATTGAATGAATACGAGTACTTTGATGCTAGTTTAAGTTATAACCACCTCAAACATTATATATGTAGTTAGTTTAGTGTATTTATAAGTTGTTTTGATTGAAAATACACAAAGTAGGAAAGTTAGAACCAAATGTAGGCCAATATAGGCCTTTTTAGGCTTTTTACTTGAAATTGAATGAATACGAGTACTTTGATGCTAGTTTAAGTTATAACCACCTCAAACATCATATATGTAGTTAGTTTAGTGTATTTATAAGTTGTTTTGATTGAAAATACACAAAGTAGGAAAGTTAGAACCAAATGTAGGCCAATATAGGCCTTTTTAGGCCTTTTTACTTGAAATTGAATGAATACGAGTACTTTGATGCTAGTTTAAGTTATAACCACCTCAAACATCATATATGTAGTTAGTTTAGTGTATTTATAAGTTGTTTTGATTGAAAATACACAAAGTAGGAAAGTTAGAACCAAATGTAGGCCAATATAGGCCTTTTTACCCACTTTATTTTACTTGAATTTGAGTATATTTAACCAAATGCGGGGAGACGTACAAGAAGAAGGCTGGATCATTGTACCACTCGGGGGTCACAGCCGAACCCCGATCTGTTGTATTGGGAGACAGGTTGGGGGAGGAACCGAGGAAAAGTTCGGGGGGTTGGGTCGGGGAGATCATTTGTACTACAACTCTTCATCGGGGGCGAGGAGATAGCGGCTCTTCACAACCATATGAGCCGTCCATTTTATCTCGAGATTGAGGCGCGAGGTGGAGGCAAAGGTCGCTGCGCGGATGGAAGAGGTGGAGGCAATGGTCGCAGCACGGGTGGAAGCGTCAAGTCGGGCCATTGTTGAGGAAATGATGAGGAACATGTCTAGTTTCGGCCACATGTCCTCAGGTTGCAACCCAGGCCCCCCCTCCACATCGCGAGACCGGACGATGACCCAGGGGTTTGGTGGTGGCGGTAGTGCTACACAGACACCCTTGACAGTGTAGTGTTTTTGCTTTCGGCAACTTGGTAACTAACTTTTATGCATTTAGTGTCTATATTTTTCGGCATCTAGCTTATTAGTTTCCAGCTTTGTCGATATATATTTTTTGTAAACACAGAATTCTACTTTATTTCCCGACATCGGGATCTATTTTGTGTACATAATTGTAATCTATTTCTTGTAATTATACAAGTATCAATGCAAATTGTAATATATATCAAAATTGCATATTTTTGTAATTGAATGCGATGGAGGAACAGCTTTAGTGTGGTCCACAAGCATGCAGGTATCTTTGGTACGAGGTTTAATTATTGGAAACAACAAAAATATTTTAAATAATATAATTTCAAAAAAACAACGACGGCTAAACATTAAATTAACGACGGCTAGGCAGTCGTTGCCAGGTATACCATGGACCCAAGGACTTCCTCTTCAACGACGGCTTTTATATAATAGCGACGGTTTATAACAGACGTTGATGTGGCCCATACAACGACTGTTTAAAACCGTTGGGGAATTTACCGACGGTTTTGAACTGTCGCTAAATCAACGACGGTTTCACACCGTCGTTGATTTAACAACTGTTAAAAACAGTCGTTGGTTTGGTACCAGCGTCGGTTTTTCCAAACGGTCGCTGATTACAAGAAAGCCGTCGGTATTTTACTCACCGACGGCTCAGCGGTCGTTGATTCTAAATTCAGCGACCACCGTTGCACCGACGGTCTTCTAACGACGGTTTAGCCGTCGTTGATGTTTCACCGACGGTTTTCCTAATATTGCCGACGGCTTTCAGCCGTCGTTAAATTCAACCTTTCTTGTAGTGGTTGTTCTTTCCGGCGCTTCTTCCTTCTTCCTTGTTCTTTGATTTGTTGGTTAATTTCTTTTCTTCTTCCTCAAGTTTCCATTAAAGACTATGTTTTTATGCTTTATTTTAATGTTAATCATGATTATTGATTTTAATTTACTGTTTCAATAAATAATCTTGATTCATATATATTATATATTATAAGAATAAAAATTCAGATTTGTTTATTATTGTTAGATTGAAGTTTTAATCATTAAACATGTTTACATATGTTTAAAGAGGGTTTTATGATTCTATAAGTTGCTGGAATTTCAGAAACGATTTTATTTAGGGAGTTTTAAGAATTTTAATTACTAGTATGGTAGTACTATGCTAGGAATTAAAAGTACACTAGAGGAAAAATTGTCAATTGCTGTTGTAAAAGGGTTGCGGTTGTGTAGAAAACCGCAGCCCTTCCTTTAAGGGCTGCGGTTAAGCCCAAAACCGCAGCCCTTACCGAACAAAGGGGCTGCGGTTATGGGCTTAACCGCAGCCCTTAAAGGAAGGACTGTGGTTTTCTACACAACCGCAACCCTTTTTTTTTATTTTGTACTCTCCTGGCCAGCAGCACCGCGCTTAATTTGCATTTCCCTCGCTCGCTCAATATTTTCGTTCAATCTCTCCTCTCCACGCAGCGACCCAGCCATCACCCTCTCCACCTCCTGCGCGCCACCCCCACCGCACCACGCAGAACCCTCTCCTCTCCTACGCGCCACCCTCGCCGTGGTTAGAAACGCCACCAGCGAGTTCCTCCCCACGCACCTGAGCGCGAAAACCGCCCTAAGTTGCGCGCTAACCACCTGAACGCGAGGCACCTGTGCGCCAACAACCTGAGCGGCATCCACTGCTGTGCGCCACCCACCCCCTCTCACGCCATCGCGCGGCACTTCCCAGGGTCAGCCACCACCGAACCACCGCGTCGGCCTATAGGTAGGTTTGCAATTTTCTGAATTTAATGTTGTTTTTCACTAGATTAACCTTCTTTTACACACCTAGAAAGTCAAAAGCTTTAATTTTTATGTTATCTTATAGTTCTATCCTTTGATATTTTTCTTCATATATGTTTCTAGTTGATTTTTGCTTCACTTGCTTAATTGGTAACTTTTGTTCTGTAATTAACTTTTAATTTCTCTAAATTTATTGGTGAAGAACAAAAAAAAATCCACACCCACAAGGTGTTTGATCTTTTGTCCAAGAGAAATTAGCCAAAACCCTTGTTTTTTCTTCTGTTTTACTGATGTATCATGTGCTTGTTGATCCTGAATTAGAATGCCTGAACCATGAATTTAGATACAATCCTAAGTTGCTTTCAAACTTTTTCACACATCAAGACTTTGGAAATGGGATTAGTTTAGGTGGGATCTTTGAAAACAGTAATTTGGTTGATCAAAAACCTCAATATGCTCCTTAAGTTGTAACTTTACTAGTGGAATATGACTTAAATTTTGTTGTAATGTGTTTCAATGTGGGTAAGATATGGTAATTTATATATATTAATGTATTTCTTATAATAATATGCAATTTGCATTTACTATATGCTAATATTTTTTTCGATTTTATGTGTCTTAGATATTAGCATATTGGAAGCGGCAAATCAACTAGGAGATAGCGCAGAGTATATATAAAGATCGATCTCCATATTAGTTGTTATTGGTATGTATCTATGATAAAGACAATTCATTATATATCTTCATTTATTGTGTATATATGTAGATTCAATCTATGTGTATGTATATTTCTTGATATGAGATTGGATGAAAATAATTTAATTAAGCTATGAAATGTATAAGTTATATGAATCATCATCATCAATCATATGCCTAGATACCCGTTCAAGACTTGCTCATTAGGAGTAAGTCTTGAATAGTCCCCTGTTTGGGACTGTCCTTGGACGTTTGATCTCACTTAGTTGGTGAATGTATGTCTTCTTTTCAATTCTAAGGAAAGTCTTGGCTTGTCGTTTCTCTACATTGTTCTATGTGTACATATGTAGATAATCAATTATCTACATTGTGTACTTGGAGAACTGTAGGGAAATGCTGCCGGATTTTCCTTAGAATTGAAAAGTTGGCATATATTCACTAGTGAGATTAAACGTCCAAGGATGGGTTAGGTTGGAGTGTTAAGGACCATCGGATGCATGCATACATTTGCACATGTGACTCTCTTAGCCTCCATTTGTATGTGCGTGTTTTCAATATGTGATTATCTTGCATGTGAATGTGCTTAAATGATTGATACTTATAATTGGTTGTGTTTAATTAGAGGTTTTCATGAATGAGATGGATCGTACTTGGATGTATGGTAGCCGTGAATCGATTGAGTTTGTGAATGGGGTATCAGAATTTTGTAAATCTGCATTAGAATACCAAGCATCTTCTGGAGCAGTCGACTTTTATTGTCCTTGTTTAGATTGTGGAAATGTGAGCAAGGTTAGTAGTATCCATTTGCTTAGGGAGCATGTCTTTCGTCGTGGGTTTAGGCCTTAATACCACGTATGGGTTTGGCATGGTGAAGAGGGGAGATATGCAAGAAGCTGTAGGATAATGAACGATGTATGTGAAGAGGAGAAGGATAAATTAGGTGATGATTTCGAGGATGGTGAGTATGGGGATGATGATAGAGATCGGGTAGACGAGATGATACAAGAGGTTGAAGATCAGTCTTGCAAACGACCTCGTATGTTTGAGTCTATGTATGAGGCTGCTGAAAGGCCATTGTATCCAGGTTGTACGAAGTACACCAAACTTTCCGCTGTGATAACACTCTTCAATATTAAGTCGAAAGCAGGTTGGACGGATTGCGGTTTCACGTCGTTGTTGGAAGTTTTAGGCGATATGCTCCCCGATGGAAATGATCCGCCAAAGTCGAACTATAATGCTAAGAAACTCATGTGTCCTTTCGGTTTAGAGTACCAGAAGATACATGCTTGTCCAAACGATTGTGTGCTTTACCGTAATGAGTATGAGCATTTAGATGAGTGTCCACGTTGTGGATTATCAAGGTACAGGCGTGAAGGGGCTGGGGGTAGTGAAGGACCACCAGCTAAGGTGTTGTGGTATCTTCCCATAATACCTAGATTTAAGCGCATGTTCTCAGTAAAAAAAGATGCGAAGAATATGCGGTGGCATGCAGATTGTAGGAAGAAAGACGGTTTGTTGAAGCATCCGGCTGATTCCCCTGAGTGGAAAAGTATCAATAGGGTGCATAAGCCGTTTGGTAACGAGGATAGGAATTTGAGGCTTGGATTATGTACGGATGGCATGAATCCCTTTGGCAATCTTAGTTCTCGAGCATAGTACATGGCCGGTAGTTTTAGTGATTTATAACTTGCCTCCTTGGTTGTGCATGAAACGCAAGTACATCATGTTGTCGCTTCTCATATCGGGGCCGAAACAACCTGGAAATGACATAGATGTATACCTTCAACCACTTATTGAAGATTTACAGAAGATGTGGCACGAAGGAGTGTCGGTATTTGATGCGTATGCTAATGAGATGTTCACGCTGCGTGCCATGCTTTTCTGTACAATGAACGACTTTCCAGCTTATGGGAACTTATCTGGGTATAAGACCAAAGGAAAAAAACCGTGCCCGATTTGTATAGATGACATGAAGTCTACACACATTAAGGGCTGCAAACATGTCTATATGCGCACACGAAGGCTCCTTAGACGCGACCATCCCTATTGGTTTAAGAAAAAGGCCTTCGATGGGACGGTTGAAAGAGGAAGTTGCTCGTAGACCATTAACTGGTACTGAAGTTTATAATCAGGTTAAGGGCATTGAAACGATCTATGGTAAACCTGCGAATGACGTTGATGGAACTACATGATTATGGAAAAAGGAGTCTATTTTTTGGAAACTCCCATATTGGAAAGATTTAAAAGTCAGACATTGTTTGGATGTCATGCACATTAAGAAGAATGTTTGTGATGCTATTCTTGCGACACTTATGAATATTCCGGGTAAGACAAAGGATGTTAAAGCGTCACGTCTTCACTTGGAAAAAAATAAGCTTCGACCGGAGTTGTGGGCTCAAAAAAGGGCCGGAAGGAAAAAGAAAGTAGTGGAGGAAGGGGTTGATGAGGAAACTGGGAAAAGAAAAAAGGTGGATGATTCGGAGAAGAATTATTTGCCACCAGCTTGCTACACGCTGTCGAAAGCTGAGAAACGGATTTTTTGCGAGTCATTGTATGGCATTAAGGTTCCAACTGGGTACTCATCGAATATGAAGCGATTTGTTACCTTAAATGGTGAGTTGAAGTTATCGAGTATGAAATCTCACGATTGTCATGTCATGATGCAAGTATTCTTACCGATTGCAATTCGTGGGATACTTCCAAAGCATGTGAGGCACACCATTACATAACTTTGTTAATTTTTCATACAATATGCAGCAAAGTGCTACAACCATCGACACTCGATGACTTGCAAGCTAGAATAGTTGAAACTTTATGCAAATTTGAGATGATTTCCCCCCTGCATTCTTTGACATTATGGTGCATCTCATTGTCCACCTAGTTCGAGAAATTAAGTTGTGTGGTCCAGTGTTTTTGAGGTGGTGCTATCCTTTTGAGAGATATATGGGTACTTTGAAGGATAAAGTTCGAAATCTTGCACAACCAGAAGGTAGCATTATTCAAGGGGATTGTGGGTGAAGAGGTCGATAATTTTGTGGCGAGTATGTTGCTGGTGTTGATCCTATTGGCGTTCCGATATCTCGACACGAGGGCGGACTCGAGGGCAAGGGTACGATTGGCTCAAAATTGATCTCACCTTACGTCGACAAGCGTACACAAGCTCACTTATTTGTGTTGCATCACGTGGCAAATTTGTCCATCCTTATTTAAATGAGCATATGGAGGAATTACGTGTTAGCAACCCTGGAAAAGGAATAAGGGCATTGACGCAAATGCATAATAAGACGTTCATTGATTGGTTTCATCATCGAGTAGTGGATGATTTAGATGAAAATGTTTCAGAAACAAATCAAGTGGTTAGCATTTGGTCCCCGGTGAATCTGTACACTCTTATGAGGGTTATGATATTAATGGGTATACGTTTTGGGTGAACGTCAAGATCTTAAGTCGACATCGCGACAGAATAGTGGTGTTTCACTTGTGGCGTCATCTACACAATACGCAAGCTCGAAAGATAAGTCTCTCGTTCTTGCTGCCACCAACTATTATGGGCGAATTCAAGAAATATGGGAGCTTGACTACTCAGCTTTTCATATTTGTCACTTTTGTTGCAATTGGGTTGATGATAATCGACGTTGCGTAAAAAAAGATGATCCTTGCTGATTCACTCTTGTGGACATGGGTCGTCTACGTGAAACTGAAGAGCCATTTGTACTTGCATCACAAGCTAAACAAGTATTCTATGTAACCGATCCCGCCGATAATAAGTGGTCAATTGTTGTACCTGGCAAAAGGAGTATTACGGGCATTGGTGATGTTGAGGATGAGGAAGAGTATGATGCATTTGAGGACATCCCAACTTTTACCTATCCTGAAAATAGCGTGGAAGATGATGTAAATATGTCTTAGAACTATATGCGTGTTGATCACACGGAAGGGATACATGTTTAAACTCCTAAGAAACGGCGGAAGGTCAACAACTCATGAGACATATACTTAGGTTTATCTCTATTTCGTCCATTTCATGTCATTTTCATATATTTCGAGTCATGTGACTCAATTTTATTGTTGAATATGATAATATAGCCAAAAATACGACTATTACGTAGATTTATAGGTGCTACTTTGTTGTTGGTTGGATTTCGGGAAAGTAAACATCATTTTAAGGTTATTTCGGCCGTTTCATGTCATTTTCGTGTATTTCGAGTCATGTGACTCCAATTTCTTGTTGAATGTAATAATATTGCATAAAATACGACTACTAAGTAGGTTTATAGGTGCTCCTATGTTGTTGGTTGGATTTCGGGAAAGTAAGGGTCATTTTAGGCCTATTTCGTCCGTTTTATGTCATTTTCGTGTATTTCGAGTCATGTGACTCCAATTTCTTGTTGAATGTGATAATATTGCATAAAATACGACTACTAAGTAGATTTATAGGTGCTACTTTGTTCATGGTTGGATTTCGGGAAAGTAAACGTCATTTTAAGCCTATTTCGGCCGTTTCATGTCATTTTCGTGTATTTCGAGTCATGTGACTCCAATTTCTTGTTGAATGTAATAATATTGCATAAAATACGACTACTAAGTAGGTTTATAGTTGCTCCTTTGTTGTTGGTTGGATTTAGGGAAAGTAAGGGTCATTTTTGGCCTATTTCGTCCGTTTCATGTCATTTTCGTGTATTTCGAGTCATGTGACTTCAATTTCTCGTTGAATGTAATAATATTGCATAAAATACGACTACTAAGTAGGTTTATAGGTGCTACTTTGTTGTTGGTTGGATTTCGGGAAAGTAAGTGTCATTTTAGGCCTATTTCGTCCGCTTCATGTCATTTTCGTGTATTTCGAGTCATGTGACTCCAATTTCTTGTTGAAGGTGATAATATTGCATAAAATACGACTACAAGTAGATTTATAGGTGCTACTTTGTTCATGGTTGGATTTCGGGAAAGTAAACGTCATTTTAAGCATATTTCGGCCGTTTCATGTCATTTTCGTGTATTTCGAGTCATGGTAATCAAATTTGTTGTGGAATATGATCTTATAACCTAAAATGTTGCTATTAAGTAGATTTATACGAGCTACTTTGTTGATGGTTGGATTTCGGGAAAATAAATATCATTTTAGGCCTATATATTTCGGCCGATTTATGTCTTTTTATATATTTCGAGCCTCCCGCTTCCCCCCTTGCACGACCCGGCCCCCCCCTTGCACAACCCGCTCCCCCCGTCCAACCCCTAGCTACTTTCCCCCCTTGCACAGCCCCCGATCCCCCCGTCCAACCCCTAGCTACTTCCCCCTTGCACGGCCCCGCGGAACAACGGCAAAGAGCCGAGGCAGCGCTTCCTGGCTGGCTGGCGCGGCTTCTTGCCCGCTAGTGGCCCACGACTTCCGATGTTCCATTATTGTTGGTCCTTATTCAATTTGTTATTTTTTTTAACTTGTACATATATATTAATTTCTATGTGTTTATAATTGCAGGGATAATTACTACATATGGATGAGATGACGACTAGTGAACACACAACCGAGGATGAATCTTATGATGTGAGGAAGGACCCGGATAAAGGTGATCTCGAAGATCGAGATCTTCAAGAACTTCATCCAAAAAGTGGTACAATTGTGAAAGCACAACAAGTTTGTAGGAAAGAAGGTCAACAACGGGAGTTACAAACAAATCAACAACAAAGAAAATCGAAAGTGATGAAAAAGAGAAAGGGAAGAGGACCTACAAAGTCAATAAGTGCTACCACTTGCATATGACTTTAGAGTACGATAATTTGGGTCAACCTTGTGGTGTGTGGCTTTCTAAGTATGGCAAACATATTGGCCTTTGCGTCCGGAGGCTCTCCATTTTGCATTCATGGCAAGAGGTGCCCGAGGGGATGAAGAAATTACTATGGAATGACACTATGGTAAGTTTCATACTACCATTTAGTTTCTTATTTTAATAAATGTATGTGTATGTAGTACTAATGATAGAATTTAATCTATTACAACAAATGTGGAAACTAATATTTTTGTTCGTTCTTTTTGTAGAATCTCTTCAATATCGAAGATGATGAAGCCAAGAAGAATCTATTTTTATCCGCGCTTGCTCAGAGATTTCGAGATTTCAAGGCTAAGTTAGTGTCCGGTTGGATTACTAAGCGGAGGAAAAGAACGGGTACAAAGAAGAAGAAAATTTATGGGGGAGAAAAGCAAATCGAAGCTGAGGCTGCATTGGAAAATTCAGAGGAACCCACCACATTACCATATCAAATATGGAGAAATATCAAACCTGAAGAGTGGGAAGCATTTGTTGCCAAAAATACTACCCCGGAAGCTGTTGTAAGCAAAGGAATTTAATTATATTTACCACACTTAGCTCGAGTATGATTGTATATAACACCTAATCTTTTGTTTGTAATTATGTGTTTTTTCAGGCAAGACGTGAGAAAAAAGCGCGAGTGCAAAAGCAAGGAAATATTATCATCATTTGGGTGCCCATTCCTACGATGAGGCGAGAAAAAAGTGGATGTTTGCCCATTACCCCACACAGGATTCGACAACGACAACTACCTCTACAACCACATCAGTTACACCGGCTCGTCAACCAGACAGGGTCCTTGATTGGTGGTGTTCGATGCATGGGGTTGATGCAAAGGGAAACAAAGTGTTACCTGATCCCGTTACAGAAAAGATAGCCAATGCCATTGTAAGTACATATCATTTTAGGCCTATTTCGGCCATTTCATGTCATTTTCGAATAGTTTGAGTCACTGGGCTCCAATTTCTTGTGAAACATGATAATATAACCTAAAATATTGCTATTAAGTAGATTTATAGGTTCTACTTTGTTATTGGTCGGATTTCGGGAACGTAAATATCATTTTAGGCCTATTTCGGCCATTTCATGTCATTTTCGAATAGTTTGAGTCATTGAGCTCCAATTTCTTGTGAAACATGATAATATAACCTAAAATGTTGCTATTAAGTAGATTTATAGGTTCTACTTTGTTGTTGGTCGGATTTCGGGAACGTAAATATCATTATTCAAGTAACCCCACCCCCCACACCCCACACCCGCACTTTCCTCCTCCTTACAGCCCCCCCTCCCAGTCCCCCCCCCTTACACGGTCCCCCCCACTCCCCCCCGCTTGCCCCCTGCCGCAAGAACGGCAGTGCAAAACCGGCCAGCTGCCGCTTCTGCCGGCCCTAGCCTGCCAGCAACTTATTCGGTAGTACGTTTTGTTTTTTGAAAAATTTTAACGTCCAATTGTCTGTTGTTGTTTTATTTCTAGATCGGATTAAAGGAAAAGAAGGCAACATGTGATTTCACTCCTACCGCACACATGGATGCTTTGCACGAAACTCTAGGAAAAGACCATAGTGGTCGTGTGAGGGGCGTGGGAGGTGTCCGCCTCGGCGTGCGAAAGGTATATGGTGAACAATACACTACAACGTCAAAATCAAGTGCAAGTAGTGTGAATTCGGCGTCGGTAGATGTGGAGGCTATCAAATCTGCAATTTGGGAGGAGCTTAGAGAGGAGATGACACATAACTTCAATGCTATGATGGAGCAAATGGGTTTACCGACCTTCCCATTGAAGAAAGGTAGTGATGGTCCATCTAGCCAGCGGATCGGTGTTCCACAAACATCGGATAATCAAACGATACCTGCACCTGATCCACCAATACCCGAGTTGAAGGTAATCACTGTATTTGGTTTAATTTATCACGCTTAGTCACTATGCTTTATTAATTAACTATGTATTGTCCCTAAGTGCATGCAATTCTAAATATGTTGTTTCATCGCTTAACTATTAATGACTTGTTTTGATTCAAAGGAGGAGACCCCATGCCGACTATTAGTTCAAGAAAATGATTATGATAGTTTGATTGTGGTAGCTAGTGGCCATGCACAACCTCCTGGTGATCGAGTACGAGTGCATCACCAGATAGTGAACAATGATCACTATGTGGTGAGCATCGACTACATTGAGCCTGGTTTTGAAGACTTAGGTCTTCCGATGCCAAAACCGGAGGTTAGTCTACATACACTGAGTGACGCCCATGGTAGTTATGTTCTGTGGCCGCGTGCATGGGTGCGATTTTCAGATGAGGTACACCGATAAACATACATATATATATGCGTTAGTTTATATATGTAATAATCAACTCCGATTATATTACTTTTATATGTCATATATATAATAATTAGTAATATTCTTATTATTACTTTTTACTAGGTTTCAAGGAAGGCTAGTTCACATGACAAGAAGGCTAAAAAGGTCGGTTCACCAAACAAGATGGCTAAGGAGGCAATTGGACGTGCTGAAATTGAACCAAATGTGTTCGATGACCAAGTTAGTATGTCAAACAATCCACTTCTCGAGCCGTTGGTGGTGCAAGGCCTTACTAAGGCATGTTATTGGTTGCATGAGTGTGTTAGCGATTTGCCCGAGAATGCTCCAATACATGTTCCTTTGGGGAAGGAACAATTCAACTACGCTGATGAGTCATCTACATGGATTTCCAAAGACGATGTTAAAGAATTCTTACGTGGAGAAATGTTGAGTGGAACAATGATACAAGGTTTCATGAGGTGATACATACATATCTTACTTTACAAGTTTATAATAGTTTTCAACTTCCGTGATAAGTATGTTTACTTTTTATTATATGCTTTCTCAGGTTATTGTGTACTGAATTGAATGAAAAAATGAGTGAGACAAAGATTGGTTGGTTACGTCCAAGTATGATGCGAGATGACAATTGTTTAAAAAACAAAACCGATGTGAAAGAATATCTCGATACTAGTTTCAAACAATCACATCGATTAGAAGAGAAGTTCATCCTTGTTCCATATATTGAAGTGTAAGCTTGTTACACCAAACTTGATGCTTTACTTTATTTTCTATAACTTTATTTCCTTGTTTAGATAACTTGCCTTCTTGTTGCATATATCGATAACAAAATTCACCGAATTGTTGAATAAGTAACTTTATATTATTTCCTTATATAGTCTCCATTGGACGCTCATTGTGATATGTTTGTCAAATAATCACGTTTACCACTTTGATTCTCTTCGTCGACAACCACCACGGAGCTTACTAGTCAAGTCACTATTGAATAGGTAACTTAACTAGAACAATATGTGTACCTAATATTACACATTTATATATATATATATATATATATATATATATATATATATATATATATATATATATATAATAAACATCTTATAATGTATTGATGTAGTGTGATGAAGCACCATTATGGACTTGGACTTCGATTAGGAAAAGCTCCTCTTTGGATATCGATTGAGGTAACTACTTTGGTGAATCTTATGTCGAACCATTTATTTTCATATACTCTAAATTTAACATGAATGTTTTTGGATGTTTAAATTTGGTGAATTTCGATGTCCGCAACAAAAGAATGGTGTTGATTGTGGCTATTACGTCTTGCGGTACATGTTTGGTATAGTCAACCGTTGTACTGACATCGATTATCTTCAAAAGGTATGTAACTAATTAGTTTATTTAACTTAGATTAAATTGATAGGTAAGAATTAGTTTATTTTGGAAATTGTAGCATAAATTAACTATAATCATATCGACCCCGAAACTAACCCAAAACTTGAACTCTAATATTTTGCTCCTAAATTTCACATTAACACTTCAAGTATGCATAAAGTAAGTGATGTGTGTTAGTTTTGTTCCTATATGTAACATGTAGGTAGTTTTGGGAAGTGAAATAGCTCAAATTCACAAAAATCGACCCCGAAACGAACCTAAAAATTGAACTTCTAATCTTTTGCACCTAAATATGACATTAACACTTCAACTATGCATAAAGTAAGTGGTGTGTGTTAGTTTTGCTCCTATATGTAACATGTAGCTAGTTTTGGGAAGTGAAATAGCTCAAATTCACAAAAATCGACCCCGAAACGAACCTAAAAATTGAACTTCTAATCTTTTGCACCTAAATATGACATTAACACTTCAACTATGCATAAAGTAAGTGGTGTGTGTTAGTTTTGCTCCTATATGTAACATGTAGCTAGTTTTGGGAAGTGAAATAGCTCAAATTCACAAAAATCGACCCCGAAACGAACCTAAAAATTGAACTTCTAATCTTTTGCACCTAAATATGACATTAACACTTCAACTATGCTCTATGCATAAAGTAAGTGGTGTGTGTTAGTTTTGCTCCTATATGTAACATGTAGCTAGTTTTGGGAAGTGAAATAGCTCAAATTCACAAAAAACGACCCCGAAACGAACCTAAAAATTGAACTTCTAATCTTTTGCACCTAAATATGACATTAACACTTCAACTATGCATAAAGTAAGTGGTGTGTGTTAGTTTTGCTCCTATATGTAACATGTAGCTAGTTTTGGGAAGTGAAATAGCTCAAATTCACAAAAATCGACCCCGAAACGAACCTAAAAATTGAACTTCTAATCTTTTGCACCTAAATATGACATTAACACTTCAACTATGCATAAAGTAAGTGGTGTGTGTTAGTTTTGCTCCTATATGTAACATGTAGCTAGTTTTGGGAAGTGAAATAGCTCAAATTCACAAAAATCGACCCCGAAACGAACCTAAAAAATTGAACTTCTAATCTTTTGCACCTAAATATGACATTAACACTTCAACTATGCATAAAGTAAGTGGTGTGTGTTAATTTTGCTCCTATATGTAACATGTAGGTAGTTTTGGGAAGTGAAATAGCTCAAATTCACAAAAATCGACCCCGAAACGAACCTAAAAATTGAACTTCTAATCTTTTGCACTTAAATATGACATTAACACTTCAACTATGCATAAAGTAAGTGGTGTGTGTTAGTTTTGCTCCTATATGTAACATGTAGCTAGTTTTGGGAAGTGAAATAGCTCAAATTCACAAAAATCGACCCCGAAACGAACCTAAAAATTGAACTTCTAATCTTTTACACCTAAATATGACATTAACACTTCAACTATGCATAAAGTAAGTGGTGTGTTTTAGTTTTGCTCCTATATGTAACATGTAGGTAGTTTTGGGAAGTGAAATAGCTCAAATTCACAAAAATCGTCCCCGAAACGAACCTAAAAATTGAACTTCTAATCTTGTGCACCTAAATTTGACATTAATACTTCAAGTATGCATAAAGTAAGTGGTGCGTGTTAGTTTTTCTCCTATATATATATATATATATATAACATGCATGTAGTTAGTTTTGGGATGTAAAATAGCTCAAATTCACAAAAATCGACAAAATCAACTCGAAAATTGGTTGTTTAATTAGCTAATTGCAAGAGTTAGTTGTTATTATATATTGTAAATGTTTGACTTGATCTTATTAATTTATTATATTCATATTATTGCAAGGTTTACATGGATAACGACGCACCAAGGTTGGATGAATTCACAATTGAAGAATTGGATGAAGTTCGAAACAAGTTGGCAACCTACATTTGTGAAGATTGTCTATGACGATACATTGGTTAGGATTTTGCAAGAACTAGCTAGAAGTTCGAAACAAGTTGGCGAGCTATTCGGTTGTTGCGTTAATGTAGCTTTTTGTATTAGAATTAATATAATTTTGGCTTAATATGTACTCTTTAACATTATTATTATTATATATATATAATTATTACATATATAATTGGGAACTCTATATATATATGCATTATGAGGTTTGTAATATGGTACAAAGCAAAGCAGCAAGGAACCAGCGACACAGGGAACGAGCGCATATATAATATTATATAGCTGAATTTTTTTAAAAAAACAAAATTACAAAAGGGCTGCGGTTAACTGGGAAAACCGCAGCCCTTAAATCACCAAGGGTTGCGGTTTTCCCAATTAACCGCAGCCCTTATATGGCCAAGGGCTGCGGTTTTCTTACGATCGCAGCCCTTAATTCTCCAAGGGTTGCGGTTCGTAACCGCAGCCCTTCCTATATATTAAGGGCTGCTACTCTAATTGCTGCGGTCAAAAACGCAGCCGTTAGGCCACTTTTGACCGCAGCCCTTAGGCTTTTTTCCACTAGTGGTAATTGAAGTTTTGATAGTAAAATCAACTTTTGAATATGTTTAAAGGGGATTTTAAATATTTTAAAGTTGCTGTATTTTTATTTAAGAGTACTGATTTTAGTTTATATTGATTTCTAGGCGGAGAATATTCTGTAGGAGACTTTTAAAGAGTTAAAAGTGGCCTGCCGACTAGTTTACACAAGGTACGTACATACCTGTGTGCTATGTGATTTGTATCATGACTTAAGGAGAAAGGTTGTAGTATCATGTATAGGGACTTTATAAGTTCATATGTGATTTCTAGTATGATTGAATTCTACATGTTTTATGCCTGTGTGCAAGCATGTTATTTATGAGAATTGTTATGAGTTAAGATTGTTATGTTTGTATGGATTTATTGATGCAAGCATGTGGATGAGAACTTTAGTTATTAATTCGCATGGGGGAATCAATATGTTATTGAGATTGAAACATGTTTATTCATGTGTTCCCTTACAAGTATTATTTTCACTACTTCTTGAGGACTGAGGGCCATATTTGGTAAGTTGACAAGTTATGCCTTTTTAAAGGTAAGTTTGATTGTTGGCTAGGTTCAGCAAATAAGACAGTTTGATATTAAAAGAAAGTAAGTCTCGGGTTTGTAAGTTGTGATCACTTATTAAATCCTAAGATAAAAGAAGTTCAGTTGTGAATGTTTGAATTGTATTTCTGTGTTGCTTGTATGTGTGTCATAACAAGTAATAACTTGTAAAGAACGTAAAGTGTAACGAGGATCGTTATAGACTTTAGACTGGTGCACGTCTAGAGTTGGACATTAGGAGTTGGGGTACATGGTGAGCGAGCCATGGCTTTTTATAGGAGATGGATTGATCACCATCCCTTTTTCAGATAGCAAAGGTTCCTCGATATCGCAGGTCATTCTGGAATACGTGGTAGCTTCCGTATTTCGTCTTCTTAGTGAAGGCATTAGTAGATAAGACAACTCAGGTCCAATAACTATTCCATTAAAGTGATAAAGAGATGTTTAAAATTTAGTTCAGTAGAAGTTATCTGCAGAATGTTATATGATTATATTATTATTTATCCCTGCATGTTATTTATTTAGTATCATGTTAGGAATGCTTATGTTTTAGTATGTAGTACTCAGCTTTGCTGATTACGTGCTTTGCTTGTGATTGTGATCATGGCTTTGCCTTATTGATCCTGTGATGAACCATTTTGGTGAGCAGTTTCTTTAGAGCATTGACATCTACAGGTGTGCAGATGCTGTATCATTGGGAATCTGGGATGTGGAGAGCTTGTGTAACAAGTTGTTTTATTTATTGCTTTAGTGGGATTTTATTATGTTAAGTTTGGTTTTGGAAGTAGACAGTTATGGTGTTTGGTTTTAATACTTTGTTGTTTATTATATTTGGAGAATGAAGTTTAGTTCTATTTATATTTTCCGCTGTAAAATTCTGAATAAGCCGATACGTTATCATACGGGCGATAATACTTGGGTAATTCTTTAAGTTTTATATTATAAAGGTATTTCTGAAAAGAGAGAATTATCGGGGTGTTACATCATCCGTCCCTCTTCTCTTAAACCCTAATTCTCTATCCTTTCATCGATGCTGCTTCGTCGAACTTCGCACCATCTCCGTCGAAATCCGCACCATCACCGTCTTCGTCGCGTTCATTGAAGATTTTTGTTCGCCACTAGAAGGACTCGCTTAACCACCATCTTCATCGCGCTCCTCGAAGAACTCCACTCGTCGTTCATCAACGCTCCTTCATCCAAATCGAAGATAAGTGGGCTAGTTCAATTCAATCCATCTTCGTCGTTTTCCTTGAAGATATTGTAATTTTTTGTATTTTTTTCTTTTCTTTTCATTTCATTTTCGTAATTAGATTTAGGGTTCTTTTTTTGTCTTAAAATCCGAAGATTGTGATGTAATTTTGCCTCTGAATTCATTCTTTTGGAATTTCGTTTATTATTTGGTTTGGAATTTCTTGCTTTTTTTCCATTCTGAATCTCGTTTGGAATTTCTTTTGGAATTTGGTTCTGAATTTAGGTTATTATTTCGTTGGGAATTCGTTGTAACGTATGTAGCTAGCTTTTGGAAATTCGTTTTTAATTTGGGTAAGTGGATGAAGCTTTTTTTAAGGTATGTGTCGGATGAATTTAGGGTATGGTACTGGATGAAGCTCGCTTTTTTTTGTTTGTTTACCATAACTAATTAACTGGTCCGGTCATGGTACAAAACCAGATCAGTTAATCAACTTAACAGATCCGGTTTTGTGCCATGATCGGATCAATCAATTCCTAATTGATCTGGTTTTGAACTGGATCAGTTCACACCTCCTAACAGCTCCAATCCCATCCGTTCTGGACAAAAACCAGATCAGTAATCCCCATTTTGACCGGATCAGATGAGGTATTTTCCACTAGTGCAATTATGACATGAAAGAGTTTTATACAAGACATGAAACAGATTTAGAAATGACACGAAACAATTCTAAAATGATATGATACACACCAATAATAATTACATGAAAGAGTTTTATAATGACATAAAACAATTATATTAGTTCTCACATGTGAGATTTTGTTACACAATAAGTTATGGTGTAACATGTTACACCCAACATGATAATGAGGGAGTGGAAGGGTGGTAAGCTCTTTCATCTTCCATCCACAGGTTGTGGGTTCGATTCTCATCCGGGGGTTTGGGGGCTTTGCAGTAAGTTGTATTTAGGTGCGCTGTGAGAGGGCGTTAATCTTACCAATTTTTTTAAAAAAAAACATGTTACATCCAACACGCAGTCATGTAATCCCACATATTTTTGTAAATTTCATAAATATATTTTATAGAATTTAAAATGTATTTATAAATATTTTATATTTCGTTTGGAGAGGATCAAAACTTAATTATTGTTTCAAGGTCAAATGTTTTGGGTTGACAAGTATTGACTTTGGTAAGTCAAAGTTTAATTAAATTAAATTATTACAAAAGGGATTGTTTAAATAATATAATATGCCTTAGGGTTCCTAATTTGATTAAAAGGGACCAAAAGCTATATAATAGAGGATTAGAAACTTCAATAAACATTATTAGACACCATAACTCTCTTCCTCTTCCCTCTCTCTCACACGACTTTCTCCCCTCTATCTCTCTCTCTCATTTTCTCTCTATCTGTCTCGTTCGATCTCTTTCTCTCCTTGTCGTGCATGCTGCTCCCCGCTGGCTTCACTTCTCTGTCTCTTCCTCCCTCTCGTTTCTTTTCTTTCAAAGTTTTCAGTTTTCAATTATTATTATCGACTCTGTGTTTTTATATTATTGCTCAGCTGCTTCATGTGATTGACTCCTTGAAGTAGGGCTGGGATGTGCATTTTCAGATTCCGGATCCGATCCGAAAATCCGGGTATCCAAAAATAGGATTGGAAAAAGCGCAGCGATGCAAATACGATCCGATATCCTATTCGAAAATCCGATATAAAATCCGAAATCTTTTTTTACAAAAACATTATGAAGCAAGTGACAATTAATCTTTCTCCTATTTTATCCGATCCGAATCCAGTCCGATAATTTATTTAACTAAAGCTTATTTTGGTAAAATAAAAATAATAATTAAGCAAATATATGATTATCCGAAATCTAAAAAACGATTCGTATCTGATCTTTTTTTCCGGATATCCGACCCGAATCATAAAAACCGGATCAAATCCAAATTTTCAGATTGGATAAATAGATCAGATCGTTCGGGTCATAATTTTTTGCACACCCCTATGACCTGAAGCATGGGATATCGAAGTTGGAGAGTAGTTTTTCATGTAGGCGATGATTTGCTTTGTCTCCTGACTTGAGCTTTCTATTGTTTGATTGATTTCTGACACTTGTTTTGTTTATATATAGCCTCGTCGTCAGCAGGACGCACCTTTCCCAGAGCCGAGGCCCTCGACCTCGTCTGATATGGGTCAGAGTGGTACTCGTCCGTCCACTTCTGGGAAGATAGACACAGGTGATGCAGGTCCATCTTGTGCTGTTGGGTTCAATATGGGGAACACATGAGGTTCATGATGAGGAACCCTATGTTCATCCCATGGATGAACCCATTGATGATGCAGATGCAGCAACAGGAATATGGATTCTCGGGTTCTCTTGATTGGAGAGGCTCCTCCGGTAGGCATCCTGGTGGGATCGAATTGAGAAGGTGGCAGAAGATGAGCAGTTACCATCTGGAGATCAGAGCCCGGGCTCTTCTTAGACCGTCTGCTTATGATACTTCTGCACTTGCTGTTCTACCTGGATTTTTGTACCTGTATTTTATGATTTTTACATTTGTTTTTATATTGGCATGTATTGTATGTAATATCCCAAAAATTTAAGTTTAATTAACATGAATAATTAGCTTAATAAATTGTTTAAAATTAATTAATTTATTTAATCACTTATCTAATATATTGGAAATAAAATAAAAGCAAGTATTTGATAAGATAAGCTAAGTTAGTATGGTTGTCTAATAAAAGGAAATAGGAAAAACTTACTAATTTTGGTAATAGAAAAGAATGAGAAAATTTCTAAAAAAGGAAAATCACCATCCACACAATTCATCTTCTTCCTCAAGCTCCATGTCCTTGCTCCCCAAGTATACTTCTCCATTAAGGCCCTGTTTGGCAAAACTAGCGGTTGTAGTAGCTATTAGTTGTTGCAGTAGCGTTTAGCTGTTGAGGTAGCTATCAACGGTCAACTAGTAGCTGTTAGCGATTAGCGTTTAAAGTAGCTGTTCAAAATATAAGTGTTTGGCAAAAGTAGCTGTTAGAATTGCAATAAACCAAAAAGGACAAACATTCACTTATAGAATTAAATATAAAAATTTGATTAATTAGTTTAATAATTAAACTCAATGAATAATTTTCAATGAAACTTACATATAAGGAGTAGGATTTTTTGTTCCAAACTACCTTTAACTTTCATGTTTTTGTGAGAAACTACCTTATGAAAAAATTGTTGTCCCAAACTACCTTACTTTTGCCATTATGTTGTTGACAGCTACCTTATGCCGGTTTCCGGCTTTACATTTTGTTTTTTCAGTTCAAAATTACCCTTGTGGAAATTGAGGAGGGTGATTGTTTCAATTTTAGTTAAAATAGAAGAGGAATTTAATGGTGTATTGGTGGTACAAAGTGTCACATAGATATGAGAGAGAAAGCGCGCACACATGGAAATGGGGAAAGTAGGGTGGGGAAAATTAAAAAAGGGTTTGAAGAGGTCAAGTGATATAACGTGACATTAAAAAACCGGGAAAAACAAAAATCAACGCCGGAAACCGGCATAAGGTAATTGTCAACAACAAAATGGCAAAAGTAAGGTAGTTTGGGACAATATTTTTTTAAAAGGTAGTTTCTCGCGAAAACATGAAAGTTAAAGGTAGTTTGGGACAAAAAATCCTAAGGAGTATACAACTTTTACTACTCAAACAAATGTACAAGTTTAAGATAGTCCTTCACCCTTGCAAAATGGTCATCATTTATAAAATATACTTCCTTCGTTTTTTTAGTTGTTACATATTGACTTTTTACACTATTCATCTATGTATATTTTGTAATAATATACTTATTTTGTACGCCTATATATTCTCTATCAAAAAACACAACATAAATCAATTTTTGAAATATAATATATGTAAATTAAACGTTTTATTAATACTAATAATCATAGAAAAAAAGGCATATATCTTGTTTGTAATAGCTAGATTAACTTAGATACTTGTGAAATTTGGGTCTTAAAATATTATGAAACTTTAGCTAGCCCTTTTGTAAAAGAAAAAAAATTAACAAAAACTCCCAAGCAGTACAACTAAAAGCATTCTACACAATACTATTATAGATTTATTGATTAAAAAAAAAAAGAGTTGATCAAAAGCATAATGAATGCAATAGCAGCAAACACTAGCTTTTCTGCTTCAAACGTTACCTATTGTAACGTTTCACAAAAGCTACCTATAATCTACCCTAATCTCTACCCGCTACGATAATCGCTACCTTGCCAAACAATACTCCTAATTTTCCTTAAGTACCTTTTTTACTTGTCCAACCTATACCCGCTACCTAAAACGCTAGTGCCAAACAGGGCCTAAGCCTCCATTTGTTTAATGAAGTTTTCTTACTAAAATTACTATAATTAGCATGTTAAGTTCATTATTCATGACCACCCGAAAATCAGAAAATATCCAACACTACCACCCAACCTCCTGTTTTCCGGCCACCCTCCGACTACCACCACCTGTCTGCAGCCATTCCTGCGCGCGTAGACCAGCACCACCAGCCAGCCACCGCACCGGCAACACTCCTTCCTCCTCTCCTTCATCTTCTCGCTGCTCCTCTTCCCCCTCCCCTATCTTGCTGCTTCTCTCTCCTCCTCGGCCCCACCTGGGCTGCTGCCCCCTGATGCGCCGCCGCCATGCCGGCCAGCACGCTTCCTCCTCCGCGCCACCTGCTCTCCGGAGCTCCGGCTACCCCAACCCCCTTCGCTGCTTTGTGTTTACAATCCAGTAAAGTAACTTATGCACTTTCCCTCTAAGAAGCTAAAAATGGAAAAAAATTGCATTAATTGATTATTTATTGCATCGGTTGATGCATAATTTTCCATAAATTCACAACTTATTTCCAATTTAAGTAGTGTATTTATGTCTTATATACAACCATAAGGGCTGCATATAGCATAACCCTTATTTGTTTTGAATGATTAATTAACATGAACCCATTAGTATGTTGGGCTATTTAACTAAACTAATTATAATCTTACTTTTGTAATTAAAATCTACATTGTACGTAGTAAATTTAGCTATGCATAAGTGTACTTATAATCTTTCAAGTTCAAATATTGAGACCTAGTATGATTAATAAACCAAGTTGATTGAACTTTGTTAGATAAACTTAATGTTAGAAAGTTCACTCTACTTCGTAAAATAATCATACAATCTACTTATAGTTTAAAATAGATTATGGCATAATCACTATTATTACATCTTTATTATATAAAGGGTCTCTTTGGTTAATTAAGTTATAGTTTCATGCTCACATAGTTAAGACTTAAGTTTATGTATTATAAAGTAATACTAATTCAGTACACTTGGATTATAAGTATAATGTTAGTAAGCTTAATCTATATAATGAATAATTCTAGTCTCACTTTTAGCTTTTTTTTTTTTTTGAAAGAGAAATTTCATTAATTGAAGGCCAAACGACATCTACAATAGGTGTTAAAGAAAAACAAGATACAATCAAACAAGGCTAAATCAAATTCGTCTTTGAAGAAACTACAATGAACCAGATCGAGCAATACAGCGCAACCCCCTTGTATTTGCTGAATCAAGCAGCTATTGATGAGGAAGTCTATCATTCTGACGTAGTTTGGGAAAAGCATTCTTGATCGAGCCATGTTGACCGCATTCGAGCTTCCAATACCTTCATGTTGAGTCTCGAACTTCAACCAATGAGAACAATTTCTCATACCTAAAAACAAAAAAACCATACTCACAACTCCCATAGGGGAGAAGGAGATCTCCAAAACAAAGACTAAAAACCCTATAACAGGGTTTGAAAAAATCTCATAAAGAGAGACTAGTTTATTAAACAAAACAAGAAAACGAACTAAAAACGGAAAATAAAAGGGGAAAAGGGGCTTACCATGGATGAAATCATCCATGGCAGCCCCAAATTAATGAAAAAGGGGTAGGGAGGCTAGGGTTTGAGAGCAAAGATAAAGATCTCACTTTTAGCTTAATGAAATGAATATCACTTCTTAAGTTGTAAATTAAGTAAGTCAATTATACATGGGCACTAACTAGTAGGAAATATCACTAATACAAGTTAGAGTTTAACAATTAGTTAGATAATCACTTTAGTATTAAAAGTCTAATTAAAATATGAAAGTTCTATAATCACACCTTCAAGTCATTAAACATGAATTTCCATGAATATTATAAGTAGTGGTTGTTACTAAATAATTTTACATAAGTTGGACTTAGAACTCATATTGAATGTGTCATAGGACCTTTTAACCAATATAGCAAAGTCATTAATTATAGTTTAAGTACTAAATAATGATAATGAGATTCCGTAACCATTAATTTCATAAACTCTCTAGTAATTCATAGGCACATGATGGAAATGGATCGTAGAACTTGAAATCTGGAATAAAATATTAATAAGTCGTCCTTTATTAATTCTTGAATAGATTAGAAAGGAAAAGGGATATTACAAGCCTCCCCCGGCTATCAAGTATAATAATCGCAACTCGAGGTAACGTCTACTGCTAACACCCGCACTCCCCTTCCAATAATGTTCTATGATGCTTTTGTATAATGTTTTGATAATATGTATTTATGGTGTGCGGGATATGAAATGTTTCACTATGCAAATTATGTTTATAAATGATTTGGTATGACGTTTATGCAATGACTTTACGATACTGAAAAGTACTTAAAATCCACGAAACATGATAAATGAAAGCGAAAGATGGTTCATGGCAAAACTATGTTCTCTGGGCCGTGCACGTGTCATTCTGTTATATGGCGGCAACCCCACCTTCTGATGGGGGACAACGTCCTCGGTAGCACGCGCATTATGTTTGGCATTATATGCTACCTTCTGATGGGGGACAAAGGTCCTCGATGGCTCTGCCTTATGTTATGATGTGTATGGCTTAATGCCATCTTCTGATGGGGGACATACGTCCTCGGTGGCTTAGCCTTCTGTTGTACTCGCCAAGTAACAAAAGGAAGATTTCCGGTAATGAATATGATAAAATTATGAATGACAACATGAATCCTTCTTTAAAATTTCTGATTTTAATTACATGTTTATGAAATGGTTTGACTATATTATTCGCTCCTTTCTGTTTGTAAATAAAATGAGTTAAAATGAATTTACGTTGTTAGAGTAGTATGTTACTGGGTCTCGGCTCATGACGTTTTGTTTTTCTGTTTTAGGTACCGATGGGGATAACGGAACGGCTTAGCAGTGAGGATTTGTTATTAAAATGAGTCAAACATTTATAGCTTTTGTAACTTAAGTAATTAGTTAGTTTAATTAACATTAACTCTGTTTTACCTTTATTTATATAATCTAGTATGTTTAAGTTTTCACATTATTATATGTTAGAATTCTGAAAGTATGTTGCCTTGTATTTTCCTAACGGAAAGTACGACAGTAACGCACCGATCAAAAGCTAGGTCTTCCGCTGCTAATACTTAAGAACAATTAACCTAATAAAGATGCTTAGAGGTTGGGGCGTTACATTGTACCTAATTACGATTGTATCTTTTGTTTTTTTTTTTTTGTCTCTGATAATGAATACAAAAGGTTTACTAGGCCAACCAAGTGGTACAAATGCTTTTCTTGTTTGCTAGGCCACTCAAGTGAATTTTCTATTTGATAAACCACCCAACTGATATAAAATAGTTTGTCAGGCTACTTGAAAGGAAAGTGCATGATAAATCTGATAATCACTCTCCTATAAGTGAGTTGGATAAAATTTATAAAAAAAATTTGTTGTTTTTTCACAAAAATAAAAAAGAAATTGATTCCCTCCTCATCCTAACCAATAAAATGCTTCTTTAAAAAAAACTAGTAAGACATAATCTAATTTTACAACTTTTTAAAAATTTGTCATTTGAGATTGGTCACTATAATATGTGACTAGCTTTGCGGATAAGAAAAAGAAAGATAAGATTCAATATGGAGAAAAAGAGAGTGATTAACGATGTTCCTAGAAATTAAAAGCGAAATTTGTCAAAACAAACCTTTTATATATCACTTTTTGCGAGAAACAACCTTTTGAAAAATTTCTAGCAACTTAAGACCTTAAACATAAATTTTTTTGTGGGAAACAACCTTGCTCTACTTTTCGACGTTGACTAGCCGGATTCCGACGTTGCCTTACATAAATTAGTCACGTGAGCTGCACGTGACTCGTGTTTTGCTCCATTTGAATCCTTTCCCTCCTCCCCCACCCCTACCCACCGAACCACCCTCGTCTTAGCCCCACCCCCCACCCCGTCCCCCACCCACCTGAACCACCCCACCCCCAACCACCCCCCACCCACGTAAACCACCCCACACACATCTGTTTCTCTCTTCACCAAACCCCAAAACCACCAACGTCAACCACACCACCACCAACATCCAAACCTATCGACCACCATCTCTCTCTTCACCACACCAGTAAACCAACCTTCAACCATACCAAACCCACTATCTCTCTCCCCCCCTCTTCACAATCATTTCATTTGGTGGTGGTGGTGCATTTGGGAGGTTTTGGTTCGAATTTGATGGTGGTGGCGATTCGAATTGTGGGTTCGAATCTGATGGTGATTGTGGTTTGAATAGTGGTTTTGAATTTTGAAGGTAGTATGGTGGTATGTTTTGGGGTTCAAATGGTGGTGGCGGTGATTTTTTTGGTGATGAGGTTTTTTAAGGTTCAAATGGTGGTTGTGGTGTCGGTAGTTTTTTAGGTTTTGGTGTTTTCTGGGTGGAGTGGTTGTGGTTGTCGGTGGGGGCATGGCGAGGCATGACTAGCAGCTGGTTACGCCGTCGGTGCGAGGGTTGAAGATGATGTAGGGTGGTGGTTACAGGTAACAATTAGGGGAAGATGGTGGGAAAAAGGCTTAAATGAAGCAGAATACGAGTCAACGCTGAAATCCGGCTGGTCAATGTCGGAAAGTAGACCAAGGTTGTTTCTCACAAAAAAATTTACATTTAAGGTCTTAAGTTGCCAAAAAAAAAATTTAAAAGGTTGTCTCTCACAAAATGTGATATACAAAAGGTTTGTTTTGGCAAATTTTCCAAATTAAAAAGTGAAAGCCTATATATGTTGGTGGCAAAAATAAAGGCATTAGACAATTTGGGTTCACCCTCCCGTTTAACCTCTCAAAGCAATGCATTTCTTCTCGACATTTTCCCATATTCTTGTGAAGTAATTTACGTTGACAAGATAATACTTAGATTCCACAAATATTCATAAACTCTGGAAATCAAATATATATGGATTATGTTATATATAGTCCAAAAGGTAAGTATAAATGTAAACAATTTCTATCTTCTTTAATCTTTCTAACACAATATTAAGTTTTGAAATTTATAATCAAAAGTAGTTTAATATCTTTTTTCCTTAAAAAAATTAAAGAAATAAACTAAATCATAGTAATATTTATTAAAAGAGGTACTCTCCACTCAATTCAAAGTGGCTTAGCAAGTTCTTTTTTCCACTTAAGTAGTATAGCAAGTTTTTTCTTCTCATTTGAATAGCTCAATTAGGGTTCACCTTAAAATAATAAGTTTCAGGTCCAATAAGTTCATATCAGGTTTGATCAGGTTTAACACAAGCATACAACACTCGAAAATAAGTTCTTATAAGGGTCAATCAGGTCTAATAAGTATAGCCGGCAAAATAGACATGTACCCGTTGACCTGGCCCGAAATACCCGACGCGAGACCCGACTTTTCACCCAAAAATAATGACTCGAAATAACCTGAACCGAAACTTAAAATCGACCAGAATGTAACCCGAACCTACCCGACCCGAAATTGACCCGATAATGATGACCTGAACCCGAACCGACCCGAAAATTATCATATTAGTTACTCCATCCGTCCCAGAAAGATCTGAACACTTGTTGGGACACGTAGTTTAAGGTGATAAGTTGTAGTGTGGTTATCAAATGTTATTTTATTTTAAAAGTAGATGTGATAGGAGCTAGTGGGGTATTTTTTATTAGAGGAGAGAAAAACTTAGGTAACTTTTTATTGATAAAAGGTAGAGTGGGCCAAAGATGTGTAAAAGAAATAATATATTAATGGTGGGACCATGCCAAAAAAAGAAGTGTTCAAACTAATTTGGGACAAACATAAAAAGAAAGTGTTCAGACTATTATGGGACGGAGGTAGTATTTTTTAAACAAATTTAATGAAAAAAATTTATCATGAAATACTATATATGACTTAACCACTTCCCATTAATTATTTACTTGGTTTATTAGTCTTATATGTGTTTTATTTATTTGCTAGATTAAAGATCCGACCTAACCCGACCCGACGTGCCCCGAAATTTAATAGACCCGGTATCAACCCGTACCCGAACGTAACCCGAACACAAAGTTGACTTGATAATGACCCGACCAGTATGGTCCGTTTACCACCTCTACTAATAAGTTCGATTCAGATAAGTTTAGGTGAAGAGAACGCATCCAGTGAGTGAAAAATTCACTTGGGTAGCCTTACAAAACAATTTGCATCACTTTTTAGTGGCCTAAATAGCAAGACTTTTGCGAAGATTGTTTAATGGCACAAGTTATGATGAAATTTCTTTTTTTTTTTTTTTTTGACAGGCAAGTTATGATGAAATTGACATAATTAAAGAGATATGTTTTATTTTTTGCTATTTTTTCAATAGCTATACTCATAAGACGGTTTCACCATAATATGCCCTAACTACAATGGTTTCAAACAAAACTAGTTGATATGCTTATTACCTACTACGAGTTTATCCTATTCTATCTTACATACATGTGTAGTAATGGAGATCCTTAAAAAAACAATCTTACACATATGGAGTACTATGTTTTAGACTATCTCCAACAAATAATATAGTGGCAGTAAAAAAACTGGAAAGCAAAGTACCCACTAGAATAAATGGCGCAAAGATACACCCATTATGATCTTATTCATCCTTTCCTGGCTATATGAAGAAGCTTTTTTATAGTATCCACTATCTAGCTAGTTAGTTCCACTAGAAGAATATTAACTACCCTTGTTACTTTCTCTTCTCTTCTCTTACTTTCTTAATTTGATCGACAGTTGGTAGGAAATTTGAATAACTTATTAAGCTTGCTTTCTACCTTTCCCAGGAACAGAAACACGCACATGGATATCAAATGCTCTAGCTAGCTAGTTGGATAAGTAATCTTAATTGCTTGGCATTTTGTCTTTTTTGGGTGACTATGGATTTGAATTTGAAGGGATCATTACTTTTGGATAATAATTATTTACCATTCAGTTAATTGAGTCACTTTTTAAATGGACTACTTTAAATTAGTACTTTTATCTTAAAGGAATTATATTTTACTGTTTTTATAAATACTAACCTGCCCCTTTAAATTGAAAATTAAGGTGGTCTTACCATAAATCAAGTGAGACGATTATATACATAGGTGTTAGAAAATACTCCTAAATCTATCCTAATAATATGTGATGTTTGTGACTTAAAAAATAATTTTAGGGGAAGTTTAGCTGTACTTTAAGATTCATGAATAGATTTGTTAATTTAACATATTGTAGGGATTTTCTATAACTCACATTTATCTTATATTATTTTTTCTTAAAGAAAGTTTATATGTATTCTTAAAAATCCTCTAGACAACCCTTTTACAAGACCCCTACCCAGAAGTCCATTACAAGCGACACCTCCAAGGCTCCAACCCCCTCTAGACTTTCCTAAGAGAGATGGGACAATTCCTATTCAAATATCGCTAGAACATAGAGTTAGAGGTTGATACACTTAAAATCAGTGACCTGGAAAAAAAAAGTGGCTGAAGGCGAATGCATGCGCTCCCTTAACTAGGACCTAAAATATCTTTAAAACTTGAACTGCGGAGTATACTCAGTATAGTACAAAAATGAACTCTAGCCTAGAAAAGTTGCATGGTGGTGCTGCTTAGGCGCACTCACTAGTTACTCCTACTAGTTACTAGTTACTAGTTACTACCATTCCTCATAGATGAGACAAAAGTAAGATTCACTTGGGTATGCTAGTACTTGCAGGGTTGGCATACTTCTGAATTTCTGATATAATTCAAGTTCACCAGCTGACGCCAATTAAAATTTTGTTTGCTGATGTCAGTCTTAAACATTCTGAATTTCTGATCATTATTCTCCCACATTGTGCTCTCTATATATAGCTTAGCACCAAGGAAAGTATTACTCCACACAACCCGCAAACGAAACAACATAAAGCAGTAGTACAAAACCATAATAACATTATGGCTCTTTTCTTCCTGTTCCTCCTCTTCTCTCTAACCTCTGCTACCAAGTTAGTCCACAACCATAACCATGCTCAGACCACTGGTCTACCAGTTGACAGCCGTAACTTCTTCGTTCCAACCACAGACAAGCCCCACCACCCTGATAAGACCGCCTTACCAGTTGACAGCCGCAACTTCTTTGTTCCAACATTGGACACCAATGCCATACCAGTTGACAGCCGCAACGTGGATAAGATGGCCTTACCAGTTGACAGCCGCAACTTCTTTGTTCCAACATTGGACACCAATGCCATACCGGTTGACAGCAGCACCTTCTTCGTTCCTACGACGACTGCCTTCCCAATTGACAGCCACAACTTCTTCATCCCGGCCAAGACCAAAACCACACTCTCAGCCTATAAAGTTTCCTACTGTTCAGTTTATTTCAAAAAACACGACCTCAAGAAAGGTACAACACTCTGCCCTTTATTCATACATAAAACCTACACCACAAATTCTACCAACACTGCAGCTGTCATTAAGGCCATGAGATCAATCTGTGAGCGGCCAATAGCGAAAGGTGAGTACGAATACAAATTTTGTGCCTCCTCATACAAGGTGATGGCCAAGAATGCAATTTCAAAATTGGGAAACAACTTCCAAGGTTGTTTCATCTGATAAGGTGGAAATGAAAACTTGCACCATTTCTAGCATCAAAAAGTTAGCAGAATATGGGAAAGCAATCATCTGTCATAAGCAATGGGTCCCAAATGTTGCTTCCTTCTACTGTCATCAGCTGAGCGAATCATCCGTTTACATTCTCTCAGTAAGAGAAAAAGATAGGGTGGCGAAAAAATTGGCTGTTTGTCATGGCAATACTACAGCATGGAACCCAAAGAGGTTGGTTTTCCAGGTGTTGCACGTCAAGCCGGGTACGCCGGTGTGCCATCTCCTTCCCACAGAGGACTTAGCTTGGGTTGTGACGGCCTAGCATATATAAGTGACGGTAATGCACCATAGCATGCTATATATATGTTCTGCATATATACATGTTCTGTACTAGTTCCTTTGATCTGTTCATGTAGTAGCGTGACCAGAGAATATAAGTTACATAGGTACGGGAAATTCATATCCAATAATCAAACTTAATCTTTTTATATAGTATGTTTTGGGAACACGACATATAAAACTTTTCTATGTACCTCCATCACTGAATCTCCGACACTATTGGTAGTATTTTATTTGGTTGATTGGAAATGATATGCTTTTAATTGTTAAATTTTATACTTTTTCTAAGTTGCATGGACGTTCTGATAAGTATAATGTAGCGCGCTGATTTGAATGCAAAATATTGAAGGTAAAGGGTAGTCAATACTAATAGTGACTCCAAAAACAAAAATGTCTAGACTCTCTCTCCTTTTCTCCTTGTTGAAGTTAAATAGAGAAGTTGCACGTATGGAGGACATGAGGAGTGATAAATGTCTTTCGAGATAAGGTTGGCGATAAATAGAAAGGCTTCATATTTTACTCTTTTCTCCTTTTGTATATGATAGCAACTGGCTAGTTTTTCTTTTTGTTTGACACAAGTAAAAGAAACTCTAGTATATATTTGTAGCTTGCGTAGCTAGAGAATGAGCAACAACATTACGAACACGAGGAATAACACAAACTTGGAGACAATAAAAAAAAGAGGGATAAAACAAGTTTTAGTATATGTCTTGTTTTGCTTGTTCTGTTTTGTTGGACCAACGTGCTTTAACATATGATGATCATCCCGTCAAAAAAGAAAAAAAAAAAAACATATGATGATCAGTTCACTCAAAAGGATATGATTTCTCATAGCTGGATATGATGGATAGATTGTGTCACCTTATGGGTACTCGCATGCAACTTCGGATGCTAGAATGGTTCTTATGACCTTCATATTATTGTAACATAAATAAGTCAATCCATTGTATCAAAGATTATTAACAGTTATTATATATAAGAATATTATGTTAAATACAACTTATTTTTGTTTAGTTTTTTTTGAAATACTCCTGTTTTAGTTTGGTAGGTGATCAAGTTTGCCATTTTCTCATTGAAACTTGAAAGTCCGGTACAATTTTGTAGGTAAAGTTCACCAATGGCTCATATCATACACCCCGTAGATCTGCAACTTTCCTTGTCTTAAATTTCGTTGAGTTTTTGTAAAAGAATTATCCCATATATAAGAACAAAGAGAGAATGACAAAGGCACACTCCACAGCCGAAACCGCAAAACGACCAATGAATCAAATTAAATACGGATAGGGATGAAGTAAATTCATGAATTTCTTCTAATGATGTTAAGGTATTTCCATTGTTGTTAAGGATCACGATACATCACAAGATCCAAATATAGCAAAACGTTCTAAATCATGTACATAATCAGATTGCCTGCAGGATTGGTCAGACGGTTAGGATTGGTCAGGATTGTATGATCCTACAATTTATATCTAAAGCAATGGACTAACATAAAGCTTAACCTTTTACAACTTAAGCATGTATAATATTTATTTAATTAGTTGTGATAATATATTCTTCAATGAAAAAAGTACTGAATATTGTTGATTGATATTATAGATATGAAGATTTAAGCATAACATATATAGCATATGGTTATTGATTATTTTCTTCATTTTGTAGGATCTTATGATCCTACGATCCAATCCTACCAGTTCTGTCCTACTCCCGTCACCAATCCAAGTAGGATCCGATCCTAATAACATTGGTATGTATAATATGATTTTTAGTTCCTTTCAAAACAGAAATATGGACAAGTAATCATAGTCCAAGAAGGGATCCAAATGTAATGCAATGATTATCAAATTTTCAAAATCATTTTTGGGTGATATAAAGTATAGGAGCAACAATTATAATGGTAATCCTCAGAAGTAGTGACTAACTTCAAACCATGGAATAGAATGTATAAAAGGTATTAGTACAACTTTATTTCATGCATCACAAGTTCACCATTATGAAATAATATAGAGCCTTAGCTTTAATTCATTTTAATCATCCAACCCTTCTTGTCTTCAATCTGACCATTTTGAATAGCCTTATATGTCGAAAACAGCTTCTTGTAAACTGCATTTGTGTCTTTGTTGTATTCTACCCTGCAAATTTTGCAAAACAAGAAAGTTCTCTCAGTACTATTAGAAGAATATTCCAATGGTAGTGTCTTTTCTGCAAAGCCTATTCTTTTAACTGCTTGATGTCGCTTAGTTGTAATTTGTAAAGGACAACAAGCGGACTATGATAGGGTGCCCCTGAATGGTACTAAGGGTGTGTTTGGTTGGACGGAAAACATTTCCAACGGAAAGTGATTTCCCATGAAAACCATTTTCTAACAATTATTACATTCCTCCCAACCAAACACATCCAACAATTATTACATTCCTCCCAACCAAACACACCCTAAAAGGCCTCAATACCACCCTCTTTAAATGCACTATATTGGACCACACAGCTAAGGGTGGATTTATATTGTATGAGATCATGAGTACTTAATCAGTACCATCAGGTAGTGGTGCTATTGGTACTATCTCATTTTTCATAGCAAAATACGAAGCCTACCGTTTTCCCTGGTACGTAATGCTTCCCACAGGGACAACCATGACAGCAGTTCCAGTGCATAAAGCTTCATCAGCTTCGAACAATTCGTCTACTTCAATCAGTCGTTCTTCAACCTGCTTAACTAGTTAGTAGTTAGCATAATATTAATGGACACACAAAAGGAGGAAAATGTTACATATCTCGACTTAAATCTTGATCTGAAATATGACTTGCCTGATAACCGAGATCAATGGCGATTTCAATGACGCTTTTCCTAGTAATACCTGGGAGAACAGTACCTTTTGTCGGGGGAGTTGAGATTATTGTTGGAACACAAGGTGACACTCAAGAAGGGCGGGGTTGAATTGATTGGCTAAAACTGATCGATTTTCGCAAAAACACTCTTATGGCACAGTGCCGTGCACTGTGTTATTCACTCGTAAAATCTCCGATTAACGTTTTTGCTCGAACGAAATTGTATCAAACAATAAAACAATGAAATCAAATAATAAAATCCTTAAACCAAACAATAAGACACAGGAATTTAACGTGGTTCAATCTCACCTCTGAGATCTACGTCCACACACAAACTTCTCTTTTATTATTTGAATCGTAAAATACCAAACTCTCGATACAATTCGATTCCCCCACTACTAACTCTAGTAGTGCTCCCCAACACTTAACCCTAAGTGTTGCTTACTTCTCCTATAATATAAGAATTACGAAAGAAAAGATTCCTCAACGACGTGCTTCTTATTCAAGCAAATAGAGGACAATTACAAACGTTGTTTAGTTTCCTAATCGACTGTCTTTATCTTGCTATACTGCGCCTTAGGAAACTGTTTTCGCTCTTAATATCTCCGATTTTCTCTCTCTGAAAACGCGAGTTATAAAACTGAGTTGCAATCCCTTATATATCTTGGTGAACTGAATAAAAATCCTTTTCCAAGATATATTATCTTTTGAACAATTTTTATTCCTAAAATAAAGGGATAAAATTCTTTTCCTATTCAAAAACCAATTTTATCTTTTATAAAAAAACTGATTTTCCTTTTCCTTATAGGATAAAGATTTCTCCATATCTTATATTGACTAGATCAATTCTTTAAGTCAGATTTCTTATCCTACAAACTTGATCACATCAGTTTTTATCATATATTTCGAAAATTCTTTTCCTCAAAACTATATCCGAAAATCTGATTTTTTATAAAAACTTTTCATAAACAGTTTTTCTCAAAACGTTATTATTTTCTTTAACAAATTTGATTTTCGAATTTCTATTTTCTTTTATATAGATATATAAAATTAACATAATTATTTATTTCCTTAACTCTAAGAAAATAATAATTATCCTAATATTATATTTCTATATTTGGCACATAATATATCATCTAGTTCTAGCATATTACATTTTGCATATAGTAACTAAACTTGGAATACAATATAAACTTAGACTTCCATCTTGATTCTTCACTTCTTCAAAGTCTTCATTTACTTATTCCTTTCTCAACCATCTGTAACAAACTTTCAGACTATAACATATTATATTATCTTTCATCATCAAAACTTAACATGCACAACAAATTCCCCCTTTTTGATGATGACAAACATTCAATATAATATTATTCGGTAATCACTTTTCCCCCTCAAAATATGCACCATTAATGTCATTAGGGAAAGTAGCATAACATCATTCACAAGTAACATGATAACCAAGATAACCAATTATTCATTAGTCTAAGTATTATACCCATCTTCCCCCTTTTGACATTATCAAAAAGGAAAGCATCAACATGTTTAGCGAGACAAAGTGAGATATTATAGTCAGCAAAATAATGCAAGTAGCTCAAGCAATAAATACTAAGGATGCTGGTGCTATGTCATAATCCAACTCACAATCCGAAGTCATTAAGCAAAAATATAACCCAACTCACAATCCGAATTTATGAAGCAAGAAATAATCATGAAGGATCATGGTTGATGGCTAAGAATGTAAGATGAATATAGGTAATGCAAACTTGAAGATTTGAAATGGAAATTGGCTCAACAAGTGCTTAAACCCTTTTTTCATATTTTCAACTTCCGCAAATAAACATCATAAGACTTTCTTCATCGTGGCCTGTGTGTGGCACTTGTGCCACCGAACAATCTATTCCCTTTCAAATATAACTAATCTTCGGATATACTGGAATCCAAAATGATGATCTTCAAAACTTTGATAATGTTCTTCACATTTGAATTAAACTCTAGGACTTATCTAAAATAAATGTCTTACTCTCCTTTTCTTTTTTTTTTTCTCTTTCAAATATAACTAATCTTCGGATATACTAGAGTCAATCAATAAGAGATCAAAGATATTAACTTAATTCGAACCTCATTGTCTTTTTGATACATCTCCTGGCACTGTGCCTTACACAGTGTAAATCGATCTTGTTCATTCTTTCACGTATTTGAGTTTCATTCCAACCTTTTCATGTTCCCCCTTAACTGATGCGTCTTTTTCTTCCATCAAATTATCAAAATGTTCTTTCCCCATAGATTATCATGAATCAAGATTAAAAGCACTTGTTGAACTTTGGAGCAATGGGTGGGAAAAGAAGGAATATAATAGGGAAATGACGATAAGGTGAGACATATGAAAGAAAGAAATAATGAGGCACAAATGTCAAACTCATAAATAGAAAATCAGATTATTGGGCTAAAGATCAAGCTTGCTATAGGAGAAAGTATATGCATTTCATAGCTCAAAAATTCAGCAACTTAGGATCATATAGCTTATTAGTTCGGCAACTTAGGATCATGACATTAGGACAGCATCATTAGACCATTACGAGTCCTTCTTTATATCAAGTAGACCTTTACTCACAATGTTTCAAGAAGACATGCAATCCTACTCCAATTAACATATTTAAAGGAGGACAACAAGCATAATACTCAACCAATTTCTAGAAATTAATCCCAAAGCCACAAATTATCTTGTAAAATATTCATGCATGAATTTCAACATAATTACCTTGATCACACAATTGGGATATGCTTAACAATTTTTTTTTTTTTTAAACCACTTACCAACATCACGTTCTCTATGGAGTGTGTTAGGGATTTGCCGACGTTTATCAATACCAAATATTTCTCCCTTTTTGTTGTCGCCAAATGTAACACACCCTCCATGATAGGCTACTAGTGAGAGGAATTGAGATTTATCACTAGTCATATGTCATAAGCAGCCATTGTCTAGATACCATAGGCTACTTCCTCTCACATTCGCCCTCGCAAAAAGATCACTTGTTAGTTTTAGGAACCCAAATTTGTTTGGGTCCCTTTTTCTTTCGTTGAGCCTCTAACAAGTCTTTTCTAACCCAGATTTGATTTACATACTTAACATTTTTCGCAACACTCTTTTTCTTAATGTTACAGTTCTCCATAAGGTGTCCATTCTTTCCACAGAAGTTGCAAATCAAATACTCAGGTAAATCAACATATTTTCTTCTACGAAAGTCTCTTTCAAAATTTTTGGCACCGTGCCTTACACCGTGCCTCCGGGTCCGTATATCCTAAACCAATTCTGTTTCGATTGCTAGTTGTACTTGGAAATATAGTCTAGGGCCTTTTGACCATCTAACCATTTTTCATACATTTTCCGAGCAATAGTCAATTGTGATTCTAAGAATTCCACAGAAGTGTTTAGATCGCTATTTCTTTTTCTTGAAATTTCCAAATCTCTTTTAGCTTTATCAAGTTCGTCACTTAACTTAGCATCATGAGGTAGCATAAGTGGAACAATTTTGGATCTTTGTCTAGACTCTTTCACTTTAATTAACTCAAGTTTTAAAGATTCAATTTGTTTTTCAAGATTCGAATTTTTTGCTTCTAGCTCGATGTACGGCACGAGTGTTATCAATGATTTCTTTTGTGAGGGACTTTTCGTACCTTAAGGCACTTAACTCAACATTTATTTCTTCGACAGTTTTTTCCAGTTCATCATTCTTTTTCATCGCTCTTTACAGTCCTTTAATAAATCCTTATATTCCAATTCCAACCCAATCTTTTGCTTAGTTAAATTTTTTACTTCCTTTTTCATGATTGAAAAATCATCATTCATCTCTTGACAATCATCAATGATATTTCCAAGCAAAGTAACAAGTTGGTTTTTTGAAAGACGATGTATTGAAGGTTTTAGAGAAAGAAGACTTACCTCACTGTCTTCAGTTTCATCTTAGGAGTTTGAACTTTTCGCCATTAGACACAAGTGAGAGTCGTCCCGGCCTTTGTGCCCTTCTCTCGTATTGTATGCGTACAGCATTCGGACATAATTTTTCTTCATGGCACTTTGTGCCTCGATCGTTCTTCATCGGAATCCGTATCTCCCCCAAACGGCGGCTATCATTGCTCTCTTGAATTCTTTCTTGGATTGCTCCCGTTTTTCCTTGGGCTTTTCATCATCCCATAGGGGACATTCTTTAATCCTGTGATTTAACTCTCCACACTTGAAACAACCCGAATTAGTAGGACTTTTCTTAAAGTTAGAAGTAGTGCTCTTACCTTTGAAATTTTCATCTTTTCTAGGATTGTTATTTTTGTTCTTTTTGAGAAAATTTTTAAATCTCTTAGTAAGAGAATCAATATCATCATCACTATCACTATTTTCAATTTCCAATTCAGTTCTCAAGGCTATACCTTTACTTTTTGGTTCATTAGTTTTAGAATCTAAGACAAGTTCATGAGTCATTAATGATCCAATAAGTTGTTCTAGTGAAAGTTTACTCAAATCTTTAGCTTCTTGAATAGCGGTTATTTTTGGGAGCCATCGATTTGTTAAACTTCTTAACACCTTTCTCACTAAATCTTCGAAGTATATGTTTTGCCTAGAGAACGTAATTCATTAGTGATTAGTGTAAATCTAGTGAACATCTCTTTAATAGATTCGTCATTATTCATAGTAAACAATTCATATTGTTGGACAAGCAAATCTATTCTAGATTGTTTTACCTCATTCGTACCTTCGTGGGCCAACTCCAAGTGTGTCCCATATTTCTTTTGCTGTAGTACAAGCCGAGATCCTTGAGTATTCATCGGGTCCAATTCCATATTGGAGAATACTCATTGCTTTGTAGTTCTTTTCGGCTTTTGCATAGTCGACCGAATCGTAGTCATCTTCATCCTTGTCGACCATCTTTCCTTCAGCGTCTTTTCCTTGGATAAGGATTGGTCCTTTTCTAATAACTTTCCAAGCATTCATAATCCGATCCTTGGATGTAGATCCTCATCCTAGCTTTCCACCATCCGTAGTCTTTTCTGTTGAAAATCGGGCACTTGGTGTGTCTATCTCGAGAGTCATCTTGCATATTCATGACGTGTATTCTCTAGGGATGAGCCTTTCGAGAATAACCCGCTTCCGATACCACTTGTTGGAACACAAGGTGACACTCAAGAAGGGCGGGGTTGAATTGATTGGCTAAAACCGATCGATTTTCGCAAAAACACTCTTATGGCACAGTGCGTGCACCGTGTTATTCACTCGTAAAATCTCCGATTAACGTTTTTGCTCGAACGAAATTGTATCAAACAATAAAACAATGAAATCAAATAATAAAATCCTTAAACCAAACAATAAGACACAGGAATTTAACGTGGTTCAATCTCACCTCTGAGATCTACGTCCACACACAAACTTCTCTTTTATTATTTGAATCGTAAAATACCAAACTCTCGATACAATTCGATTCCCCCACTACTAACTCTAGTAGTGCTCCCCAACACTTAACCCTAAGTGTTGCTACTCTCCTATAATATAAGAATTACGAAAAGAAAGATTCCTCAACGACGTGCTTCTTATTCAAGCAAATAGAGGACAATTACAAACGTTGTTTAGTTTCCTAATCCGACTAGAACTCGTGCTATACTTCGTGCCTTAGGAAACCTGTTTTCGCTTCTTAATATCTCCGATTTTCTCTCTCTGAAAACGCGAGTTATAAAACTGAGTTGCAATCCCTTATATATCTTGGTGAACTGAATAAAAATCCTTTTCCAAGATATATTATCTTTTGAACAATTTTTATTCCTAAAATAAAGGGATAAAATTCTTTTCCTATTCAAAAACCAATTTTATCTTTTATAAAAAAACTGATTTTCCTTTTCCTTATAGGATAAGGATTTCTCCATAGATTATGTTGTTCTGCAAGCAGTGTCAAAAAAGTATATGCACACATTAAAAGAACCATCTGATTTTCATAACTGTAGAAACATTCAAACAAAAGTTGCACAAAACATGTACATTCCTATGAATCAAGAAGATATATGTATGAATACCTAATAGAGCAATGTTTATAATGTTTACACTGTTAGCAGTATACTAGGTTTGGATGGAACTGGAATCGCGCTAGTATCTGATTAGCTAGGAGTATTACCTTTACTACAAATATATTACAAGAAGAGACTTCTTCAATATATTTCCTGGTTGCTGAATCAAGATACAGCACATCAGAGAACCCGTTGCTCCTTGCATTTGTCAATGGTCTTAATCCCTGAAAAGATTGACAATCATAGTAAAACATGCATAACATCAGAGCTATTAGTTTGGAAATAGCCAATGTATTGCAAGGTTTCAAAGAGAAGGTTTGCCTACCGGCGCATAGTTGGTAATTGATTTTATACCACCAGACCCACCACGAGAAGCACGATCAAATTCTTCCTCAATGTACAAATTTAAATGGGAGCTTCCAACCTGATAAAAGAGGTGGGAGCATTAAATATAGGATCAGGAAAATAGGGGGTTTTTGAAAATATAGAAGTTGTTTTGAAGGGATAGTAACAGACTTTGAAATAGTCGCCAACAGGCGAAGCATAGATGACAAATGTGTACTCCGGAGCTGGAGATAGACCCAGGGTCGGTCCTGTTCCTAGCAGCAGAGGTCTCATGTACAAGGCACCCTTCCCAGGAGGAGGAATCTGTTACGAAAAACAACGATTTGTAAATTTTCAGCACGACCACAAAACATGTTATTGTAGCTATTGGAATCAAGGGTGGCGAACACAAACCCAACGCTTGTTGGCCAGAGCAGTCTGCTTTACAGCATCAATAAATTGATCGACAGAAGGGGAAGGCATGCACATTCTCTCGGCCCCTATTTTCATTCGTGATGCATTTTGGTCAGGCCGAAACAACATAATCTCCCCATCTTCCCTCCTTAACGCCTTCATTCCCTCCAATACTCCCTTCACATGTTTTGCATCAAAGTGTCAGTTAGTCTAACTGTTATCACTTGTGGACTTGTGTTTGTGGGTTCATATTAGCAAAATAAATTTTTGTTCTCTTCCCAATTAAGAATAAAATGATAAACAGCGGAAAGATATTACTAACCAAATTATAAAAAGGAGATATTAAATTGGCCATACAAAGGAGTCCACCTTAAACTTATATGAAGGCCATAGTTTACAGAGAATTTTAGTAAGTAAACACTTAAAAGGTTTACTATTAAGTCATACAAGATCGTAAATTTTAACTTACTTGGCCATAGTTTATGACCGCGGCAGCAGGGCTTAACTCAAGGTTTCCATATGGAATAAGTTTGCCCTCTTTAAACTCATCGCCATTCGAACATTTCATAATGTACATGTAATCTGTAGGCGTTATGCCAAATCCCACTTTGTTCCAGTCGATATCAGCATAAGCATTATCACTCTCATTATCTGCAAGACTGCCAACCCAATATAATTGAAAGAAATAACATAAGTAGATAGATCAACAGTTCAACACTCAGATATAGAAATTGTCTATAGGCACATTGAACTTAATTAATGCTAATGAACCTTCACTCTTATTATGCTAGAATGTTTATTCTTCCTATGAAGGTAATTGCAAAAATTGATGCTCATATGTAAGAATTACTTGTGGAGAGATGATACACATACACCCAGTGTATGTGGGCCACACATACACTAGATGCATGTGTTACTACTAAAATGAATACCTTTTGTATGTGTTAGTACTAAAATGTATGTTGTTACTAAAAAAAAATTATAAACTTACATTCATTTGAACCTATTTTGTTATTCAACGATATTTGAATTTACATAATACATAAACGATTGAAATACTATATTTCACATTGAATTTTATTAAATGGTAGGGATGAAAATATAACATTATTTTTCTACAAACAAATTAAATAATTGAAAACGACAGGAAAATTTAGTATAAAATCAATAGTAGAAAAATGGTGAAGATGAATAAGATGAACTAATATATGAATAATCTGAAAAAGAAAATTACAATTCTTTTTTTTTTAGTTTTAAACAAAGGATTCATACAAATCTAAATAAAGAAAATTTCATAAAACAGATTTTTTAAACAACGATAAAGAACAAATCATTAAAAACAAAATTATCTGTTGAAATATTGTAAATTTGTAGTATTTTTAGTAATATTATATATTTTAGTAGTAACACATACACAAGATATAAATTTTAGTAGTAACACATATGCCACACCTAGTGTATGTGTGGCCCATATACACCCAATGTATGTGTAGTTACTTGTGGGATGGGAAGATTCAACGTAAAAGAATTCCACTTATTGCATGGGATTTTGTTTGCAAACCTAAGTTTGGTTGGTGAAAAGTAAAACTACCACTTCTCATTGAAACCAAGAAAAGCTCTGAAAGTCCTTCCATGCGAGACAATGAACTTGTCTTTTTCCCTAGGGCTACTTAAATACATTTAACTATTTAAGTTAATAAGATACTTTCAAAACTTCTCATGTGGGACATGGAACTTCTCCACCTTCCAAATACTAATTTTACAAAACCAAGTTTTACTCTTTTTTCTATTGCATTATAATAAAGGCATTAAGTAATATGATTTGCCAACAATAACTTGATGTAAATTATGGAGTTTGGCTCAACGTCCAATCGTCGGAGTCCATTTTGAAATGTTTTATGATTTCTCTCTAATTTTTTCTCCTTCTAATGTTGAGAAATGTTTGATTATTTCTCTCTCTTGAGTACACTCCCAGTCTCCCACAATACCACTTTTATAGGAGATAAAGCAAACATTATTTCCACAATACCACGTTGTCCTCATGTAGGGCTCCACATATGCCTATTACAAGCCATACTCCCCCCAACTCCCCCTCCCTCTCTCGAAATTTTAGAAGCATGTTGGTTGAGTTATTTACCATGTGTAACTACTAAGAATTGAACACATGGCCTTTGAAATAAAATGTGAGCGTTCAATCACCAATCCACCACTATTTCAATGTTTAATGTTACAAAGTAAAACGTACGTCTTATAATAATATGTAACTACAAAAACATAGACAAATTTTTTGACCTCTAACACTTTTAATAAGGTAATAACATTCTCTTACCCCTATTCCATTGAAATTGTTATTTTTATTCTCAATTCTTTAGAAGTTTTTTTAACAATTGTCATAACGTTCATTTTTCAGTTTCGCACTAGACAAAAAATTCCAAAAAAGAAATAAAATCAATTAGGAAATTTATGAATAATAATATATTTGATAATTGTATCTAACTCGGGGCATCGCCCGACCCAAAATACTAGTTGAACTATTGTAATTCGAGCTTTATCCAATTAATTCAGAGTCGTTCTATATAGTTTTTTTGTTCAGATTTTAAGGAAAAGTAGTGTTTCTAGTTTTTTAAAAAAAATGTAGTACAATAAAGTAGTGTATTGAAACCAAAAACATCATCGCGATAATAAACTAACAATCAGGTCATAATCATATGTTGGATTTTTTTTTTTATATACTACTTGATTTTATAAATATACTACCTTTTCTAATAAATATACTACTGTTTTTGCTAGATGTAACACCAAAAATTATTCCGAACAAGAATATTTAGAATGGTTCTGATTTATGTATTTCTCATTGTAACTCCTTTAAATTAAACTAATTGGGCTATTCACAAGCCTACATGGTGTTATTTTCTCAATTTTTTTGGGTGCAAACTTCATGGTGTTATTAGGATTAAGGAGATGAAAGGTTATTTTTGAAGGAAGAGATGAAAGGTTTTTAGATAACTTGAATGGACAATCAGCCTATTTAAAATTGGTTTTTCCTAAGTTGACGAAAACCGTATCACACAAATGTTTAGGAATCAAATATAATATTTACGTTATTGCGCTTAATCGCTTATTTAAAATAAAAAAAAGAAAAAAAACAAATATTCAGGAAGAACTCACTTTAGTCAATATTTTATCTTAAAATATAAGTGAAATATTGAAATTGACATGCGAAGTTGCAAATCCAAGTACCCAACCATTCTCCAATAAAGATTTAGCCAAAGGTGGAGTAACAATTTCATGTAGAATAGGATGAAAATAAAACACAAAAATAATGGAGCAAAAGATAAGTGATAAAGTATATCACCTGAAATTTGAACAAAAGGAAGAAGATAATGCCGACATGATGGAAGATTAGTACTCTTTTTTAATAGACTTTGCAGACATTTATCTGAAGGAGAGAGGAGTAACACGAGAGCAGGTGAAAAGTTCTGTGTAAACTTCTTATACACACAATGACACAATTACACATTTACACGATCCTAAATAGAATAGGAAATATAATATCATAAATATTGGTAAATAATTAATTCCTATTTATGTCCAGTATTATACTAGTGCATTTAATCTCATTTGACTATTTGTAACAAATAACAAATTTGCAAGTCTTAGACGGACCGGGTTCGCAATAATGTACGAACCCAAACTGATTACAGCATGCAAAAACGGACTATAATTAAGATAACTGGCTATATAAAAAATTTATTATATCTTACAAAAACTGATTATATTATACAAAAACGGATTATATAAATTAAAGTTGACTATATTAAAAGAAAACTGACTATATCAAATGAAAACTGAGTATATCGTATATTACTTGGTACACAGACAACACATTAAGTTATTGTGCACCCGGTCCATCCAATTTTTTTCATAACAAAGTCCAGTGGCGGAACATCACGGGGCCGGTGGGAGTCGCGACCCTAACCAACTTTTAAATTTTCCTAAAAATTAAGGTTGAAAATGCAAAATTTCTTAAATAAAATAGCTTAATTTTTATAATTGGTCTCCTTTAAAATACAAATTATATTTTTGGTCCCCTTTAAAAGTTTCTAGTTTCGTCCCTGACAAAGTCCTTGAAACTTGAAAAGTGGTTGGTGTGAATAATGGAAAGGAAAAGGAAACTTGAGATGAGGACGTAATTATTGTTTAAGGACATGTATATATATGTACAGCTTGTATATATAAAAATCGGTACTTTTGCAACTATTTGGGTGATAAAATGTAATTTTTGACGAAATATATTAAGTTTTTTTTTCTGCAAAAAACTACTACAAAATGTAGTTTTTCACAAAGAAAAACTCACTTATAATGCGAATTTATATGTACATCGAATATCGATATCCATACAAGACTTTAGTAGTTAAAAAAGTAGCATAGCTCTTTATATGTGATTATTATACCTATTTTATGAAATAATATAGTTGTATGCTTGTATATATACATGGTAACATGAGGTCCTTAAATCACCACAAGTTGATTATTTTTTTGGTATAGAGAGAGCTACAAGGACAAATAATATAGACGAGATTGATCCCAAGTCTTGGACACCACTTTCCAAGACTTTAATAAACTAAACTAGCAAGTTGACATCTACACCATAACAAGTTGATAATTCATGCTCATAGTGGCATAGTAAATTTAAATCATGAATATATTTATCATGAAAACAAGGGATGAAGTTATAGGTAATGACTAATAAGAAATAAGAAGATAGTAAACAAAATCACAATAAAATGAAGCAAAAAGGACCAAATGGGGGGTAAATTATAGAAGGAAATCAGAATCATTTTAAAATAAGGAAAGTTGTTTTTTTCTGAAAGATGAAATTAGGAAATTCATTTAGTTGAAAATGAACGTAAACTATCCTACCCAAACCCAAAATACAGTCTAATATAGGAAATAAATAGAGTGTGTTAATGCTTGGTTGTATTTGTATAGCTGATAAATCATATTTATATATAGTTTTAAGGTGCATTTAGGTTGCATTTTAGAGCATTTAGATTCATATTTAGGTTCATTATTGCATCATATTCATAAGTTATGTTATTCTACTCCTATTCGGTATGTTTTCTTGTTTTTGATGAATTTCAGGTAATGAGAACGTATTTGGAGTATATTTAGCTGAGCTTGAGGATTAGGAGCACTTGGAAATAAGTTATGATGCATAAGGATAGTATGGATACGTCTTAGTACGAGTTTGAGCGAAAACGAAGCGGAAAATCATTAGAAGAAATGTGAAAAAGGAGTATGTATACTCTTCTGATCATAACTTTTGATGTGCTTCTTAGAATCAAGAAATTCCAGTTGGGTTGGAAACTAGACTTGAAGGGATTTCCAACGATAGGTCACACGCCCCAAATGGACTTTTGGTTCGAGAGATACAGCCTTCGCAAGTTGACGCAAAATTGCTGTTTTCCCGCCCGGTCGACCGGGCGGTTTCGCCCGACCGGGCGAAATGAAATTTTCACATGATGCAAGGCATGTTAGCCCGGTCAACCGGGCGAGAAAGGAGCCAAAATCGCTTGCGCGCCCGACCGGGCGGGCTCGCCCGGTTGACCGGGCGGATTTGCTGTTCTGTCGTAGTTCCTCAATCACCGTCGCCCGACCGGGCGGTTTCTCGAGACGGGTTTATTTGCCTTTTTTTTTAGCCGGTTTTGTAAAAACTATAAATAGGTCTTCTCTCTCTCCCCAAAGGATATCACCTTTTTTTCTGACGTTATATTTTGTATTCTTAGGTTTAGCTTTAGTTTCCTTCTTCCTTTTCTCTCTAGTTTTTCATGGCAAACCCTAGTTTCTCTTTTCTTCATTAATTCATGAGTTTATAATTTTCATCTCTTTTCTTTCATTGATTTCTTTGATCATGCTTTTCTTTGTAGATTTAAATTTCTTTATTTATTTCATGATTGAGTAGTTTATATTCTAGGGTTTGGGAATCCATGTTTATATGCTATGATTCTTGATTGATATTTATTAATGGTATGATTAGTTATTGATATCTCTAATTGATTAGTGTTTTTATTGTTAATCTTGCAATCTGATCAATTGTCTGATTAAATATTGCTAATATCGAGTCATAGATCGAGAGATAGTACTCTTTAGAGGCTTACCTACAATTAGCAAATCTGATTATGTTGAGCGACCGTACTAACATATGTTGATTTGAGAGCGTTAAGGCCCGACCGTAGGATTAACATGTGCTCTAGATATCTGATTAATTGAATCATTGATGATATTTTGATATATTATAGTTATGAACATGGTGAACCATTGCCCTAGATCCTTTTTAGCTTGATTTTCGTAGTTTGATTAGTTCAGAACTTTAATTCATTATTCCTGATCTTGTTTAGTTTCTCCATGCATTAGAAGCTAGATTAAAACAACCATCTCTCTGTGGATTCGACCCTACTTACCCTATACGACAGCCTATCAATAGCGTATTTACCTAATATAGGAGATTGTTCACTGGACTACATGGACTGGTATTCTGCATATTCTCATCCTATCCTTCTCGCTGAGGACATCATGGATCCGGCACGGGCCAACACTACAAACACACACTATGTATGCATTTCGTATTATAAGTTAAGAATTTTGTTGTTAATTATTATTGTTACCTAGCATAACTAACTTATTAAGTCATATTTTGCAGTGGATGGCCCGACATTTTGAGTGTACGAGAGCTTTGCAGGAGGATCGGCACAACGATCAACGTCCCAACACTTTGATGTCATATGAGATGATGGATGCGATGGCTCGAGATTGGGATATGACACTACGGTTAGAACGTGCTCGTGACCCTCCTGATCATGATGGTGATGATGTGTTTTGATGTATGAGTTTTGATGATGTGTTTTGATGTAGTAGTTTAGATAAGTTTGTAGTATGAATTCCCGATTACTATGCGGATATTACTAACTATGTAGTAGGAATTTGTTTTTGGTTTTGATTTTATGCAATATATTATATTAATCATTAGACCAATATTTCATAATATGAATATCATTATACTAAATATTTCATAATATGGATATTATTATACTAAATATTACAAAACATTGACTCAAACTTACAAACTATAATATACGACAAAAGCGGATATTACTATGTCCTTGTAGTAGTGAGTAAGTGGTCCCACAAAGCGCGTCTCACATCATACAACTTATCCCACTCATCAACACTGTCATCATGCATCGTATGCCATAAGTTATGAATAGGTGGTACGGGTGATCCGGGTGTCAACTCCAATCTAATGTAATGCTTATAACTACCAAGATGTGCAATCACTAACTCCGCAGTCGGACCTGTTGCTACTGATCAGGATTCCCAAGGAAGGACAGTGATACACGGATAAAGGGATCCCGTTGGGCCCAATGCAACCAAAATGACGGCGGCGTTGAAAATCTGAGCAATAGGAAACAAGTCTTGCGCACTTATCCCTGACTCTGCTTTGATCACCCATCCTGTTTGATTAGGGTAATCCAAAAACATTATCTTAACTCCCGCTCTACATCCACATGCTTTTGTTTTCGTAGCTACACGTTCTGCTACGCTAAGATCTCTACCTTCACCCCGATATCTTTCACCCCGATTACATTTCATGTAAACATACTCTCGACCACTAGCCTCAGTTCTATGATTTGACGAAATTACCATAACAAATCCAATTTCAGGTGCCCTTGTTTTAACCCAAGCTTGTAATTCCTTTTTATCAGCCCAAAGCGTTTCATTATAGAACATGTGATTATAATCTATATAATCACCCCCAAAATTCGGCAAATAAACCTAAAACATTTTAACATTACACCATTAATCTATATAATCACAACTATTAATATTAACTAAATATCCATATTGACAACCTAAACGACTATTATTTGCTAACAACTAATTATCATAATAATTCCAATAATATGCAAACATATTCATTTAAAACTTATAATTACACAACCTAATAACAATTATTATTTGCTAACAACTAATTATCATAATAATTCCAATAATATGCAAACATATTCATTTAAAACTTATAATTACACAACCTAATAACAATTATTATTTGCTAACAACTAATTATCATAATAATTCCAATAATACGCAAACATATTCATTTAAAACTTATAATTACACAACCTAATAACAACTATTATTTGCTAACAACTAATTATCATAATTATTACAATAATACGCAAACATATTCATTTAAAACTTATAATTACACAACCTAATAACAAATCAACACTAACAGATTTTCAAAACAATGCTAATCAGAAAATTAATATCAAAATGCATTAACAAAAAAATTTCGAATTTCAGCAAGGAAACAAAGTTATTTTTCGTTTCCTCCATGGAGGAAACGAAAAAGCACCTCGTTACCGAGGAAACGAAGATCTGCTTCGTTTCCTCCATGGAGGAAACGAAAAAGCACTTCGTTACCGTGACTGGGTGGCGGAATTTTTTTTTTTAAAACTAACCACAATCCGTTGCGGTGTTGCGGGAGGCGTTGACGATTCTTCGTCGGACATTGTGGTGCTCCGGTATTGCTGTGACAGTGGTGATCCGCGACGATGAGGCGGTGCTCTGGTAGGGGTGGTTGTCCGCGGTGGTGGTGGTGCGCAAGTTTGGTTGCAGTGATGGTGGTCCGCGGTGGTGTGCTAGGAGTATAACTCCGGTAGTGTCGCCGGCGGTGGTGGTGGCGGTGGCGGCGGCGGTGGTGTCGCAGGAGGTGAGAGAAAGGGGTGACAAAGTAGGAGTAGAGTGAGGTTGGGTGAGAGGTAGAGTCGATCAAAGGGCGGGCCGGGTTCGCGGCCGGGCCACCAAAAAAAGTGCCCATCTTGCGGGGGGGCCCCAACCCGGGCCAAAAATTGTGCCCAAAGCCCTAGATTTCGGGCCGGGCCGAGCGGGCTTTTTGCGGGCCAAAACGGGCCGGGCCCAAATTTTAGGCTAAAAAGTGTTTTTTGCTTGTCCAAAGCCCGCCCAAAAAAAAAAAAAAAATTTGACCGGGCCGGGCCGGGCCCGGCCCGCGGCCTAAAAACGCCCAAGCCCGCCCAAAAACCGGGCCGGCCCGCCAGGCCCGCGGGCCGGGCTGGAGTTGATCGTGTATAGTGAGAGGTGAGAGAGTAAGAGTGGGGTGAAAAGGGAGGGGTGTGGGTGGCATTTAAAAGGAAAAATACGGGCGATTTTTAGTAAATACAGGCGGCAAATAGCGATAGGTTTTTTTTCCTTTACTTCCTACTTATGGGTAATGCCGACATTTACTAGTAAGTTGGAGGATCTAGAGGAGTTTTGTTTGGCATCTCATTATTAGAGTCCCCAACAAGGACATTTTCATAATTTTATAGGCTAGAGCCCTAGAGGTATTAAAAGAAAACTAAGATGATATCAAATCATATAGTCATAAACTCATAATTATATCACAATTCTAACTTATAGGCTAGAGCTTACTTCGATTTGGCACCTCCAGCCTATAAAATTGCCAAAATTGTCTATAAAAGTCTTTCTCAATCTCGAGCAAGCTTGGGAGCGTGTTTGAGGAATCGCATGACATTTTGGAAGCGATTGATTGAAGAATGGAACAAGGTCTCACTCAAACCAACATATCCAGTGATTTACAACTCTACTCAAGGCGGTTCAATTTGGAGATGAAAGCTTAATTCGTTAGCTTTCCAACATGTATATCACATGAATTAAGTGGATATCAATGCTGAACTAATGGTCATTTGAAGGTTAATTGCACTCTCCAAAAATTCACTTGGTTAGGCCAACCCAACTACCCAATCGGGAGATTGATTGAGGGGAGCTTTTGGATGATGTCTTTGGTACACTAACCAAGTCTACAAGGTGCATTGACCGAGTCTACACCATTGGCTAGGTCTATAAACACCACTGGCCACGTCAACTAGCCATCTTATTCATTTTTAACCATCTTTCTAAGGGTACCATCTAACCTCAACAAGTTGATATTCTAAAATCTCGCATCGAAAACGAATTTAACAAGATCCCGCCTAATCATGTTTTTTTCCTTCCATAATGGTTGGAAAATGTAGTCAATATTGACTGATGAATAATGGCCAAATATCAAATGGTACAAATGGAAAAAAAAACAGAGGAAGTATAACATTAATAATTTGTTAGTTTCTCCTTTTATTTAGCTCTCACAATACTTCTTAATCCAAATTCCAGCCCATTTGAGACAATGGTGATCACTGTAGATCAGTCGGATTGACTGATTTGCAATTTTGCACACCACAAAAAAACAAGAGGCCTCCTAATGTTAGTCGGTTAGTCCATAACAAACCACAAAGATAATTATTGTGGCCAAAATTGAACCCACGCGATTTGTGATGAGCATCAATTCAAAACATTACACTTCACAAGCCCAAGATTTGGTCCACAACCATCATAATTCAAGAAATTAAATCGAGAAAATAACAATTTATCTCATATATATATATATATATATATATATATATATATATATATATATATATATATATATATATATAAAATTTGTACATTTAGTGACATTTTTGTAAACAAAATATTACTAATATTTAGTAGAGTTTGAATATTAAGTCGTGATTTTCTATCATTTTTTAATATTTAATACATACGACTAATATTAGCATAATTTATTTATGAAAATACAACTTGATGTACAAATAAGGGTGATAATGAGCCTGACATGTTCGTGAACATTTCGAGCTCGGCTCGGTCAAAGTTTGGCTCGTTGTGGTCGGCTCAAGTTCGAGTTCGGCTCGGGACCTTGACGAGCCAAGTTGAGTTATCACAAGCTCGGCTCAAAAAGCTCGTGAACAAGCTCAATTACTTTTTTTTTTATATGGAAATAATGTACTATTATGTATGTATATATAAATATATTTATTCTAAATATTACATAATAATAAGTTAATAGTTTTACTAGTCAAATAATAAACTCAAAAAACAAATATATTCAAAAAAGAAATATACAAAAGTTGACTAAACTAAAGATAATACTAGGTCAAGACAGTTCGATGGTGGCTCGGTCAACGCTTAATTAAAACTCGGCTAGGTCACATCTCGATTCGTCAAGTTTCGAGTTCGGCTCGAGTTCGAATAGAATTTAAATGAGCACGAGCTGAGCTAACAAAAATTCAGGCTCGGCTCGGCTCGACCAGTAAGCACCCCCTATATACAAACTTCGTACTACTTAATTAAAAAATTAAAAAATAAAAATAATTATAATTGAAAAATAAAAAATAAAAAATAAAAAATAAAAATAGAAATTCATCGTTATTATAATTACAATATTATTAATAATAACAATATTAATAGTAATATTGAAAATAAAAATAATAATTACAACATTAGACAAGACTGAACTTATTTTTGCTGAACTGAACTTATTTTTACTGAACTGAACTTATTTTTACTTATTTTTGCTGAATTGAACTTATTTTTACTTATTTTTGCTGAACTGAACTTATTTTTGCTGAACTGAACTTATATTTATTTTTGTTAAACTGAACTTATTTTTACTTATATTTGCTGAAAATAAAACCAAAAGAATAGGCCTATAATCTATATCTTTAAGATGAACCCGCGCCTCAAACAAAAATCTTATCTTTATAAAAACTCAGGCCACAACCCTGTTTGTTTATTGCCTTGCCTTCATTTTTAACTTGACATTTCACAATTCACACACTCTCTCTCCAAACTGTTTTCTTTCTTCTGTATTCTGTGAAAAGTGTGGTGAGCTGAGAAATGGCTTCTTCAGCTGCACCTTTCTTAACTGGCACAACCACACCATCAAAATCAAATGGTCTAGGAATAAGGCATGTTATTGTTCCACTTTCCAATCTCAAAGTTTCTAAATTTAACCCCTTAAAACTGAAAATGGAGGAGAGAGAAAATGAGGGTATTTGTGTTTCTTCCATGTCTGTTGGAGTCAAAGCAAGATTTGGGTCTCTTAGAGGAGGTGGTGCTGTTTTGGAACGACCCACTTTTGATCAGTCTCAATTTGACCCATCAACACAAGTTCAAGAAGGTAAATTTCTGTTTCTTGGCTTTTATTGTCACCATTTAATTTTATTTTAGGATTATAGGAAGAAATTAAAAGCTTGGTTTATGTTTAGGAATTTGCTGATTCGGTTTGTTCTTGAATTATATTAATGATTTTATGTTATGTTTAGATTTTTGGGTGACTCTTTTGCTAATCAAGAACATGGGTTTTTCTAGAATTTGAGTGATTTTGAGTTATTTTATCTATACTTTTATGTTTTGTTTAGAATTTTGGGTGACACTTTTGCTAATCATGAACAATGGTTTTTCTAGAATTTGAGTGATTTTGAGCCTGGACATTTTTGTTTGTGGCAATATGCAATTGCATCGATCATACACCCGGATGTACCTTTGCCTAAGGCTATTTTTTGCTCATTTCGACCTCTCTTGGAAAAGCGATGAGCAAAGAATCTAGTCTTGGGCGTGTAGGTACAGCCAGGTATATAATGATAACTCTGGTTAATATAGGGGTTATTTACTTATTTTTGACTCTGAGACTGAGATTTAGAGGTTTGCTTCTTGTTGAACTTTTTAGTACTCTTTAGCAACTAAATGTGGAAATTTTTGTATGTAGTTTGATAGGTCAGTCATTATTCGAATTCTATTTGGTTTGCATTATGGTGTATGCTAATATAATTACATGGAAGAATCAATTGTCTAAAAATATGAAGTATTGCTTTGGTAGCAAGAACCTACAAATCAGAATTCATTCACATTACTTACTTTTTCGATACATAATTTTCATGTTGGTTTATCGTGTTTGGTGAAACTTGTTATTTGTATTTGTAGGAGGAGACATTGGCCGAATAAGGGATAAGAGAGGTACTGGAAGTGGAGACAGTTATAGGGTTTTGCTGCTTGATGATGAGCGTCACTCAGAAAAACTCGGTAGGCAAAAGTTACATTCTGTACAATTGAATTTAACTTAGTTATGGGGGTTCTGGTTTTAGAGAATTTCGGTTTCTAAAAGTTGTACAATGTGTTTTACGTTTAGTTTTGAAGGTGTTACCACAAGCTGTTCCATCTGTTACTCCAGACGATGCAAGAAGAATCTTCAGTGAATCACGGCAAAATGGTGTTGCAGTGGTTATAGTGACAGTGAAGGTATGTTAGTTACTCTCTACTCCAGTACTCCCTCTGTTTTTTTTTATCTTTCTCATTTCGTGTGCACATCTCCCAATGCACATCTTTGAACTTAAATATCTTTCATTATATATTTGTAAAAATTATAACGATTGAATATTAATAAAGTATTAATTAAGACGAATCAAACAAGACCCCACATGACTATATTTTTTCTTATAAATTGAAAAAAATTGAGAAGATTCTCTGTAAGTATGAATAGTGTCAAGTTTTCAAGTGAGAAGGATAAAAAAAAAACAGAGGAAGGATAAAATAAATAGAGGGAGTACTCCTTATGATTCTCTTGTCCCTTAAATCTTTTTTGCATTAAGTTTCAACAGAGTATTTAATAGAAAATCATTGGAAGAAAGCAAGTGATGGACTTGTCAGTGTGTCTTATGATACTCAAATTCTTGTTTGGCATTTTGGGCCCTGGATGTGGGTTTCAAAGAATAAGTGAATACTTTAATGCCTGCATCCAGACATGGAAACTGTCTTGAAGATTTTGATTGTAGATAGAGGTGGCATCTGGAACCAAATATGAGTTGTCATAAAATTTCCATCTTCCAAAACTCTTTCTTTTTTTTTCATTTGAAATATATATATTCTGAAACAAATATAAGGAACCTTGAAAATCTGATTCAACTCTAAATCCTTTTGGCCTATATCCATGTCTTTTCATACTCTGACAATGAGGTAAAGGATAGTTGTAATTCTCCAAAAAGTAGCTGCGCACAATAATCATACAGGCATACCCAGGAAAATCAAACTAGCACAATAATTTAAAGTTTAAACTTTAGACACTAGAAGGCAACAGAGAACCAGATCACCAATTCTACCTCTGAGTTGTTTAAGGAAAGGACAATCTTCTGTAGAACAGCTATCCTTTGGAAATTAATACATTTCTTCCTGCCAGATGTAGTATAAGTTTCCATTCAGCGCAGTAGCTATAACTTTGAGCACTTTGTGGTTATACGAGTGAGTTTCTGCTTCATCATCTCTGTTTACATCCCATGTTACTGACCATGTGCATCTTCTGTAACCTATTTGTGGTCATCAATCTTTCTTAAAGAGTAAACGAGGCAACGAAGAACACCTAGGCAGAAGTTTCCCTGAAAATGCAGTTGCAGGCCAAATGACCCCATGACCCTGTGTACGGGCCATGTTCCCACTGGAAAATTGCTTGTTGGAGGCTTGGAGTTAACCATTGGAATCTCCATGTCTTTATCTGGGGTGATCTTGTCTAGAGTTCATCTTGTACAATCAAGAAGTATCTCTAACACCAACACTTTTGACTCTTCGCTGCAGTTAAGTTGTAGCCCTAGTGCAATATCAATAATATGTCTGGCCAAGCCAGATTTGTTTGATAATTAGAGATCTTAGAAGCCCACTCACCACCCATGCCTTGCATTGAGCAGCTTATAAGTTGTTACTGTTGGGGCTCTATTAGAAATGAAAAAGGAATGGTAGATATAAAGAGATATATGAATTTTCACTTTTTAGTTCAACCAAAGCCTTCTATGAGACATGGTGGAATATCTTATATATCATCTCACTTTTGACCCCCTCTTTTTTTTTTTTTTTTTTTTTGAGGGAATGACCCCCTCTTCTGATAATGCTCCTTCACTTAAAATGTAATTAAAACTCTAGGAAATTTTTTTTATAGAAGTAGAATTGATCTTGGTTATACTATGTCTGTGATTGTATGGCACTGGTATACGAGAATCTGCCTACATATTACATATAGATGAATAAAAAATATAGATGAATCAAAAATGTTGTCTTCTAGAGAGATTAGGTAGGTAACTAGGTAAGTTCTGATTATTCTTTCTCGATCAGTGGTGTACGATATGGTGTACATTGTTTAAATCAAGCTTCAAACAAAACCATAATATAATTGAATTAATTGTAAAAATAGCTGAGATTAATCCTCACCTAACTCAAATTAAATCAGCCAAACTAATACAATGATTCTATATGAAGTTCTTAAGCATTGAAGGAGGAATTTCAGAGTGCACTTAAGCACCTTTTTTAATTTAACATCAATTCTAATTGCTTAAACAATGAAATTTCTAGTTTTTGGTTGGCAGGAGCATGCCAAATCTCAGTAAGTCCTGTCAGAATTCTGCTGTAAATCTAGAACAATCACATATCCTATTTCCAGAAACGACCACCAGTGAATGGTTGATTTGACTTCTCTAAGATGTTGTGTGAGACTCAGCAACTCAACAGATGATGTCAAATGTCTTAGCAACTGATTCAGTTGAGAAATATGGCTTTGGGAATGAGATGAGAGATGCCATAGCTTGCTCAATTTATTCTATCTCCAATCAGTGATCTGAGATTCCAACTAAGGCTCTGAAATCAACTTAATATGAACTTATTAGAACTTATTCGAATTTACTTGAACTTAATGTTTCTGAATTAGACTTAAATAGCCCGTATTGGAACTTACCTGTATGTATTTTGTATAATCCCTTTGTTTTTTTGGGGGCGGGACTCGGGAGTGTTATCTCTGTGTGCTATTCTGTGAGGGAAAAGATGTTTGTATTTTTGGGTTGCATAGTCTTGGTGAATATTCTAATAAAGTGTAAACTGGTGGGTTTTAACTTCCGATTCCAACTAAAGTATCATAACACACTTGTTTTGGTTGGCAGGAGCACGCCGAATTTTACTCTCAAATGATGATCCGAGGGGGCCTACGGTCATCTATTGAGCCAGATTCACAAACCGTGTGAAGTAACCTGGAAGTGATGCAAAATTTTGTAGTAGATGATATCTGAGTGTAATTACAGGAATATAAAAAACACATATGAATAGCATAAGTTTTGTAGCCTGTTATTCTTGGCACCTAGCAAAATTATTGTTGCTAAAAGTTATTGTTGAACTAGTTCAGGATAAATAATTACATTATATGTTTCGACATTTATGAAGAGATATGCTGTTATCAGAGATGGATACGCCTCTGTTTATAACATGGATGTCCATATATGGTGCCAAGGGTGCTCCCAGCCCTAGGAGCAACGTGTGCATGATGTGCCGAATGACTATGCACTTTATAAGAGATGATCATGATTCATGAGCCTTTTTTCGTAATGGATTTACAACATATTAATCCTGATTCATGAATATTTAATGTGTTCATTTTTAGTCTAAGCTCAATTATATTCATTATTACAAGGAGCATATTCTTCTAAAGCACAACATGCACCATGGGGTTCTTGCCTTCCTGGTGTAGGACATAAATTGCTCCTTTACAGGTGCAATGTCAAGTTTCCTCTGTTTCGCAATAAGTTTAAATACTTGCTAAAGATGGATGTTGCAGAATAATCTTAAGATTTGCATATTTACCTTATTTGGGGTTTCTTTTATTTTCTTCCACCACATGAAACAACTTTTTCTTATTATTAATCTCTCCACGTTCTTGTTTCTTTGTGCAACTCTAAGGGGTTGTTTGGTTCACTATTTTTGGACTTCAAGAAACGAAATCAATTACCGATTCCCTTTCTGTTTGTTTGGTTCAATCCCTCATCAATCCCTTACCATTACTTGATGGTAATCCCCAATTTGTTACTTTCCCTTCCCCCTCAAGTAACAAAATCCATTACTTGAAGAAGGTAATGGTTTCTCATAAATTTGATATGACTGAAAATGGGCTTGGGCAACCCAGTACGGAGGAGGAGAGTTCGGTCCACATTAAAGCCCAAAGGAGGTTCCATATTAAAACCAATTGGCATTACTAGGAGTAGCTCCTATAGCTTATATTGTGGTACTTTTTCTCCTCTTTCTCGAATGTAGGACAACTCACACGTGCACAACAAATACGGGGTTCAACAGTTTTCCTTCATTTCTATTCCTTGGCTTGGACCAACCACTCAATAAAGGTAACCATTTTTGTTACCATTCCCCTCTTCTATTTATATTCCTTCCCGTTCCATTCCATATCTTGAACCAAACGACTCCTAAATGTTAAGCTTATTGCGATACATAGGAAGTACAACTAAGCAACCACGATAGTCTATAGTTTCTTTTGTTTCTTTATTGTGTTAAAATGAAACCCTCGTAAGTTACATTAATTCAGCTAACTGAGTAGCTGCCAAGTATGAGTTTGGATCAACATTTGGAGTTGGTTCCGGGAAGATAGGATGGTAAAGGAGAATAAGATTCAGAAAATGGGGAACTTACGTAAGGAGAAAGTAAATGACCAATGAAAGGAATTAGAATTTGACAATGATGACTTCTAATAATGTATTTTCCCTTCCAAAACAACTATCTGCTCTTTGTAGAAATCATTTCTCATCGAGAAAGCAATGTTCAGTTCGCCAACAACTATATAAGTAGCCGTTCGGAGTTTGACAGCGCCGGCCCGGACAATATGGAGGCCCTGTGCTAATACTAAAAAATAGGTCCTTGTATAAAAAAATCAAAAGAAACCACCAAAATATGCAAGTAAACCAAATAACAAACATGCATCAAACTAAGTTTTTCTCTTCAAAATCTTTTGATATATTCCAAGAAGAGCTGAATTCAACAAACTTGCAAACATTTTGACTATCAGCTTCAATTCTTTTGTGTTTAAATAAATTTTTTTTTTCAATTTGGAGACCCCTTTAAGAGTGAGGCCCTGTTCCATGTCCCACTTTGGACATGCTAAGGGCCGGGCCTGGAGTTTGATCAAGTAAAAACTCGGTTAAAGATAGAAAAAAGAGTGTTGGGCGAGTGGTGCTTTAATTTTAGGTAACTTTTAGAAGTCAAGGTAGTGTTTTGGAAAAACAAAAGAAATAAAGAATGTATGTTTTGGTAAAGGTAGCTTTGGCAGGTATATATTGTTTTTTTAATGTGTTTCGCCAATTCGATAACTATTAGATCTACTCCATTGATCTTTAGACGAAATTACTGTTTTGGTGAGTCTATGTATCATCCCTATAGCGGATAGCCCATATAGAAGTATATTTGATTTGATTTTCAATCTCGCCTTTCATGTATACAATCAGAAAGATGGTGAAATGAACCACTCAATTCTCGATAGTATCTAGTTTTGCCTGCAGTGGCGGATCTTGGACCAAAAATTTAAAAGGGCCCAAGTTTTGATCGCACTAAACATTATATTAAAAGTTGAATCCTTAACCATTATGCTATAAGATTTTTGAATGTGCTATACATAATACAACTCGTGTATTATATCTAGATATGCAAAAAAGAAATTACCGAGGGCCGGGCCCCTACCAGCCTCAACTAAGATTCTCCTTTGTTTCCAGCACAATAGTTTTCCACACAAATGTTATTACCCGGAAGTTTTCCTTTTAACCTATGCTGATGACTATTCAGAGTTCAAATATATCACAAAATCCTTGATTGTTGTCATTTACAGATCACACAAAATGTTGTTGAATGATATTTTACCTTTTTTTGAAGATGAAAGACCTGATAAAGTCATGCAATGAAGAAAAAAAGAAAGAGACGTAAGATATATAACCTTCTTCTGAATATATGATCCATATGCAACACATATGTCACATATTTTTTGGCTCTTTTGCTGACTTTTTGACAATTTAGTAGTTGGACTTGAAAGTTAGCAGTCATTTTTGGGTGTTTCTTACATGATGAGTCTGTCATTTTCTTGCTCTTTACTCATTATTCTTCTCCTACTATTGATTTGAGGACAATCTTTCACCAGAAACATATCAATGGCAAACCACTACCTGTATTTCCTTCTATGGTTATCATCATTCATGTCTTCCCAAGTTTTCGTATCATTTTCGCTTAGTATAATCAATGCAACCCATCCTTTAATAGATGGGGACACTTTAGTTTCAGCAGGTGCTAACTTTGAGCTTGGATTCTTCACACCTGGTAATTCTGATAAACGGTACGTTGGTATCTGGTATAAGAAAATACCTGTCCAAACTATAGTTTGGGTAGCCAATCGTGAGGCTCCACTTGAGGCACTCGTGAGTTCCTCCTCACCAGCAGCCATGCTTAAACTCACTAGCGAGTCTGTTCTCGAGCTTATCAATGGCACAAATGCTGTTATTTGGGCAACCAACTTGACAGGAGTTCTGAAGAATCCAGTTGCTGAGCTTTTAGACTCAGGAAATCTTATCATAAAAGCAAAGGAGGGTAACAATGAAGAAGAATTTGATGGGATTTTGTGGCAGAGTTTTGATTATCCATGTGACATTCAGCTGCCTGGAATGAAGCTGGGTAAGGATTCGGTTAGAGGGCTTGACCGGTACCTCAGTTCTTGGAGAAATAGCGATGATCCTTCTGTGGGAAGCTATACATATCGTCTTGATTACGATGGTTACCCTCAGCCAGTCCTGATGAAAGGCCTAATAGAGCAGTATAGGAATGGACCGTGGAATGGAATTGGGTTCAGTGGAAATCCTAGTCTAAAGCCTAACCCTTTCTTCACTTTCAAGTTTGTCATGAACTCCAAGGAAACATACTATGTATATGATCTTCTTAATAGCTCCGTCATTTCTCATAGGCTCTTGAACCCATATGGAACCATGCAAAGGCTTGTTTGGAGTGATCATGTACAAGGATGGGTAATGTACTTAACCGCGCAGTCTGATAATTGTGATACATATTCTTTGTGCGGTAAGTTTGGAAGTTGTAACATTGCCAACTCCCCCGAATGTGGGTGTTTGAGGGGTTTCAGACCAAAATCACCTAATGATTGGAATTCTGGTGATTGGTCGGATGGGTGTGTAAGGAAGACCCCGTTGAGCTGTAATCGAGGAGACGGGGTTTGTCAAGTATACCAATGTCAAGTTGCCTGATACGCAGTATTCTTGGTTTAACACGAGCATGACCCTCGACGAATGCAAGAGTCACTGCTTGTTGAATTGCTCCTGTGTAGCATATGCTAGTTTGGATGTGAGAAATGGGGGAAGTGGGTGTTTGATTTGGATTGATGTCCTGATCGATCTAAAGATCTACCCAAAGAATGGTCAAGACCTCTATGTAAAATTGAATGCTTCTGAATTAGGTACTTAAGAACCTAGTCGGTTCAATTGTCATATATAATCAGAAACTGCTTGTTGGCCCGAAGGTTAACTCTATTGTTTTGTCTATGACAGGGAAGCGGAAAAGGCGAATCTGGATCATGTTAAGCTCAATATTTGTTGCTATAACAGTACTAGTTTTGAGCACAACACTCTTTTTATGGAAGAAAATGAGATTTTGGAGAAAAGGTAGCTTTCTTTCTTTTCGTCATTTGCTAAAATTAAAGATGGTTTCTTTCTAGATTGAGAAGGGAAATAAATGGCTGAATAAGTAGTTAAAGCATCAGTTTAACAAGCACTTGAGTTTACATTATGGCATTTTTTCAACCTGCAGGAAAATCAAGAGAAAGTTACATGGTTAGTGATAGAGAGAATGAAGAATCCGAGTTACCATTATTTGACATCAGTCTGATAGCTCAGGCTACTAATAATTTTTCAGATGAAAATAAGATTGGTGAAGGCGGCTTTGGCCCAGTATATAAGGTATGATAAGCTTCTAATATGCATGTATGTGTGAACAATATGATTGCTATGTGAATGAAAGAAAAAAATAATCTTCATTATGTTCAAAGGGAAAATCTCATAATTTTTTACATCAATACTCCCTAGGGTATGCTGAAAGGAGGACAAGAGATAGCAGTGAAGAGGCTTTCTAAAGAATCAAGGCAAGGACTTGACGAGTTCAAGACTGAAGTTATATGTATCGCGAATTTGCAGCATAGAAACCTTGTAAAACTCTTGGGATGTTGCATTGAAGGAGAAGAGCGTATGCTTGTGTATGAATACATGAGCAACAAAAGTTTGGATTTCTTCATCTTCGGTTAGAACTTCCCATGACTTTCTCAGTTAAAGCATTTATTTTGTATTCCAATCTTGTATATTTCATTTCACTTTCTTTTCTGAATATTAACACAAAAAAAGAAAATGCTTCAGATGATATGATAAGTAAATCATTGGAATGGCCCAAGCGGTTTGAGATTATCAAAGGGATAACTCGTGGCCTTCTTTATTTGCATCAAGATTCAAGGTTGAGAATTGTTCATAGAGATCTTAAGGCTGGCAATATCCTACTAGACTCAGAACTGAATCCGAAAATTTCTGATTTTGGCATGGCGAGGAGTTTTGAAGGAGACGAATGTGAAGCAAAGACCAACAAAGTGGTTGGAACCTAGTAAGATTATGTCACTACGTGAATTGTTTGTGTATGTACTCTTTCTTTCTTTTTTATTCTGCTCAATATATGCTAATATTATGTGATGTTTATCCTATTCTGTCAGTGGATACATGTCTCCAGAATATGCAATAGACGGGCTCTTTTCAGTAAAATCAGACGTGTTTAGCTTTGGGGTACTAGTGCTAGAAATCATTAGTAGTAAGAGAAACAGAGGGTTCAATCATCCAGATCACTTCCATAACCTCCTTGGACATGTAAGAATTCCTTTCACCTTCTCCTTTTTCCTTGATGCTTTGTTAGTTGTGTTTCTCGAACTCAGGTTTTTATGTTAGATAAGGATACATGTCCAAGACTCCTCCAAGTATTAGACTTCCGCCATTTTATCATTTTTATATAAAATGTTTCAAAGTTTTAAGTGTATGTACGGACTGTACCCATGTGAGTCGGCCACTTAAGATATGTTGAGACAACACGTGTACTTGAAGTAAAATGAAAAGTCCTAAACTCCCAATTGTTTTTCTCTTGAGCAGTTCATAGCCAATGCAAAATTCCTGATTTTCCATGAATTCTGTTACACTTCAGAAATTTTAGTTTTGATCCAAAATTAAGACTAGATGCCAATAGAACAACCCGGGAAAAGAGAACATGAAATTGTTTGGTATATTCAACAGTGTTTTAAAACGCGAATCCAGATCAACGAGACAATCAACCCTTTACTTGATCCAGATCTTTCTGATCTGCAGTCCTGACTCCTGAACCTGATGTTAACTTTCAGAAGTACTGTCTATTTGTCTAGGCATGGAGACTTTTTAAAGAAGGTTTGGCTTTGGAACTTGTTGATCCATCAATAGCGGCCTCCTGCAATGCATCCCAGCTACTGAGATGCATACACATAGGCTTGTTATGCGTGCAACGAAGCCCGGATGATCGCCCCAGCATGCCGTCTGTTATTGTAATGTTAGATAGTGATGTTCAATTACCTCAACCGAAGACGCCTGCATTTTTCATTGAAAGGGAGCTCCCGGACAAAGATTCCTTAACAAGTGCTACTGTATCTGAATCACATTGCAGCAATGAGATGAGTATAACTGTAGTATCTGGCAGATAACATTTTTTATACTTCTATCGTATAACTAGTTTTTGGACCCGTGCAAAATGTGCGGGAAGTTGTTTGCTTAGTTACTATATGGTTAATGAGCCGCCCCCCTCCCCCTCTCTCTTCTCTCTCTCAAACCCTAGCCTCCCCTACTCCTTTTTCATTAATTTGGGGCTGACCTAGATGATTTCATCCATGGTAAGCCCCTTTTCCCCTTTTATTTTCAGTTTTTAGTTCATTTTCTTGTTTTTTTTTAATAAATTAATCTCTCTTTAGTCTTTGTTTTGAAGATCTCCTTCTCCCCTATGGGAGTTGTGAGTATGGTTTTTTTTGTTTTTATGCATGAGAAATTGTCCTCATTGGTTGAAGTTCGAGACTCAACATGAAGGTATTGAAATCTTGGATGCGGTCAACATGGCTCGATCAAGAATGCTCTTCCCTAAACTATGTCAGAATGATAGACTTCCTCACATGGGCCCACAAATTTTGGAAAAATGGATAAGTGTTTAACACAGCGGTAGCAATGCAGATATATAGTATTGCCAAGATGGTAGTTGATGGTGACCGTGGGAATGCTGCGTGCTCGTGACTTCAAGGGTTCGAATCCCCGCCGTTGCACTTCTCTCTTTTTTTGTTTCTCTTTTCTTTTTCTTTTTCTTTTTCTTTTTATTTTTAACATTTGGCAAAGATGTTATCCTTTTTTAGTTGTTACTTTTCTTTTTTATTTTCTTTTTTACAACTCCAACTTGCTTCTTGATTTTCCTTTCTACCACCATATTATATTATTTTATTTTTTTTAGTTAGTATATTATAATTTTATATCTTATATACCTTAAAATTGTAAATTGTTAAAAATTAATGTATAGAACCTAAAGCCTATACTTATTATTAATATTCTTTATAAGTGTTGGGTGATAAAGTATATTGTATATTTGGATATTTCGAATTCGTCAAGTTATTAGTTTATCTAGTTTATTAAGGGCTACTCCATCCGTCCCACAATAGTTTGAACACTTTTGTTTTTTGTTTGTTCCATTTCAGTTTTAAATACTTTTATTTTTGGCATGGTCCCACTATTATTATGTGAATTTTTCAATAAACGATACCGACCAACTCCTATCACATACAACTATTTTTTTTAATAAAAACATCATTTGATAACCACACTAGAACTTATTCCTTACATTACGTGACCCATCAAGTGTTCAGATCTTTCTAGGACATAGTGAATATTAGATATATATTAATCATATAAAAATAACAAAGTTCTTTTTTTTTTTTTTGAAGAAACAGTTGCAGATAAACATGAGTTAGTCAATTCTCAATTAGTTTTTATCCTATAAACATGCATATTTTATTAAATTCATTATGCATTAGGGGCCTTATTTCACATATTGCCCTGGGCCTAATAATATTCAGGAACAACCCTGCTTCCTCATCAATAGCTGATTGATTCAGCAAATACAAGGGAACTACGCTGTATTGCTCGATCTGGTTCATTGTAGTTTCTTCGAAGAGAGATAGTAAAGATTTTTTTGTTTATTTAAATAAATGTGGTATGGGAAAAGATGATTTTAGGAGAGAGAATGAAGAATAATTGGTGAAAGAGCATTAATTGTAACAATTGGGTTGAATAAACAAAGCAAAAAACAAAATTCAAGAAGCAAATAAATGACGGGGACACGATTTTTCGAGACAAATTACTGAAAAATATATAGAAATGAGAACTATATTTTCGGACACCCAGAATGGAAATGGGACTTATATTTTGGGACGGAGGGAGTACAATTTATAAGTTTTTGCAGACTTCAAGGCTTGATAGTTAGAGGTAGGAGAAAAAAATGAAAGTGTGTGGAAGAGGAAATAATATATATAATGATTGCTAGAGTAGTTAATGAGCATCAGTCATTAAGGGCAATTAGATTTTAGTAAAAAATTTATATGGACTTGGTCCACACTAGATTAGTGTGGACCTAATGCTAATTTATTTTATTTATGAAAAAAAAGGATCACTATATAAAATAAATAAATATAAAAGATGAATAGATATAAAGTATGAAGTTTGACTATGAAAAAAAAGGTTACTATGGCCCTGTTCTTTTGGACTTATTTTCAGCAAAAATAAGTAAAAATAAGTTCAGTTCAGCAAAAATAAGTAAAAATAAGTTCAGTTCAGCAAAAATAAGTAAAAATAAGTTCAGTTTAGCAAAAATAAGTTCAGTTCAGCCAAAATAAGTCCAGTTCAGCAAAAATAAGTTCAGTTCAGCCAAAATAAGTTCAGTTCAGCAAAAATAAGTTTAATCTTGTCTAATGTTGTAATTATTATTTTTGTTGTCAATATTACTATTACTATTGTTATTATTATTATTAATATTATAATTAAAATAACGATGAATTTGTATTTTTTAATTTTTTATTTAATATTTATTATTTAGTATTTATTATTTATTAATTATTATTATTATTTATTATTATTTAATATTATTATTTATTATTTATTATTTATTATTTATTATTATTTATTATTATTATTATTATTATTATTATTATTATTATTATTATTCTAATTATTTATTATTTATTATTATTATTATTATTATTGTAATTATTTATTATTAATTATTATTATTATTATTATTATTATTATTATTTTGTTATTTTATTATTTATTATTTATCATTTATTATTATTATTATTTATTATTATTTTATTATTTTATTATTTATTATTTATCATTTATTATTATTATTTATTATTATTATTTATTATTATTATTATTATTATTTATTATTATTATTATTATTATTATTATTATTGGGCGGAAGTCATTTTAGTCCGTCCTCTCTTGGACGACCTCCTTCTTTGCATCACCTTCGTCTGTGTGCAGAAATTTCTTTTGACGAGGTTCCTATTGGACGAGGTTCCCTTAGGAGAGGAGGTGTCCATTCTTGGACGCCTTCCTTCTTTGGGTGATTCTCGTCTTAAGCCTTATATTTTGTTTATAGCTTTTGCTCTTTGGACGACCATTACTGTAACTTGTTCATTTCTTGCAGAAAAATGCACCTACAAACAAACTTCCACCTAGGAAGTCATCTTCGTCCAAGAAGAGGCCTACAGCGGCCACGGACCAGCCTCCAGCAAAAAAGCATAAGGGCTTTACCAGGAAGAGGGCGGAGAAGACTACTCCTGCTGGTGAAGTTGGGGAGAAAGCCATGCCTCCGCCAAAGGACAAGGTCCTGAAAAAGGAACCTTCCGCTGCTGTCCCTGCCGAGGGGGAAAGAGTTCTCGACCTCGCTGGGCCGGGCTGGACGCTATTCCTGCGGATTCTGCTGAGATCAAACCAGAGTCGGCTTTGGCTTTGGTTATTCCGGAGCCGGAGACGGCTACTGAGAACTACCCGGGTTTCAGCGGCTCGGTATCCAAGTTGGTTTCTCAGATGCCGCTAGCTGTTAGGACGACATCCATCTCATCTGGTGAGTCGTATTATCGAACATAGTTAGGACGGTGCGGGTCGACGGACGGTCCATGAGTCCGTCCAATAGACAAGCCATTGTCTTTCCAATCAAGATAACTGACTCCTCCCCTCTTTCAGATAAGGGCAAAGGATCAGCTTTACCCTCAGCTACTCCCACCATAGATTCGGACGAGGAGTCTTCTGCTGCCTTTGCTAAAATGTCCAAAGCAGCAAGAGATCAGCTTAAGCAGGAGCTCTTCATGTTACCCCGAATCCTATATTAAAGGATTAAGGGAAGCATCGGCCGGGCATGTGGGCTACATGTCTCAACTTGCTGCTGAGGTATAACTTGCTGCCGCTTTTGATTAATACTTGTACAAATTTATTCTTTTTTGTAACTCGTCTAATGACTAGTTTGGTTTTCATTGCTCCAGCTTTTTGCTCGTAGCATGCTAACTGAAGAGTGGGCGAGGGAGCTTAGAAAGGAGAACAAGCAGCTCGTCGACCTTGCTACAACGGCAGGCGACAAGGCCATCCATGACATTGAGATGGCCAACACTCTCCATCGTCAGTCACTGGAGGCCTTGGAGAAGAGATCAGCAACCCTGGAATCCGAGAACAAGAACTATCTTGTTACCATTAACCAGCTGTATACGGAGCAAGATCGACTGAAAATGATCGTAGATGCCGTCTCAGCTGAGTTGAAGGGTGAAGGGGATACTGCTCTTCTAGCCGCGACCCAACTGAGGCGGGAGAATATCAACCTAAGGGCAAAGAATTCCCGTCTCCAAAAGGAAGCGGCCCAGGCCTTTGATGACGCCAAAGAAGGCTTGGCTCAGGTCATGAGACGTCGAAAGACTGGGCCGTCAAAGCTTTTGAGATGCTGGCCGAGCCTAGTGAGGTCCCAAGCTTCGTTCGCCGTATGGAATTCCAACAGAGCATTCACCGAGCCATGGTTTGTGCCGAGGAACCTCCGGAATTCATAGACTCGGACGACAAGGCTGTGGTCGAGGAAGAATCCCCTGAAGGCGACCAAGAAACTCGCGCTGAAGATGATGCCTAGTTCTAGGTTTATTTTCCTAAGTTTCTTATCTTGTCTGCCGTCGTAGCTTTGTCTCTTCTAGTCTTAAGCTGTAAATTTTTGCCAAATATAAATGACAAGACTTTTTGCCAATTGCTTGTCCTTTCTTTTCTTTCATTCCAATTTCAACTAAGTATAAAGTGAGCCTCGTCCTGAATGTTGGACGATCTATACACATGTTTAAGGAGAGAGCCACGTTCTGGTCTATAGACGATCGTAAATCTTTCCAAAATGCATCCAAGTAGAAAAAGAGACCCGTCCTGGACTTTTGGACAGTCTATAAAGTATAAATAAAGCAAGCTTGTTAACCCTGGTTCTTGCTCTTGGACGGTCGAGAATCTTTCCAAAATGTAACCAAGTATAAAAAGAGACTTGTCCAAGAACTTTGGACGGTTTGCAAAATAAAAGTAAGGGAAATTTGCCTTCCTTGCCCTTGGACGATCATGACTCTTTACAAAAAGTTGCCCAAGTACTTTGTGAGATTCGTCCTTGGAACTTGGACAATTGTCTCCTTCAGACGAGTCTTGCCCCAAGGTGGAAAGCAACCAGTACATATATGTTATGTGGACGAGCCACGCTCTAGCCGTTTTTCTCGAGTTGGTAACGCTCGTCCTGCAGTATTGAACCATCACAAGGGCATCTATTGCCTAGTTCGTCCTGGTTTTTGGACGACCTTCACTCTTTAGCTCATCCTATAGGCTTGTCTTATCCCCCCCTTCTTGGGCTAAGCTCAACCGTATATGATGGACGAGCCATAGGCCAAGAAGGAGAGCGGCCAACTTTGGCCAAGCGTGCTGAAATTGCTAAGGACGAGATTTAGATACATGTTCAAACCATGTCTTAGCCGACTTCCTTGAGGGAGCAACACTCGTCCAAAATTAGTGATCCCTTACTAGGGTCTTTACTAGTAAGCTGTCCGTGTATTTGAAAGTAAGTATCCTTTACTAAGGGCTTATTTCGGGTCAGCTTTCTCTTAGAGACCTTGACGTTTCCCTTACTAGAGATTTTGTCAATTTGTCGGCCACTTATGTGTTGGGAGTGATGTTCGGCAGAAAAGTGAGTATTTTTGACGCTCTATTGTTTTTGCATTTTTGTCCAAGTTATTGTCACTTTTAGACTAGTAACTGATTTAATGCCCTAAAGTGAACTAACTTGGTAAAAATAAACAAAGGCGATAAGAAAGTAGGAATTGTATTATATGAATTTTGCTTGACTAGATGCCAAGATACATGTATACAATTCTTTTTTCTAGCATGTGTCGTGACACTTTGGAGTGACTACACACTACTGGCTAGATTCCTGACGATGAACTGATTAGACGTGGTACTTCTTCAGAGTATCTAAGTTCCAAGTCCGCTGTATTGCTCATCCATCCAGATCTTGGAGACGAAAGGTTCCGCTTTGCAGCTCTTGGACAATCAGATAAGGTCCTTCCTAATTTGGTGTTAGTTTCCCCAGTTCTTTAGCTCGTACAACCGCCTCCATCTTCCTTAGAACAAGATCACCCACCTTGAGTGGTCGTCTAGCGACTCTCTTGTTAAACTCCCGAGCCATTCACAGCTTGTACAATTGCATTCTTAGCAAGGCGTTGCCCCTGACTTCTAGTACTTGATCCAAAGCCGTGCGCAATGCAGCCTAGTTGGCATCTTCTGTGTACAACATGACTCGCAGGGTGGGTTCTTCAATCTCAATGGGCAAGACGGCTTCAGTGCCATAAACTAACATGAAGGGTGTCTCCCCTGTAGAATTTTTGGCGGTTTTTCTGATGGACCATAACACTAGCTGTAGTTCTTCAACCCATTGTCCCTTGGCATTATCCAACTTCCTTTTGATTCCATTGGATAGAATCTTGTTGAAGAACTCTACTTGCCCATTGGCTTGTGGGTGGGCGACTGCAGCGAAGTGAGCCTTGATTTCTCTTTCTGCCAACCAATCTTTCAGTTTAGGCGTTTCGAACTGTGGACCATTATCAAAGACGATGGACTGTGGCATGCCGAAACGAGTTATAACGTTTTTCCAAATAAAGCCCTTGACGTCGATTGTTGTTATACCTCGCATGGCTTCAGCCTCTATCCATTTAGTAAAATAGTCCACCGCTACAATTACAAACTTCTTTTGCCCAGCGGCTATGGGGAAAGGTCCCAGAATATCCATGCCCCACTTGGCAAAGGGCAGAGGGAATATATGCAGATTTCCATGCTTCTGACAACTGTAGCACCTCTTTGCATAGACGAGAGCATCCTCCTTTAAGGTAGGCCAGTAATACCCCGTCCTTAAAGCCTTTTCTCCCAATGCTCTTCCCCCAACGTGAGATGCACAAGCTCCTTCATGGAGTTCCTTCAGAACCTCTAGACCATCTTCCCTGGTGATGCACTTGAGGAGAGGACGATTGAATGACTTCTTGTAAAGGGTCTCATCCCAAAGTTCAAACCACTTGTCTCGAGCCTTCACATACTTAGCCTCTATAGGGTCTGAAGGCAGACTTCCCGTCTTTTTGTATTCTATTATAGGCTCCATCCAAACTGCCCCTCGGCTAAGAAACATGATTTGTTCTTGGTCAATACTCTTTTTGGGTTTAACTTCCCAAAACACTGTTCTTGGTGCATCACCTTCAGCCGAGATGGCCAATTTTGAGAGAGCATCTGCTTCATGATTTTCTGACCTTGGTACTTGGTCGAGAACAAATCATTTCAAAGGCTCAATCTCATCTTTGATCAGACGCATATATTTGCCCATCGATGCTTCTTTACATTCAAAGTCTCCATTGACTTGACTGACGACCAAGAGAGAGTCCGATTTGACCTCAATCTCCAGAGCTCCTGCCGCTTTACACATTTTCATTCCAGCTAGAAGTGCTTCATATTTAGCTTCGTTATTGGACGCTTGGAGCTGGAATCTTAGCGCATATTCAAACTTGTCTCCTTCCAGAGATTGACAAATGATTCCTGCCCCACATCCATTGACAGTGGACGACCCATCAACCATGAGCGTCCAATGTTTCCTTCCTTCAGCAGGATCAGATATTGGCTCTATAGTTGGCCGAGTAAGCTCAACTATGAAATTTGCCAAGGCTTGCCCCTTAATGGCTTTCCTTGGTTCAAATGATATATCGAACATGTTGAGCTCAACAGCCCATTTTAACATCCGTCCGGCGGCTTTCATCTTTTGCAGAACTTGCTTCAAAGGTTGGTCAGTGTAGACGAGTATACTGTGAGCCAGGAAATAGGGCCTTAATTTCTGCTGGCCATGACGAGGGCCAATCCAAACTTCTCGACTGGAGTGTACCTATTTTCCACATCCTTGAGCACATGACTCACAAAGTATATTGGAACTTGCACGAACTCTCTTTCAGCCAATGTAACAAAGACCCACTCACGGCTGAGTGGATACAGCCAAATATACAAACAGTTTCTCCCCCTCGGCTGGACTGACCAACCTAGGTAGCTGCCGAAGGTGATCTTTGACTTGCCGAAGCGCTTGCTCAGCCTCTGCTGTCCACTCAAACTTGGCCTTCTTCTTGATAGTAGCGAAGAAGCGATGGCACTTGTCGCCTGACTTAGACAAGAAACGTCCAAGGGCAGCCAAGCAACCCGTTAGTCGCTGAACTTCCTTTATCTTTGACGGAGATTTCATGTCTAGAATAGCTTGGATCTTTTCGGGGTTGGCTTCTATTCCCCTCTGATCTACCAAGAAACGTAAGAACTTCCCCGACAAAACTCCAAAGACATATTTGTTGGGGTTCAGCTTTAGCTTGTATTTCCTAAGAGTTTCGAAAGTTTCTCTCAAATCACTAACATGACTTTCTTCTTGCCGGCTCTTGACTATCATATCATCGATATATGCTTCCATGTTTCTTCCCAACTGTGGCTGAAAGACAGCATTGATCAATCTTTGAAATGTGGCCGGAGCATTGCGTAGGTCGAATGACATTCTCAACCAGCCATAAACCCTTTTTCAGTAATGAAGGATGTTTTGTCCTGATCCTGCGACCACATGGGGATTTGATGAAAACTTGAATAGGCGTCCATGAAGCTTAGCAAAACACGGCCGGCTGTGGAGTCCACTAGACGATCCAACTTAGGCAAAGGGAAGCTGTCCTTGGGACAAACCTTGTTGAGATCAGTATAGTCTACACACATCCTCCAAGTGCAATTAGGCTTCGGCACCATGAAAACATTTGCTATCCATTCTGGATAATAGGTTTCTTTGATGAATTTTGACTCCAACAACTTCTGAACTTCCTGGTCGACCGCCTGATTCCTACCCGGCCCTAAATGTCTTTTCTTCTGACGAACTGGTTTTAATTTTGGATCAACATTTAGCCGGTGGACGGCTATCTCTGGATCAATTCCAGGCATTTCTTCAACACAATAAGCAAACACGTCCTGAAATTCTTTCAGCAAACTGATTAAAAGGCCCCTCAAATCAAAAGAGAGTGAAGAACCAATCTTCAAAGTTTGCTCTGGACAAGCCTCATCCAAACAGACATCTTCTGGGACTTCCACTGGCTCTGGACGTTCTATTGCTAGTCCCATGATGGCCATCACTTCTTCAGACGAGGGAGATTCTTCCTTGACAGGCTCATACTTTCTTTTCTTGCTGGGGAGATGCTCAGATGTTTTCCTTGAGGGAGCGAGAGGCGTCTGAAGACTCTCAATTGCCATCTTCAACGAGGCCACTTGGTCCCTTACAATTTCAGACGTTTTCCTTTTGCCAGCAACCCTCGTCTTATCTTTCCCAATTTCAGACGTTTTACGTCCGCCACCGATGTTCGTCTGGTCTTCATTGCATGCTTTCCATGATGACGGCTTGAGGGTAATTAGGTAACATTCCCTAGCCGCCTGCTAGTCTCCATACAAGGAGCCAATCTTGCCATCATCACACTCATGCTTCATAAGCATCAAGTGAGTTATTATTACGGCTTTAACATGATTCAAAGTTGGCCTTTCAAGTATGACATTGTAGGCTGTCAAATCTCGGACCACCAAGAACTTGATAAACAGAGTCCTAGAGGCATCCTTCTCTCCCACTCGGACGGGCAAAGTAACGGTTCCCATAGGATGGATGATTCCTCCCCCAAACCTTATGATGGGATGGTGGACGGGAACCAAGTTCTTCTCATCAAACTTCAATCTGGACAAGCAATCAACACTAATGATGTCCGTCGAGCTTCTGGTGTCAATCAGAATTCTTCTTACTCTCAAGATTGCTATTTTCATTTCTACAACCAAAGGATCATCATGGGGGGTCCTCAGCTTGCCCCGATCTTGTTCACTTACCACTACTTTTGGGAAGGGCTCGGCCTTTGTCTGATTAGCTAGTATGACTTGACCTTTTTGTGCCCTTTATTGGTTGGTCCTCCAGCAGCAAATCCTCCTGAGATTACGAGAACAACATCCTCATTTGTGCTCTCACTCTCCTTCTTCTTAGTCTGCCGATCATCTTTCTTCTGAAACTTCCTTCCCCTTGAGGCAAATAGGAGTTCATCTTTCCTTTTCGAGCTAGATCCTCCAAAGCCTTCTTAAGGTGCTTACATTCATTAGTCCCATGACCACAGTCCTTGTGGAAGTGACAGTACTTGCTCTTATCCCTATTTCTGTAAGGAGTTTTCATCTCAGCTGGAGCCTTCAACTCATATTGATCTTTTATCTCCATGAGAATGGAGTATTGGTCCTTGCTGAGTTCGATGGGATTGGATGAAGAAGGCTCAGACTTTTTCCTCTTCCTTCTTCTGGACGAAGTAGTTGTGGAGGTTATGGCCCAAGTCTCGGCCTTCTTGGGGTTTGATAGGCTGTCGTACACCTGTCAAAAATAATTCCTGCAAAACCTTCTAACAATGTAGTAGGGTAAGTAGGGTCGAATCCACAGAGAGATGGTTGTTTTAATCTAGTTTCTAAGGTATGGAAAAACTAAACAAGATCAGAGATAAAATAATTAAGGTTCTAAAGTAATAAAAATAAAACTAAAAGGATCTAGGGCAATGGTTCACCATGTTTATAACTATAATCTATCAATATATCATCAATAGTTCAATTAATCAGATATCTAGAGCACAGGTTAATCCTACGGTCGGGTCTTAGCGCTCTCAAATCAACATATATTAGTATGGTCGCTCAACATAATCAGATTTGCTAATTGTAGGCAAGCCTCTAAAAGTAAGATCTTGGTCAATACAAACAATTATTAGCAAGAATTAATCAAACAAATGATCAGGTTGCAATCAATTAGAGATATCACTGAAAAATCAAACTATCAATAAATATCAATCAAGAATCATAGCATATAAACATGGATTCCCAAACCCTAGAAATAAAAACTACTCAATCATGGAATAAAGAATAAAAACTACATCTAGAAAGAGAAAGGAAAACATAATTAAAAGAAAACAATGAAAATAAGAGAATGAAATAATGAAACTAATGAATTAATGAAGAAAAGAGAAACTAGGGTTTACAACTAAAAACTAGAGAGAAAAAAGAAGAAGAGAAAACTAAACTAAAGCAAGAGAGAAAGAGACTAAAAAAAATGAAAAGAGAAAAGTTATGAAAAAGGTTCAAGGTTGAAGAAAGGGTGGTGACAAAATAATAGGCTAAGCTATTTATAATAACCTAGGGAAGCTTTAAAAATCTAACAAAATTAAGCTTCCGGGTGCTCGGCCCGATCGGGCAAGCTCTCCCGATCCCATCGGGCGAGAGTCTCTTTGTTTCGGAAATATGTTGGACTGCCGCCCGATCCCATCGGACGACAGTATTTTCCCCTTGTTTTCAACTCTAAAACGCAGCCAGAAGAAAATGCTCTCGGGCCCGATCGGGCTAAATTGCCCGATCCCATCGGGAGGGAAAACTGCCATTTTGCGTCAACTTGCAAAAGCTGTATCTCTCAAACCAGAAGTCCGTTCGGGGCGTGTGACCTATCATTGGAAAGAACTTGAAGTCTAAGTTCCAACCCAATTGGAATTTCTCAATTACAAATTTTGTATGAAAAGTTCTGATCGAAATAGTGAACAGGTGTCAGTTTTGGCACTTCTTTCACTAACTCTTTGCTTCATTCTAACTCGAAATTGTCCCAAACGGATGCATTGTGAACCTTGTGCAAGCTATCTTCATCCTCAATGATTATTAGGCTTGATCTTAGATAATCATAATCAGTTTGCATCAAAATAACCTGAAAAATCATCGAAACACGCAAACAGGGAGTAGTAGAGCACAACTTACATATACATGCCACTATGCACCTAAATGCTCTAAAAGGAGTTCTAAATGTAATCAAAATGCATCTAAAAACTATATATAAAAGTGACACATCAGGGTTTGATGATTGGTTTATATGCTTGAATTATGCTTAGTTTTTAATAGTTTTTGTGATAGTTTTTAAGCTAATTTAGGCTAAGTCCATTCACTTTCTTTCTTTTTGTACATTTTTTCCTCCTTTGCTCTCTTTCTTTGGGTGTTTGTTTACATTTCAGGAAATGGAGCACGTTTGGAGGGTCTATGCACAAGCCCGAGGCAAAATGTTGAAGAAATGGAGCACCAAGGAGCTCGAAAGAAGAGAAGAAGGAAAAGAATTGGCTGACCCAAGGGTCCGGGTGTGTGGACCCGCCCGGGTCAGCCCAGCCAAGCAACGCAGCAGCTTCTTCCAGGAGACCCGCCCGGGTCTGGTGACCCGAGGGCTCGGGTCATCCAACCGAGTGCTCGGGTTCACAGACCCGCCCGGGTCATGTGACCCGAGGGCTCGGGTCAGACAACCCGAGAGCTCGGGTCAGACCACCCGCTCGGGTCGGGTCATTTTTCAGAAACGATTTTGCGATTTTGTTTACCTTAATACGGGGGGGCTGTTTTGTAATTTTCTTATTTATTTCTTGTGACTATAAAAGTGAGACTCCACTTATTTTGAAAGGAGAGGAGAATTACTAGAGATTAGAGAGAGATTAAATCTTGTTTTAGTGTCCAAACTCTAGAACAAAAACCCTAGGAGAGAGAAAGTGAAGGTTTGAAGCTTTTGAATCTCCATTCTTTATTTATGGAAGCTTAAAGTTGGTAATTTTTGTTTATTTTTCTTCTTCTCTTCCATTGTTCTTGCTTATTTCATGCTTTGTTTGTTTAGATCTTACTATTAGTTGATTATTTGCATTTTTTTTCTCTTTTCCTCCATGGTTATGGTGATTAAGTTACTTCAAGCTTTGTTTTGTGTTATTTCCATAATGTGTGAGTAGTTCCTTACTAGGGGAAGGGATGTAGCCTTCATTTACTCTTTGGATCTTAGATCTAAGTTAGGGGGTTAACTTTTGGGGTTGAACTTGTTGATCAAACTTGTTTTACTTGGTTTGTTGGGTGCTTGATCACCACTTAACTTACATATTCGGAATTCCTAGTGAAGGATCGAGAGATGAAGTTAGGAATAAACTAAGTTTGGTTGCTAGATTAGAATTTCCATGAAAATAGGTATTTTCTAGTTTAGGGAAGCTTGATAAATCATGTTGTGCTTGATTTGGCTAGATTAGTTGCTCATGCCATGAGAATAGGTCATGAGTGACTAATCAAGCTCCTCTAATTAGCTCGAGAGAGTAATTAGAGTTCATATGTCCGTGATTTTCCCTTGTGATCCCCCAATTGTTCCCCCTTGGCTTTGATTTTGGATTCTTGGATTAAGTGTTGGCGAATTCCCCCTAATCCCCTAGTTTCTTTTATCCTTGACTTAACTCCTTTGCTTAATTACTTGTTGTTTTATTTCACAAATTTCTTAGTTTATTTAGATTTTAGAATTATTGTTAAACTCTCAAAAACCCAAAAATTGATTTAGCTCATTGTAGTTAAGCTAATTACTCTTGATTTAACCCTACTTCCTTGTGGATTCGACCCTTTACTTGCCCTATATTGGGTACTTTAGGTATCTTTGACGTGTTTACAACGAGCGCGTCAAATTTTGGCGCCGTTGCCGGGGAGGTAGCGGTTAACATTAGCTAATTGGTTAATTTTGAGACTAAATTGCCTTTTTCTTTATTTTGGTGTGTTTACCTCTTGGTTGTTTTTACTAATATTTTCCTTAGCTTTGTTGGTTGCATGTCACGGAGATTGAGGGGCGATCCAACCATCCCCATCGATCATAACCTTGAAAATACTTTGAGGCAATTAAGGATAATCTTTAGGGAACCTACGGTCCAACCGGGTGTTGAACAACAGGGTTTTGAGCAAGAGTCTTCTATCTCCACTACTTATAGCACTATGGGGGATGAGGCTCCTAGAGCATTACGGGATTTTGGGCATCCCGAGGCATTCGAACTCAAAAGTGGTATTCGCCGCCCAACTACTACCGCTAACTTTGAATTTTCTCCGCATTTGATTCGCATGATCAAACAAGAGCCCTATGGGGGTATGACTCATGAGTGCCCTCTTGAGCATTTGGCTAACTTCTTGGAGCTATGTGCCACGGTGAAGCAAAACAATGTGAGTCAAGAGTTTGTGAGGCTCAACCTATTCCATTTCTCTCTTGTGGGCAAGGCTAAGAAATGGTTGCAATCTATTCCGGAAGACTCTTTGACAACATGGGCACAAGTTACCACGGCTTTTGTGGATGAGTTCTATTCTCAAGAGAAGACCTCCGAAGCTAGGAGGAAGATAGCTAATTTCTCTCAAGAGGAGGATGAGACATTGTATGGAGCTTGGGATAGGTTCAAGGATCTTCGAAGATCTTGTCCTCACCATGGTTATAGTCAATGGATGCTTATGCAAAGCTTCTATGATGGTCTCCTACCCATGACCCGAGCAAGCCTTGATTCGGGTGCGGGAGGCCAACTAGCAAAGCTTCCGGTTGACACTATCGAGCCTACAATTGAAGAGGTAGTATGACACTACTCTTGGGGGAATTCTACTAGAACCGCAAGCAAGAAAAGTGCAAGCAAAGGTAAGTATGATCTTGATGCCATTGACCACATCAATGCAAAACTTGATACCCTTGCAAAGAAATTGGAAAAGGTAAGCTTGGCATCTCCTAGCCAAGGTACTTCTCAAGCTTTCTCTTGTGAGATTTGTGGTGGGTCGGACCACGCTAGCTCCTATTGTGGTGGGTCTATGGACCATGTTGCTTGGGTGAATACTAGGGGTGAGGGAAATCCTAACTTCAACAACCAAGGGAGATGGAATAACAATGTGAGTGGAGGATGGAAGAACCCTCAACCACCCCAACCTTACCAAGCTAGACCACCCGGATTCCATAACCCCCAACAAACATTCACACAACCACCTCCTAGAGCCCCCTTTGAACCAAATCAACCAAAGCAATCCTCTCTTGAATCCACTCTCCAACTTTTCTTAGCTCAACAAACAAAAACCAATGCCGAGAACGATAGGAAGTTTGGAGACATACACACCTCCCTCCAACAAATGAATGCCCACAATAAAATCATTGAAAACCAACTTGCCTAAGTCGCTCAACAAGTGAGCAATAACCCTTCAAACTCTTCTACACAACTTCCTAGCCAACCCATTATCCGAGAGCAAGCTAAAGCGATCACTTTGAGATCCGGGGCTCACTATGAGGGTCCTAAGATGCCTACACTTGATGATGCTAACCCCTCGAATGAGAGTGAGAATGTGGATGGTGAAGTTGATAAAGAGATTGAAAATGTCGTTGTGGAAGATATTCATGAGGATGGGACTCCTATAGTTGTTGAACACGAAGCATCAAGCAATGAGCCTCCTCCAATGAAGAGCTACACTCCTCCGGTCCCATATCCTCAAAGGTTAGCAAAGAAGCACTTCAATGACAAATTTGTCAAGTTCCTTGAGGTAATGAAGGGTTTGCAAGTTCACATTCCATTTCTCCAAGCTATGGCTCAAATGCCCACCTATGCCAAATTTCTAAAGGAACTTCTTTCTAACAAATCTAAACTTGAAGAAAGTTCCACCATTGCTCTCACCGCCGAAGTTAGTGCGGTCCTCCAAAACAAGCTCCCCAAAAAGCTTGAAGAACCGGGGTCTTTCTCCATACCATTGAGAATTGGAGATTTGGAGCCAAAGAGAGCATTGGCCGATCTTGGGGCTAGTGTAAGCCTAATGCCCCTCTCCATTGCAAAGAAGCTCAACTTTGAGCTTAAGCCAACAAGAAGGGTGATACAACTAGCGGATCGCTCGGTTAAGGTGCCCGTTGGAGAATTGGAGGATGTTCCGGTGCAAGTAGGAAGAGTCTTCATCCCATGTGACTTTGTAGTGATGGAAATGGAAGAAGACTCCCAAGTCCCTCTTATTTTGGGAAGGCCTTTCTTGAAAACGGCCGGAGTACTAGTTGACATGAAGAGAGATGTAATGACGTTGAGGGTTGGGGATGAGAAGATGGAGTTTGCTTTCAACAAGAGCATGAAAGCTCCCATTATGGAGGAAGTACACCGGATCGATACCCTTGAGCAAGAAGTGCTAAGCCTAAGGGCTTTAGTTGAAGCAAGGGATCCTCTTGAAGATGTACTACTAGGAGAAGATCAAGAGCATGAAAGTGAAGCTTGGCATCTCAAAAAGGCCATGGACAAGGCACCCATTTACCTTCCTCCTAATTCGAGCTTTGAGATTTTAGAAGCTTCATTGAAAAAAGAGGAGAGGACCACGCCTCCTCCTACATGTGAGTTGAAACCCCTTCCCCCTTCTTTGAAGTATGTTTTTCTTGGAGATAACGAGACTTTCCCCGTGATTGTCAATTCTACACCCAATGGTCCTTCTCTTGACAAACTTCTTTGTGTTCTAAAACAACATCGAAGTGACATTGGATATACAATTGATGATCTCAAGGGTCTAAGTCCCACCTTGTGTATGCATCGAATTCATTTGGATGATGGTCAAACCTCCTCTATTGAGCCTCAAAGAAGGCTAAATCCTAACATGAAGGAGGTGGTAAAAAAGGAAGTTTTGAAACTCCTTGAGGCGGGGATAATCTACCCTATCTCGGATAGTAGGTGGATTAGCCCCGTTCAAGTTGTCCCAAAAAAGGGAGGAATGACCGTCATAAAAAATGACAAAGGTGAGCTTATATCCACAAGATCGGTCACCGGGTGGCGCATGTGCATTGATTATCGTAAGTTGAATAAAGCCACCCGGAAGGACCATTTCCCCCTCCCTTTTATTGACCAAATGCTTGAAAGATTGGCGGGTCATACCCATTTTTGCTTTTTGGATGGTTATTCGGGGTTCTTTCAAATTCCTATTCACCCCGATGACCAAGAGAAGACAACATTCACATGTCCATTTGGCACCTTCGCTTATCGAAGGATGCCATTTGGATTGTGTAAGGCTCCTTCTACCTTCCAAAGGTGTATGACCGCCATTTTTTCTGATATGCTTGAATCAACCATAGAGGTTTTCATGGATGACTTCTCCGTGGTAGGTTCATCATTTGACATTTGTCTCTCCAATCTTCAAAAGGTTTTAGAGAGATGTCAAAAGATGAATCTCGTTCTTAATTGGGAAAAATGTCATTTTATGGTTGAAGATGGCATAGTCCTCGGTCATAAGATATCTCAAAAAGGGATTGAGGTGGATAGGGCTAAAATTGAGGTTATTGAGAGATTGCCTCCCCCAACTTCGGTGAAGGGAGTGAGATCTTTTCTTGGACACGCGGGCTCTTATCGCCGTTTTATCAAAGATTTCTCAAAAATCTCAAAGCCCCTATCCAATTTGCTTCAAAAAGACATTGAATTCAAATTTGACAAAGATTGCATGCATGCCTTTGAAACTCTAAAAAAGGCTCTAATTTCCGCTCCCATAGTGCAAGCTCCGGATTGGAGCTTGCCTTTTGAACTAATGTGTGATGCTAGTGATAACGCAGTGGGAGCCGTTTTAGGGCAAAGAAAAGAAGGGAAGCTACATGTGATCTACTATGCAAGCAAGACGCTTGATTCCGCTCAAAGAAACTATGCCACTACGGAGAAGGAACTCCTAGCAATCGTGTTTGCTTTTGACAAGTTCCGGTCATATCTTGTGTGCTCCAAAGTGGTGGTGTACACGGATCATGCGGCGATCAAGTATCTCATGACTAAGAAGGATGCCAAGCCGCGTTTGATTAGGTGGATCCTTCTCCTACAAGAGTTTGATATTGAGATCAAGGACAAGAAGGGCACCGAAAATTCAGTTGCCGACCACCTCTCCCACCTTCCTATGGATGATTCTCATGATTTGGACCCTCCCATCAATGATTCTCTCCAAGATGATTTCCTTTATGCCATTAAGGCCATGTATGCTCCTTGGTTCGCGGATTTTGCTAATTTTCATGCTAGTGGAGTCATACCGGATGACCTTAACTATCAACAAAAGCGGAGGTTCATGCATGAGGCCAAGCACTATGTATGGGAGGACCCATATTTGTTCAAGAGGGGGGTGGATGGTATTTACCGGAGGTGTCTCCCGGATGATGAGATCGAGAATGTAATAGGGATGTGTCATTCATCCCCATGTGGCGGTCATATGGGAGCCGACAAGACCGTGGCAAATATCTTACAATGTGGTCTATTTTGGCCTAGTATGTTCAAGGATGTTTGGGGCTTCGTCAAGGCTTGTGATCGGTGTCAAAGAGTTGGCAATATCTCAAAAAGGCATGAACTACCCCTTACAAGCATCTTGGAGTTGGAGGTTTTTGATGTTTGGGGGATTGATTTCATGGGCCCTTTTCCCTCCTCCCTTGGTAATCGTTACATATTGGTAGCGGTTGATTACGTTTCTAAATGGGTTGAAGCAATCGCTTCCCCTACAAATGATGCCAAGGTAGTGGTCAAGCTATTTAAGAAGGTGATTTTCCCCCGTTTCGGAGTTCCAAGAGCCATCATTAGTGATAGGGGATCGCACTTTGCCAAGAAATCATTCAAGACCCTTCTTGCCAAATATGGGGTGCATCACAAAATGGGTCTCTCTTACCACCCTCAATCTAGTGGTCAAGCGGAGATATCTAATAGAGAGGTCAAGCTCATTTTAGAGAAGATGGTAAATCGATCTCGAAAGGATTGGTCTTCCAAGTTGGACGATGCATTGTGGGCCTATCGCACGGCCTACAAAACCCCTATTAGCATGACACCTTACAAGCTTGTTTATGGAAAATCGTGTCATTTGCCCGTAGAATTGGAACACAAGACTTATTGGGCCATCAAGGCTTTGAATTTTGACCTTCAAGCTTCGGGTTAAAGAAGGATGCTTGATGTTCATGAGCTTGAGGAGCTTAGGAGGGACGCCTATGAGAGCTCCCGGATGTACAAAGAGAGAACAAAGGCTTGGCATGATCAACGAATCATGAAAATGGAATTCAAAGTTGGTGACAAAGTCCTTTTGTTCAATTCTAGGTTGAGGTTATTTCCGGGCAAGCTCAAATCAAGGTGGAGTGGTCCATTCACCGTGCATCAAGTATCCCCACATGGTGCGGTTGAGATTTGCAATGATGCAAAAGGGTGCTTCAAGGTGAACGGGCAAAGACTCAAGCTATACTATGATGGTGCGCCAATTCAAGAAGCTTACTCTATTGCACTTGAGGATTACTCCACTCTTAATGATTGAAGATTTATGGTAGTCAAGCTAATGACTTAAAACAAGCGCTTAGCGGGAGGCAACCCGTTTTTCTCACTTATTTCTATTTCTTTTTCTTCTTTTAGTTTTGATTTACTTGAAATAATGGATTATCACATATTATTATGGCATTTGAAATGCTTGTTATGGTGATTTTGTGATTTGGATATGCTTAGGATTGCTTGGGAGGAATCTTGGAGCAAAGAGAGGCAAGGAGAGAAGAAGAAAAAGAGCTATGAGGCTGACCCGAGGGCCCGGGTCTCCTGACCGCCCGGGTCGCTCATGGGAGCGAACAAAGATGTTCCTGACAATTGGACCCGCCCGGGTCAAGAAAAACCCGCCCGGGTCACTCGACCCGAGGGCTCGGGTCAACAGACCCGCCCGGGTTGGGTGCGTGTTTTTTTTAAAAAAAAGCTGAAGCTCGTGCGGACCCGAGGGCTCGGGTCATTCTACCCGCCCGGGTCAGGGTTCTAGTTAGCCGATTTTTTTTAGTCTTTCATTCTTTTCTTCACTCCTCCTTCATCTTCAACCTCTCAACTCTCTCTAACCCTTTTCAACTCCAAGCGCTATCCTCCTAATTCTCTCTCAAATCACTCACTCAGCACTCAAAAACTTAAAATCCCTCACAAATCTTCATCCTCATCAACATTCCTCCACAAATTTCAACTTTTTCTCCTTCAAGAACCCCATCTCCACCATTTTTCATCATTTTATCTCTCCTCAAAAATTTTACCACAACTCTCAAATTCATCATTTTCCACTCAAATCTCTTCACAAATTCTTCCTAAAACATCATTCCCCCTCCATTTCTCTCATAAAAAACTGAAAAACAAACAAAAAAAATTTCACTTTTTTTCCACCCTCACCACTAAGTTACGGGATTTTGTTTTTTTTTGAGCAACAAGTAGTTCGAAGCATGGAGAGGAGGACTTCAAAGTGGAGTAGACAAGCGGGGCAAGCTAGCTCAAGCCAACCACCACAAAGGGAAAACGTCTCGGGGCATGATGCCCCCGGTGAGTTTCATGATCCCGAGTTTCCTTTTATTGTTTTTGTTGGCTTAGAACATTTTAATCGATTCCAAGCCCTTAAGGCTAAGGAATTCGCCCCTACTCGTTTTGTTGATGAGACCTTGTTGTCTTTATGGGGGATTCGGGGGATGTAAATAATATAGCTGACGGATTGAATATGAAACAAGTGTTATTGATGAGAAAAAAAACTTATAAATGCTTAACACTTGAATTCCTAAGCTCCTTGGAAATAACCGGAGAGCAACGGCTTGCGTGCTCAACTGGAGCCGAAGCCGTTCTCAAATTTAGGTTGGGGAATGTTGTTCATTCTATGCATATTGGTGATTTTGCTGAAATTTTTGGTTTAAAAATTGAATCGAGCACCACTCCCGCACCTTCTTTCAACCTTTATGATTGTTGGAGTAAGTTGAGTAACGGAAAGAGTTATGAAGCTAAAAATGCCAATGACTCCCTCATACACCAACCAACTATCCTAGGTACTTCCAACAAGTTTCCAGGGGAACACTATCTTTGGGAGAAAGGATAACTCAAAGGTAAGTCACGGAACTTATGATCATAGGTTCTTACCTATGGAATAAGAAGAAGCTGAACATACCCTTGATGTTCGCCCGCCATCTCCAAAGAGCAGGGACCCCAAAAACTCTCGGTCGTGGGTCGATTGTTGTGGGTGGTTTAATTACCGCCATTGCTGAACACCTTAGGGTTCGCCCTAGGACCCCCAAGGTTCCAGGACCGACCCTAATAAACCAACAACACCTACAAGATGCGCGTTGGTTTACAAAGGATCGGAATACATTTTACTTGGAAGATTGGTAAAATGTCTTCCATTCAACTTCCAAACCGCCGCATCACCGAGATTAAAACAGGAGAAGTCAACTATCTCATCTTGGAAGGCGCAGAGGAAGGCGCGGAGATCCGCACCTACCATAGGCGGGATCCCCATGAGCTTGCCTCCTCCTCTTCCGCCCCTCCCCCTCCTCCTCCCCAACCCCATCCCACTTATGTTCCCGACTATGCCCCTATTTATGCCCATATAGATAGGCGGTTTGATAGTTTTGAACAAAGACTAACCACCTTCCAACAAGAGATGCGAGAGAGTTTTTCCCCCATCTTGCAATTCTTTCATGATAATAGCATGGTCCCTCCCGGCACCCCCTACCCCTCCTATATGCAACCCCCGCCTCCCCCCGAGGGGGAGGAGGACCTTGACCCTTGAGTTGGTCTCTTCCCACCCCCCTCCCCGCTTGTTCTTCCTTTCACACCGAGGACGGTGTTTGGTTTAGCTTGGGGGGTATTTTCATGATTTGGGTAGTTTTTACTTGATAGGGTAGGCGTTAGGAGGCCATTGTTGCTATTTTGATTGAATTGTTGTTTGCGATTGTGGTTAAGCTTGGTGAATGGGCCAATGCTTGTTAATATGTGGTGTACCATGATTCCATTTTTCTTATTTTTGAAAAAGAGCAAAAATAAAAAAAAATAAAAAAAATCTGAAAAACAAGGAAAAACAAAAGGAAATTTTAGTTGTGAATAAAGTTTTGATTTCCTTGCCCAAGGAAGATGCTAGTTGATGATACATGTGGATTCCTTGCTTGGATTTTGAGTATATGTTTAGAGGCTCCTTTTGGAAGAGTGTGAGCTTGGGTTGTGGTGCTTTAGGAGGTGATTAATCTTGATTGCATTAGATTCAACCAAAATGAAACTGATGAATGCTCAATTAAATGTCTAGTCTTGAATCTTGACTAAGTTGCTCATGCTTGAATAAATTTAGCTTCAAATTTGCGGTCCCTAGTGTCCCTAGATATACTTATCATGTCCCCAAACGAAACTCTACAAAAAGCTTAGTTTTTACTTCTTTTCGTTTGTAATAAGTGGTACAAAAGGCCACAAGTTCTCATGTTCCTCTTTAGTGAGTAGTTACTCCTTATTTGTATAGCAAAAATTCCCATAACAAGGGAAAGATAAAAAGCCAAAAACAGTCAAAAAAGGCGTGAAAAATGAAAAAAGAAAAAAAAAATGAAGAAAAACGAAAAGCAAAAAGAATAGAAGAATTCCAATAAAAGAGGTCAATTTGTGGATGCCTCCCATGCTTAATACTATTTTTATAAAGTTTTGAGTAGAGGGGAGTCTAAGGCTTGTTTGTGTGTCTAGGGATGGTGGACTAGTAATTTGAGCTTCTACAACACTTGAAGGGCTCTAAATCGTTTGGATAGCTAGGTGTTCTCTAATGAGCGAGTAAAAGGTCTAATTAGGTATCCTTTGCAATCTTGATTAGTTGCTTTCTCTTCCCATAACCTATGAGTACACTTGGAAATTAGTTGCTTTGAAAGTTGCTCTTCATCCTTGCTTGTGAACCATCTCATTGATAGTTGACTTGGGCATTACTCTTGAACTTGATTGAATAAATTATTGATGAAAACTAGAGTTGTGGGTTGAAAACTCTTTGGAAACCCTCGCGAGATCTCACTCGCCCTTTAGAGCGATCTAGGGGTTTAAAGAGCTTGTTGCATGTGCTAAATGCAATCATGATTCCTACGAAAATGAGTTAGTGTAAATTCTTTATCCTTCCCTTTTCATTTTCTTTTCCTTCCTCTTTCTTCTTCATTTTGCTTTCAAATAAGTTTTCACTCTCCTACTTGTGTTTTAATCTATTTTGCTTGAGGACAAGCAAAGATCTAGCTTGGGGGAGTTTGATGATTGGTTTATATGCTTGAATTATGCTTAGTTTTTAATAGTTTTTGTGATAGTTTTTAAGCTAATTTAGGCTAAGTCCATTCACTTTCTTTCTTTTTGTACATTTTTTCCTCCTTTGCTCTCTTTCTTTGGGTGTTTGTTTACATTTCAGGAAATGGAGCACGTTTGGAGGGTCTATGCACAAGCCCGAGGCAAAATGTTGAAGAAATGGAGCACCAAGGAGCTCGAAAGAAGAGAAGAAGGAAAAGAATTGGCTGACCCGAGGGTCCGGTGTGTGGACCCGCCCGGGTCAGCCCAGCCAAGCAACGCAGCAGCTTCTTCCAGGAGACCCGCCCGGGTCTGGTCATCCAACCCGAGTGCTCGGGTTCACAGACCCGCCCGGGTCACCTCTGATTGGAACCAAAGGAATTCCTGACACTTGGACCCGCCCGGGTCATGTGACCCGAGGGCTCGGGTCAGACAACCCGAGAGCTCGGGTCGGGTCATTTTCCGGAAACGATTTTGCAATTTTGTTTACCTTAATGCGGGGGGCTGTTTTGTAATTTTCTGATTTATTTCTTGTGACTATAAAAGTGAGACTCCACTTATTTTGAAAGGAGAGGAGAATTACTAGAGATTAGAGAGAGATTAAATCTTGTTTTAGTATCCAAACTCTAGAACAAAAACCCTAGGAGAGAGAAAGTGAAGGTTTGAAGCTTTTGAATCTCCATTCTTCATTTATGGAAGCTTAAAGTTGGTAATTTTTGTTTATTTTTCTTCTTCTCTTCCATTGTTCTTGCTTATTTCATGCTTTGTTTGTTTAGATCTTACTATTAGTTGATTATTTGCATTTTTTTTCTCTTTTCCTCCATGGTTATGGTGATTAAGTTACTTCAAGCTTTGTTTTGTGTTATTTCCATAATGTGTGAGTAGTTCCTTACTAGGGGAAGGGATGTAGCCTTCATTTACTCTTTGGATCTTAGATCTAAGTTAGGGGGTTAACTTTTGGGGTTGAACTTGTTGATCAAACTTGTTTTACTTGGTTTGTTGGGTGCTTGATCACCACTTAACTTACATATTCGAATTCCTAGTGAAGGATCGAGAGATGAAGTTAGGAATAAACTAAGTTTGGTTGCTAGATTAGAATTTCCATGAAAATAGGTATTTTCTAGTTTAGGGAAGCTTGATTAATCATGTTGTGCTTGATTTGGCTAGATTAGTTGCTCATGCCATGAGAATAGGTCATGAGTGACTAATCAAGCTCCTCTAATTAGCTCGAGAGAGTAATTAGAGTTCGTATGTCCGTGATTTTCCCCTTGTGATCCCCCAATTGTTCCCCCTTGGCTTTGATTTTGGATTCTTGGATTAAGTGTTGGCGAATTCCCCCTAATCCCCTAGTTTCTTTTATCCTTGACTTAACTCCTTTGCTTAATTACTTGTTGTTTTATTTCACAAATTTCTTAGTTTATTTAGATTTTAGAATTATTGTTAAACTCTCAAAAACCCAAAAATTGATTTAGCTCATTGTAGTTAAGCTAATTACTCTTGATTTAACCCTACTTCCTTGTGGATTCGACCCTTTACTTGCCCTATATTGGGTAGTTTAGGTATCTTTGACGTGTTTACAACGAGCGCGTCAGGGTTGCTCTTCTTTGGCTGAGCAACCTCGTCAGGCTTCTTGGACTCGGGATGCTTTGCCTCGGCACACACTTCGGTGGCGTGTATAAACGCTTCGGCTTCCCTTAAAGCCTCTGCAAGAGTGGTGATTTTCTTCTTAACAAGATCAAACTTAAAACTTCCTGGCCTTAGACCCTTGATAAAGGCGTCAAAGGCCACCCTGGCATTAAGATCTTGAATCTGAAGTGCTTCAAGATTGAATCTCTTAACAAAACTTTTAAGAGCTTCTTTAGGTCCTTGGACGACCTTGCCTAAGTGCATGCTTGTTTTTTGCTCTTTCTTATTGGCAACAAAGTGACTAGTAAATAAGAGACTGAGTTCAGTAAAATTGTTGACTAAATTGGGCGGAAGATTGTTAAACCACTTCTGAGCTACTCCCTTCAGAGTTGCTGGGAAGTTCTTACACCAAGTAGCATCATCTACTCCTTGGACGTACATCTGATGTTTCTAAGCAGATAAGTGATCGTCTGGATCTGTTGTTCCATCAAAAGGTTCTATGGTAGGGAGTTTAACCTTTGGGAAGGGGGGTGCCTCCATGATCCTGGCCGAGAATGGAGTGGGCCAGTTAATCTGGAGGGCTCCCAGCTGTCCCTCAATGGGTATGTACTCCTTACGATATTCCTTTAACACAGGATCAGATGATGTGTTTGCAGGTGCTGGACGCCTATAAATGATGGGCCGAACCACCGTCTTCTCTTGTCGTGGACGAACAATAGAGAGGCTTAAACTTCGTCCTTCAGCTCTGGACGACAACCTCAAAGGAGGGTCTTTCAAGTATGGTGTAGACCCTGTCACTGATCGTTGTAATGCAGCAGCTTTTTCGCCTCTAGATATTCCCTGGCATCTATCTCCATTCGGTGCCCGCTTGGACGAACATGATCCTGGGTCTTCACCACCAGGTTCCAGTCCATCTTCCATCGCTGATAACTGCCCTCTAGATGCTTTCCTCTGGCCGTTCTCCTAGAGGGTTCCTGACGAACAGGTCGACTAGGACCTGGACGGTTTTCTTGGGAATGTCCCTTAAGAGGAGCTGAATTGTTAGCGGCTGGTTCCGGGTTATGATGGAAAAACAGCATGTTGCTCTTAATCTGTTCCTGGACGACTGCTGCCATCTTAGTCTGAAAGTCATTCAAGACGTTCTCGAGGTGGGCAGCAGTCACTGGACGTTCAAGAATCTCCTGTATGACAGGCTGCTGGCTTGGTCCAGGGACATTGACGATAATCGGAGGTCTGTCCCTTCCGCGAGGCGGTCTCTCATGATCTACCGTGTCTTCGACATTGATATGAAAACTTCGATTTCTGGCGACGTTGGACGATTGACAATCAGTCATCGTTGCGTCTGTGGGGAGACGGCGCCAAATGTTTAGTCAACTACTTGTCCAACAAGTAAGCTATAGGCTTAGCTTTCTTGTCTAGCAAGTAAACTAGTATCCTTTCGATGTTCTTCACTTTGAGACTTGTGCAACGATGCCTGAATCAACTTTATTCTAAGCCTGAGCTTCGTTCCCGAACCTGCAAAAAAGGACCCACCCTGGAGGTTTGGGTGGTGGTTCCCCCTCCGAAGCTTAAGTCAGATATCAGGAGTTGCAAAGACAAAAGTAGATCTAGAGAGAGAAAGTGAGATAGTATTTTTACAGAGTAACTTTGCAGTGTTTACATTGAATGAATCTTTCTCCTGATTTCAGGGGTACTTATAGTGATGGCAAGATGACAGCTATCCTTAAAAACTGCCCTAGAATGGTGGCATCTGATTGGCTAAGTAATCAGATCATGACACGTGGCAGACCATGATTTGTGAGAATTTATCAACCAATCACTTGCAACCACCATCAAGGGCTGGGCTCTGACTAGCTTTTGGGCCAGAAAAGTGTGCCTTTTCTCCCTACTGAGTGCAACCCAAGGATTAAATTATTGCTCTTGATTTACAAGAATGATACGTGTACGGCTCTGACGAGCCCAAGTGTCTATTAAGGAACCGTAGATTTGTAGGCTACAACAGAAAGGATTGGTGAATATCAAGTATAAATACACATTTTATGTGGTGTTATCTTCCACGAAATTCATCATTTTCTTCCTCCATACATTCGTTTCATCATCTTGCAATCTGCCCCGTTAGGCTGAAGATTTCCTTTGCAAGTTACATTGGCTAGATAGAGAAATTATCATGGCCAAACCCAAACTAGTTGCATACTCTTCCTTGAACGTAGCCTATTGCTACTCTTATGTAACTATCTTTACTTAGTCTTCTACTATATTCTATCCTAGATATAATTGTAGATTCCTACTTTATCTTTTGTATCTATCATTTGTAACTATCCTAGGTAGCGGTAGGTTGTACTATATTCTTCCTAGATAGCAGTAGGTTGTATTATACTACTATATACTATGTCAATGTAAACGTAATATATCATTCCACAATTATCATTTACAGAAAATTACCCAAGCATTTCTAATGATATAGTTCATCATATTTTTTTCGGGTTTTTCACCCAGTTCCCCGAGTTTTCAAAAAATTCACCAAGTACCCCCCATGTTTTCAAAATTCACCAGGTACCCCCAGGTTTTGTTGTAATACACTCAAATACCCTTAATGATTAACGGCAGTTACGCCGTTAGTCATTAATCCCTAATCCTAACCTTAACCCTAACCCTAACCCCTAATCCTAACTCTAGCACCTAATCCTAACTCTAACCCATAAACCTAAACCCTAACCCTAACCCTAAACCCTAACCTTTCCCACCACCCCTTTCCCCACCCTCCCACCACCCTCGCTGCGCTCCCCCCTCCCCTCCCCTACCCCCGCGACGTCTCCCCCCCCCCCGCGCCGCCCAAAGAGCCCCCACCTCCCCCCACCCATTCGATTTTAGGGAAGAAACGCATAGCAGGGAAGGGGGGAGAACCGAGCTCCGAGAGAGGCGACCGAGCACCGACGAGTCTTGACAGAGGGACGGCAAAGATCACGGCGCGAGCGGCCGGGCTACCGCAACAACAAAGCGGAGCAAAGAAACAGGGAGGGGAATCGAGCCCAGAGAGCGAAGGAAAGAGAAGTGCTTGGGGTTGTGGTGGGGTTGTTGGTGTGGGATCCTCGGTGTTCGAAGGGCGGTGGTGCGCAGAGTGGTGGTGGTGTGGGGGCGCGGGAGTGGGGGAGAAATCGAATGGGGGGGGGGGGGGCCGACAAGGTTGCGGGGGGGGGAGGGAGGGTGAGGGGTCGGTGGGGGTGGTGGTTGCGGTGGGGGTTGCGGGGGCGGGGGTAGGGTGGAGAGGAGGGGTGTTGGTTGGGTGGTAGTGGGGTTAGGGTTAGGGTTTAAAATTAGGGGTTAGGGTTAAGGTAGGATTAGAAGTTAGAAGTTAGATGTTAGGGTTTATTTAGGTTAGTTAGGTTAATTAGTGCTAATTAGAGTTTAATGAGGTTTAAGGCTAACGGCGTTAACCGCCGTTAGTCATTAGGGGCATGTCGATGTATTAGTTTGAAACTGAGGGGTACCTGGTGAATTTTGAAAACATGGGGGGTACCAGGTGAATTTTTTGAAAACTCGGGGGTACTGGGTGAAAAAACCGTATTTTTTTTTACAAGAATGATATAGTTCATGATTATCTTATGGGGAAAAAAATAAAGTCGTTCTATTAGTATTGTAATTTGGTAATTTCATATATATTAATATTATATAAACATTTTCGTTTTTGTTTTCAAGCATACAAATGATAGTCAGATTACAACTATCCAAGCATACAAAAATGCTTTTTGTTAGTTTTTCTTTTCAATTGAATTTAACCAGCTAATGTGCTACAAGAAAAAAAAAAAAAAAGACACCCACATTTTAGATCATGTTATACTTCCTCCGTTCCAAATTAAACGCAGAAATTTAGAGGGCACGGACTCCTAGTTGAAATTTCTCAAGGGGTGCTTAGAAAAAGGGAGGGACATGTGATTAATTTTAAGCGGAGAGAGAAAGTGGGCCCAAAAAGAAAATAAAGGAGGGGAAATTCATGTTTTGGGGAGGGAATTGTGTTGGGACCCACATGACAATTTGCCACCAAATACAATTTGGCTCCAATATGAAGTCAGTAGATAAATTTCATTTGCCATCAAAAATTTAAATTCAAACCTGCTTCCCATTTGTTAAACAACCCCATCATATTTAAGAGTTTTAAAAGCCCTTCAACATGTCTCTGTCTACTCCTACCACTTCCGCACTATTTACTTGTTAGCAAAAAAATTACAGAGATGAATCACACTTTCACACACTGCACCATAGATCTATGTTAAATTTACAATTCCTAACATAACAACAATTTTCCCAGCCAAAAAAAAACCCAGCAAAAAAAAAAAAAAAACTGCTTCATCATCTTTGTATGATCAGTCACCATGGATAATGTTGAAGGGGGTGAGGAAGGTTTATGGTTAGCAGAGAGGCTGATGTGGGAACATCTGCTCCTGCAAGAGGACATTGACAATGAGGAAGATGAGATGGTAGAAGAAGAAGAAAATATTGAGAGGATCATAACAAGTACCAAACCAAATTTTACTCTTACACAAAGAAGACTCATTGTTGACAACTTACTTCGAATTCAAGTTGATGGGAAACTTCCATGGGGGTTTCAAACAAAGTTAGCTGTACAAGTAGGTGTACACAAATGCACTATTTCAAGAATATACAAAGATGCAATGAAACAGATAGAGCAAGGTAATGCAATAGATGTGAGGGCAAAGAGGTTTAGGAAATGTGGGAGGAAACCGAGGGAATATTCTGATGAATTTTTGCAATCAGTACCCCTACATCAGAGAACCACAATAACATCCTTCGTAGGGGCACTGAAACTCAGCCATATTACTGTTTATAGGCTACTGAAAAAGGGTTGGTTAAGGTCACATACTTCAAGTAACCACCCTAAGGTCACAGAGGAACACAAGTTGTCTAGAATGAAGTGGGTGCTGTCCAATCTTCTTCCAGCTACACCAACAACAAATCGAACTTTTATTGACATGCAAAATGTTATTCACATAGATGAAAAATGGTTTTACTTGAACCCTGAGATGAGGAGGTTTTATCTCCTACCTTTTGAAGATGATCCTTATAGGTGTTGTCAATCAAGGAGGTATCCACTAAAAATCATGTTCATGGGTGTCATAGGAAGCTAAGGCCAATGTATGATAGCAATGGCATAGAAATACATGATGGCAAATATGGGATTTTCCCTTTTGTACATCATGTGGCAGCAAAGAAAAGAAGCGGAAATAGGGAAGCATACACTATTGAAACTAAGGCAGTAGATTCAGTCACACAAGAAGTCATCAGGAGAATGATCATTGACAATGTCATACCAGCCATTATCAGCAAATGGCCTTCTCATCTACCAAAGAACGTAATCATCCAGCAAGATAATGTAAGACCCTACATATCTAATGATGATATGGAATTCAGAGAGGCAGCAACAAAGGATGGGTTCAATATTAAGCCGGTCAATCAACCCCCCCCCCAAATCCCCTGATCTGAACATGTTGGATTTGTGTCTTTTTAGGGCTGTGCAATCTATTCAACATCAAGCATTTCCACAGAATTTAGATGATTTAATCACTAGGGTCCAAGATGCATATGATTTCTATGACACAAAGAAGATTAAATTTGCTTGGTTACAACTTCAATATGTCATGACTGAGATTTTAAAGGTGAAGGGAGGTAACAACTATAAGAACCCGCATCATGGGAAGGCACATATGGAAAGGATTGGAATGCTACCAGATAATGTAGAAGTTGAACAGTAGTTGTTGATGAAGCAGTTGAGTATTTAAATGCAATATTGGTGCCTATTTCAGAACCAATCTAGTACTTACATGAAGAAGTGAGTGTTGATGAAGATTAGGTAACTTAGCAAAGTGTTGGGGAATTATATTTTGGCCTTTTTGGAATGCAATTAGTGATGACTGTTACACATAACCATGCTAGTTATTGGTAAGAAAGACTCATAATGCAAACTTTTATTTAGATGTAGTTTTAGGTAGTGCATTGTCATTAGGAGTTGTGTTTAAGGTTTGGTTATGTGTGTTTTGTGTATATATACTAAGTATAGATGGGGCAGTCATGTAACTTACTATTGCATTGATGTATATGTAAGTGGTTAATGTGAATGGTTATTGTGAATGGGTATTGTTATGCACATGTTTCTCTAATGTCTTACAACCCAAGTGTAGTAATTTTAGGCAGCAAGTGTAGTTATGACATTGACAAGTTTATTATACACATGATCATCTTATTTAGGACTCATGCAAATCAACCCTCAAACTATATCAACCACAGTCCACAAACAACAACAAAGCACCATCCACCAGCACAACATCACAAACATTATCAAGCATTTCCACTAAATCAAACTACAAACTAAATCAAACATCACAAACATTATTATGTACATGATCATATTATTAAGGACTCATGCAAATCAACCCTAAAACTATCAACCACAGTCCACAAACAACAACAAAGCACCATCCACCAGCACAACATCACAAACATTATCAAGCAATTCCACAAAAATAGACCATAAACTTATTCAAACATCACAAACTTAACAAACCACAAAATAAATCAAACATCACAAACTTAAACAAACCACAAAATAAACCAAACATCACAAACATTAACAAACCACAAAATAAATCAAACCAAAGTCCACAAGTGTACAAAGCAAACTATTGAAACCACACACAACAAACTGTTGCAACCACAAACAACAAACTGTTGCAACCACAAACAACAACAAAGCACCACAAATAACAGAATAAATTCAAAGTGAAAAGTTGTGATGAACAATACCTTAGGAACTTGAATGAGTTCCTCTGCGCATCAACAGGAATGCATGTTCATTCGGATCCTATCTCTTTATCGTCTTCAAGATAGGGATTCATGGGGATCTCCGGCCCATCGTCCTCAAACCCAACATCTAACCCCTTATAGACCTTGAAAAGCTTAAGATTCCCATCATCATCTTCAAAAAACATGTCAAATTCCTTACCGTAGTCTTCATCAGATTCAACCTCAATAAGCAACCCCTCATCTTCCTTAGACGAACCCTCAACCATAATCTTCTCTTTCCCCTTATTCTCGTTCAAAACAACCGAAGCCTTCCCTTTACCCTTTCGATCTTTCTTGACATCTACAGCCGGCAAAGCACAAACAATTGGTGGATTTGTGTTAATCTTAGCCCTTACATTCTCTCTTTCCTCCACATCCAAAATTTTCGCACCTTTTGCCCCAGATCTAAGAAGGTAACCCCTAGATCTAGTATTTGTTGTAGGAGACTTACCAAGAGGGGGGGTTGAAGTCCAATTTTTTAGTCGATCTTCTTATGTCGTCTGATTTTTCAGCCCTTCCCATGACTGTTTCCAAGGCCTTCATCGACTTATCGCTTAAACACTTCGCGGCTTCACCGGAATAGTACATTTTCCATGCGTAGGGGCTGCCATCTTCAATCGAATTTGCCAAATCACGCATATAATCATTTCTTCCTTTGATTTTGCATCAAATGCAACATCCGTGAGAGGTTGAGTGAAATTCATGGTGGTTGTTGGGTGAACAGAGGGAAGAAGATGAAGAGAGGGAAGAAAAATAAGAGAGAGAATAAGAAAATTGAAACGCCTTAGGACTGATGTTAGGGTTCTAGTTTTAGGGTTCATATTTTGATGAGCAATATATGAAGAACAGTTCATTTAATCTGTTTTGGGTAGTTAGTAGGTGGGAGGTGGATCCATATTTTTGGTGGGAATCAATAAGCTAATGAAGATAATCTTATGTTTTTAATCTGTTACTTTAGTGTATATTAATTGGCTTAAATCAGATTTGGTTAGGTTCATTAAGGGTATTTTTGTAAATTCACACTAAAAAATTTGCCAAAAAGGAATTGTTGCATTTAATATGAAATTGCCATTTTAGGAAACTGTTGCGTTTAATTGGGAACGGAGGAAGTACTAATTGAAAAAAAAAAAACAAATTCTACGATTGTTGTTCTTTTTAAGTATAATAGAATGATGATAGTCAAAGTTGAAAAAAAAAAGATTACTTCATAATATGTATTTGCTTAACCCAATTGCAATGTTAGTTGTTCATTATGATATAATGATGGGTAAATTTTGTTAGACGTGATCAAACAAGGAACCGGATATACCACTCCCAGGCACGGAAACTACGCTTTCTTATTAGTTTAATTTCGCCCCTCTAGGATCACCGGGTTAACACGAAATAACTAATGAGATACAATGGAGAAAACAATTCACTAGATGATCTTCTAAGTGAATCAACAAGAACTTTGTGTTTGATGTTTGTGAAGAACACTAGAGAGAAAGAAGCAAGTTTTCTCTCAAGGAAAGCCAGTAGATTAGAATCTCTCTCTCAACTCATATACATAACAAGGGTGATGAATTATCTTCCCTCTTGATTAGAGCTGTTACAGCATTCATCTCCATTTAATCCCTTGATTAAACATATTTAATCATCATTAAAAGGAAAACGTATGCCATACAACGGTTATAAATCGTCCACGCAAAATTACACGCCCCAAAACAGACTCCACGTCGCGACTCGCGATACAGATCGCGAGTCGCGAAAGGCGCTGGTCGCGACCCGCGACCAGCCCACTGTCTTGCTTGATTTAATCCACGTGATTTTGCGCATTTCTAATCTTAGCATACTAGACCTCCTCCTCTACTAGTATATAACCATATGAGCTAACAAAACCCATTACCCTATAAATGTTCCAACAAATTTTAGATTGAAAAAAGAGCAGAAAAAGAGTTCTTCACAAAGCCATATTTAACAGCAAAAGATATTTAATAAAAAATTACATAATTATATAGGTGATGAAAAAGCAATTTCGTATACATGCATATACATATTTTTTCCCCAAAATCAACCCTTGATTCACTTGATATGGTCGAGGTATTAGCCTTCATATACATGCATATTCTTTATTTCTTTGAATTATGGGTTTTTCTTTGTTGGAGTGTATGAGTCCTTCCACCACCAAGAATTGGATGTTTCTTAGAAGATCGACTAGCCCAAAAAAATTAAATGGATTTCCTTAATGATTATGCAAAGGATATAATGAGAAATGGTGTTGAGTGTTGTAGTACGGAGAAATTTTTTCAAAACATAAAATGAAAGTAGATTAGGTTTGCTTCTGCAATGGGATTTTGATGTTTTTCATGGTTTAGAAATTAGGAAGTAAGGTTGATTAAAGAAACAGAGGGAAGTATTGGGTAAAAGAAGAACTGGCGATTATGTTGTAGGAAATTTTACTCTGTTTCTTTTGGTTAGTTTTATGGGCAAGATATTTTTCTTAATGTTTATCTTAATAACATACTTCTTTTTTATAATCAACTTCCACCTGTCAAACAAAAAAAAAACTATAGTAACCTTTTTAAATAAAAGGTAAATAAATTAAATTGCAAATATTTAGCTAATTAGGCTATGTTCTCATCGATTTATTACTATAAATTTTAGTAAAAATAAGTTAAGTTCAGCAAAAATAAGTTAAGTTCAGCAATAATAATAAGTTCAACAAAAATAAGTTAAGTTTAGTAAAAAATAATTTAGCAAAAACAAGTCCAATTCAGCAAAAATAAATTTAATAAAAAATAACTTCAACAAAAATAAGTTAAGTTCAACAAAAATAAATTAAATTCAGTAAAAATAAGTTAAGTTAAGCAAAATAAAGCTGAAAAGAATAGAGTATTAACATGACGATATTATACCATATCAAAAAAGACATATAATTCTCCGTTCTGAAATAAGTGAAAAACTAATCTCTTTCATATGAGAGTTTTTTGATAGGAGTGTTTCACTTATTTCAGAACGGAGGAAGTATATGATTAATATAATAGATGACTCAAAATTCAAAAAAGATGGTATTAGGATACATGACATGAAGTATCTATATTATATTATTATGGACCAAAATGTCAATATATAAAGGGGAATTTTTGAGATATTTTACCAAAGTATTATATTATAAAAAATATAATTTCATATAAATAATTTCCTATTTTATATTTTAAAAAATGATTTTGCTTTATGCATGGGTCTAAAAACTATTTGATTCATCTTTAATTATATACTATTTTGTTGTGGGTACAAGTATTTATGAGAGTAGAAAAAATAATAATAATAATAGATATTTTTAAAGACATCTATGACCTTCTATCATGTGAACATGTATGGCTCCCTAATTGTTAATATTTCATTTTCACTTATTATTTTATATATACATACTTTATAAATATTTAATTATTATCCTTTGTTCTTTAGCCTGGAATATGTGTTTGTCTTGGTACCATTGAAGACATTGACACAAACTTTAGTTGGTATTATGAGTTGTGTAAGATATGTCGTACTGGAGTGAAACAAAATGGGGATATCATACAATGTAAGACGTGTGATAAGGTTTTAAAGATAACCATGACAAGGTAAACTATATATTTCTTAAATATAATATAATATAGTTGTTATTTTATTCATATAGATATATAGTTACAAATAAAAAACATGATGTATTTGTATATGTGACAGGTTTAGAGTTAAGATCATCGTATGTGACTGTACAGATGATGCTACATTTGTTCTTTTTGACAATGAAATGATGAAGTTAGTTGGAAAACCCGCTTGTGATTTATTAGAAGCTCAAATTAAGGTATATAAATATTTAATTTGTAAAAGTTGCCTCATTAAATTTGCTTCGAATTAAAAAATGTACATAGAACATTTTTCCTATTATTATAATATTTAATAGCAAGGTGATAATGATGGATTCCTCGAAGAGTTTACAACAATGATTGGAAAAAGATTACTATTCAAAGTAGAAATCTCTCATCCTCACAATGTTGTTGGAACTAAGAACTTTAAAGTTCTTACCACTACGGATGATCAAACTACTATAAACAAGTGGATGAGGATGTACATGAGAATGGAGGTACGTCTTATTTTATAAGAAATACATACTCATCAAATGTACTATATTCAATTTTATTTATTTTTTATTTTTCTCTTTTCAATTTATTTTAGACTAATAACAAAAATCTAATACAGGACGAAATTTTAACAAAACTGCAAACTATTAAAGAGAGTGTGAAGGAAGTCTCTTTGGGAAAGGTAATATTGACTTTTATAAAATTTATATATTATTAAGAACTATAATTTGGCTTTTAAGTTTTTATTATTCCTTAACTTTATTTGTTATTTTATTATAGGACATTAACTTGAGTCAAGATGAAGCCACTTCAATTACGCCTCAAAAGCGTGCTCATGAGATGAACGATGTTGGTGGAGAAGATTTGTAAGGCTTATGACAGGGTGGAATGGGGTTTTCTTCAAAAACTGTTACTTACGATGGGATTTGATGGTAGATGGGTGAACCTGGTGATGGATTGTGTCTCTTCAGCATCATACTTCTTCATTATCAATGGACGAGTGTGTGGAGATGTGACCCCCTCTAGGGGTCTTCGGCTGGGTGACCCCCTATATCCTTACTTGTTTATTCTAGTTGCTGATGCCTTTTCTCACATGCTACAAAGAAAAGTACAGGAGAAACTGTTACATGGAGCTAAGGCGAGTCGAAACGGTCCAGAAATTTTTCATCTTCTTTTTGCAGATGACAGTCTTCTTTTTGCAAGAGCTACCCGACAGGAATGCAGAATTATACTTGATATTCTCAACCAATACGAACAAGCATCCGGGCAGAAAATTAATTATGAAAAGTCGGAGGTGTCTTTTAGCAGAGGAGTTAGTACTGAATAACGAGAAGAATTGATGGGACTGAATATGAGATAATTTGACAGGCACAACAAATATTTAGGTTTGCCTACCGTTGTAGGGAGATCTAAAAAAGTTATGTTTGAAGCTCTGATGGACAGAATATGGAAGAAGTTGCAAGGATGGAAAGAGAAATTGTTATCTCAAGCTGGCAAAGAGATACTTCTTAAATCAGTAATTCAAGCTATCTTGACATATTTAATGGCGGTATACAAGCTTCCTAGCTACATTACAGAGAAGATTAGTTCGGCTATGGCGAGATTTTTCTGGGGTCAAACTGGGCCGAATCGCAAGATTCACTGGAGTAGCTGGGACAAGATGTGCACTCCAAAATTTTTGGGTGGCATGGGTTTCAAGGATTTGAAGGTACTTGGTAGGCAAGCATGGAGATTAGTTCAGCATCCTGACTCTCTGATGGGGCGAGTTATGCAAGCTAAGTATTACCCGAACATATCTTTTTTAGATGCTTCGTTGGGGTGTGCTGGGAGCTATTCTTGGAGCAGTATCTGGAGTGCAAAAGCCTTGATTAAGGAAGGAGTACTGTGGCGAATAGGAAATGGGAAGCAAGTGGATATTTGGCGTGATCCGTGGGTGGTTGGAGAAGAAGGGAGATTCATTACTAATCCGCGTGTTGAAGGTATTAATAAGGTTTGTGATCTTATTGATGCATCAAGAATGGATTGGAATTTGGATTTAATTTCTTTGCACTTTCATGAGCGAGACCAACAATATATTCTCTCTATCCCCCTAAGTTTGAGAGCCCCTAATGACTCTCTAACTTGGGCTTTCTTTAAGGACGGCCTATACTCTACAAAGACAGCTTACATGCTTGGTAAGGGAGGTGATTTAGAGGCCTACCATGCTGCTTGGGTGGAGATTTGGGGCATGGATGTCTCCCCAAAAGTCAAACACTTTTTGTGGAGGCTATGTTCTAATACCATCCCAACAAGAGCTCTACTAAACTATAGGCACATGGTGGATGATGCGAGGTGTCCTTGGTGTGAAGCTACGGATGAAACAAGTACTCATGCTTTAGTGCATTGCACGAGAGTGCACGACCTGTGGAATGATAGTGGCTGCAAGTTAGTGGTGGAGAATGTGGGAGCAAGTTGGAGTGATTTGGTGGCTGGATGGAAGGGTAAGGATGTCAAGCTGAAGCAAAAGGCTGTGTTTTTATTCTGGTGTATATGGATGGAACGGAATGTGAAAGTCTTTGAAGGTAAGACCACGCCAAACGAGGTACTTCTAGCTCGAGTCGAGAGATTAACCATTGAGCATAACTCTTATTTGCAGCAGATGTATAGATGTAATGTACCGAGGCATGTGTTGAGTGCTAGCAGTTGACGAGCTCCTCCTTTGGGGGTTATTAAGCTAAACTCCGATGCATCTTTGGCGACGAAGGGTGGGTGGGTATGGGAGTGGTGGCCAGGAATGAGAAGGGGGAAGTTCTATTTGCAGCATCTCGTCGTGTTCGCGCTTGGTGGTCTCCTGAGGTAGCGGAAAGTAAAGCAGTTCTCCTTGCGATTAAGCTTGCTAAGAGTCATGGTTTTGAAAATATTATCTTCGAGTTTGATAGTCTTGTTATTGTTAATCGTCTCTCTAAAGCTGTAGTTTATTTTTCTGATCTAGATAGTGTTTTAGAAGACATCTTGGCGTCTAGTTGTCATTTTAATTCCATAGTTTGGTCTCATGTTAAGAGGGGTGGGAATATAGTTGCCCATCATCTTGCTAAAGTTATTCCTTTTGGTGTAGAGCAAGTGTGGGAGCACCATTGTCCTGTGGAGATTTCCCCATATGTACTCTCGGATGTTCTATCCCTTGATTAATGTTAAGTTTCAAGTTTCCTCTCAAAAAAAAAAAAAAAGAAGCAAGTTTTTGTGAAGGTCGAGAAGAATGGCTAGAAATACCTAGAGGATTTTTTATAGTAGTACTCATTTGTCAAACAATCAAATAATTTAGTGTTAAACTTTTTATATACATGTTTTAAATAATTCGTATTTTGGGTTATTTTTTCCTATTTCTAGACAATTTTGAATATTATTTTATGAGTTTTTTTTAAAGAAGTTAATGGTTTTCACATGTTGAATTCTTGATCCTAATTTTCAACCTATTAATTTAACTATTTATCATTGACTGTTGGTGTAAATAAATTCCTAAACACATAGGTAGCCTGCAATATTTAAATATTTGTTATTCTACCTAATAAAGAATAAATACAAGTACTTGAATTATTACATTTAAAATGAAAACAACGAATTACAATTACTAATTATTACAACCCAACTAAAATACGCTAATTTATTAGGTGGAATATCAAATATGTTAATATTAAAAGGCCTACCTATTGTTTTAGCCTATTTTTGTTACTAAGCATACAAATACTAAAACAATATAATATTAGCATGCATAAGGATATACTAAGCTTATGAAAGCATAATGACATGAAAAAACTAGTAACTAATAAAACAGAAGGTTAAGATATACTACCTGAAGCTTCATATACTTTGAATAGGTGATATCAAATGCAATTAATCATGATGTCCTAGGAAAAATGCAAAAGATTGTAATAGACAAAAAAAGTGAACCTTAAAAAAAACACACAAACCACTATAAAAGATAGTTACAACAAAAAACTGTAGTACTATAAAGAGAAGGGCCTAAAATCGAAAAAAAACGTTTACAAAAGATAATTATAAGTATAATGTATCATTTTTAGAGTAATAGTTTGCACATATTAATATTAAATATAATTAAAAGATTGAATTAAAAATTGATTGCCTCAAAATCATGCTTAATGAAGGGCTTAAAATCGTGCTTTGACTTACTTGGCTAAGTGGAGTGATTTAGTTAACTTTAAACTATGATAACTATGAAAACACTTTTTTTTTGCTTAAATGTTTCTCATATAATAAAAGAATCTGAATTATTTGACATTCTAAATTTTAATATAATCTATCTACATAGAATAATTGACCTTATAAATTTTATGTCCCATCTAAATACAACACAATAGCATATTTGTACTTATTTGAATTCGAGTAATTATAAGATTAGAGTATTTTAAATGAGTACATAAATTGAGAATTGTGGTTACCAATAATCAAATTTGGTTATCATATGCATAAAATAATGTGAAAGGTTATTTTTAAGTCATATGGCTTTAATGAAACCAAACTTGAAGCTTCCCAAAAAAAGTACACAACCCTTTAATACCTCAATAATAATCCAAATTTCGACCATCTTTTCATCCATTACCCATTAAATAACTATAATTAATATTATGACATTTATATTATAGTTTGTAATTTTCTAAGTAAAAATTATTTGAATACTAATTTTGAAAATATTGGTTGACTAATATATTTTATAAGAAAAGACATGAACCCAAGAAAACAAAAATAAAATTACTGGATTATGGACATATTGTATATATATTAAAAAGTCGTGTAACTTATAAGAAAATAATACAATTTATAACAATATGCTTTATGCAAAGTATATATAAAAACAAAGGATCATTACCTTATTTAGTATGTTATTATCATCATCAATTTCTACCTGCCAAAAAATGCACATATATTTTATTATTTTAAACTTCACAGTTACATAAAATATAGAGTTTAACATTATTATTCGAATAATGAAAATTTAAAAAATGGTGATTAAATTTTCCCGGTTATTATTATACACCTAGGTTACACTATCCTAAAACAGGTTATCAATTTGATATAACCGAAAATATCATCAAATCCTGATCTCCACAAATTGAGTCAAATTTGTAATTTGTAATTTTGAATTGGAAGTGCAAGTTATAATTAATATTCAACTTGCATATACATTGTATTTATAATGTACACAAAAAATAAAGCTAATTGAACTCGAATATATTTTATTCTTATTTTTGTACATGCATATATATAGACTTTATAAATGTTTCCAAAAAAGAGAATCTTAGTTTATAATAAATAGATTTTTGTACATGCAATTTACAACTAAGAAGGCCTTATAATAAACTAAATCAGTTTATAAATACAATATTAGCCCAACCATTAGTTATGTACCTTAATTAAACAAATCAGTTTTTAATTAGCCTCAATTAGCCCAACAATTTTTAAGTATCTTTTTTTCTAACATTATATGAATCTGATTTGAGCCCATTAACAAGAGTAATCCATAAACCAACTAACATGGTTTCACTTAAACAAACCAAATTTGAGCCCAAGTAAAATAATGCAACAATTAAACTAAATTGGTGTAAGTAAACTGATTTGGGCCCAAATTAAACTGATTTTTATTATAATTTTAAATCTAATTGAAGTTGAATACTTTTTATTCTTACTTTTGTACATGCATTAATGCATATATATATAAATTATTGTGTTTTTTTTTCAAAAAAATAGATTTTGTCAAGATATCCTATTCTTTTTACATGGATGTAGATTTTTAAAAAAAATTATGTAAATTGAACATTATATATAATTAATCTAATCGATTTACTTGCATGCATTTATAAAAATATAAAAACATATGAACATATTTTTTCTAACTATTTATCCCCATGCGTATACATAGAATTTTTATTAACAAAGAAAACTTGAATAATTGGCAATATATCGAAGTTTTTTTTCACATGCATGTCTATTTTATTATAAATTAGTAAAACAAATATGATATTATACTTAAACTAAGGATTTTTTGATTTTTACCACCTTTTAAAATCACAATTTTCAAGATAACCACCTTATAAGTTCATTTTTTTAAATAACCACCTTATATGAACTAAGTACATACCAATTGACAGATTTTGTCCAAGAAATCGGTCTTAAAGAAGGGTTAAAACCTTATATACATGTTAATGAATAAAGATGGAGGTGATGGAATCATTCTTAAACCCTTTTTGAGGATGATTTCCTTGACGGAATTTGTCAATTGGTAGGTATTTAGAAGGATTTAGGTTATATAAGGTGGTTATTTAAAAAAGAAGGCAAAATTGGCCTCAACACCCTGAACTATAGCGCAGGTGCACCAAACAGCCCCAACTATGACTTATAGCCAGAACACCTCAAAGTACAGACCTGGGTGCAGTCCGTACCATAAATGAGGTCAGTGATCGGAATTCTCACTGGCTATAAGTCGAGTGCTAGATATTAGGCAGCCATAGAACTGTTTTCCTTGATTGTGGTTGAACTTCCAAGTAGTTTGGACTATTGCAGGCAATCGATGTCGATATTAAACCCTGCCATTACCTAAACCGGTATTTGAATTCTTCTTGAAACTTGAAGATGAAGCTGAGCTCATTGTTGTTATGTGGATTTCACTCTTTCAGAATTTAGGGTTCATTTGGGAATTAAGAGGGAATTAGGGGAAGTAAGAGGGAATTTGGGGAAAAAAGTCTTTTTGTTTAGTTCAGGAAGGAGAAAAGGAAGGCACGCGCCTTTAATTTTGTTTAAGTAACAAAAATTAGGGTTAAAAAAGAAGAAAATAAGAAAGGGGAGAGAATCCGGTGAGAATTCTGGACATGGACTTCATTTATGGTACGGACTGCATCCAGTTCCGTACTTTGGGGTGTTCTGGCTATAAGCCGTAGTTGGGGCTGTTTGGTGCATCCGCGCTATAGTTCAGGGTGTTGAGGCCAATTTTACCTTAAAAAAATGAACATATAAGGTGGTTATTTTGAAAAACTTGATTATATAATGTGGTTAAAGTAAAAAAAAAAACCTTAAACGAATAGAATTACTTGCATCTATTTAGTTAAAAAATATAGATAATAATAATTAACAAAATGAAAGTGAAAAAATAAAGAAAAGTGATAAATATAGAAAATTTTGTACTTATCAGATTTTGGTTAAATTTGAATTGGTAGATTAAAAAAAAACAACTCCTGGATATCAATCATCATCATCGCATCTTCATCTTCTCTTTTTTTTTCCGAAAAAAAAATTCACCAACATTCTTCAATTTGTTCTTCACGAATTTCACCTTTTGGACCTTCAATCTTCCCAAAACAATAGTTGCACGTCAAAAAAAAATCATAGATCTGCTATTGAATCACAATATTTTATGTGATTATCAAAATTTATTCGGAAAAGTGTTTGTTTACATCTATTTTTAATTCAAGAATTGATTTTCACCATGGATATTCATACCCTTTTAAATTTTTTTTTTTAAAAGTATAATATTGAAAATTCGAACAATTTGCATATTTAATTTTTAACATTTATATACATGGCGTTTGTAATTTAGAGCAAAAAAGTCACATTATTGTCAATATATTCGCATATTTTTATATGCATGTTGATAATATTATAAAAAATGTGAATAATAATATAATATTATTTTTTTATTAGTAGCAGTTTTAAAAAAGAGTAATGAATCATAGAATTCATGTAAAAATAAGTCTATAATTCATAAGAAATTGTTCAAATATTATTTGAACTCATAAAAATTTCAATTTTTAATTCGATTTCCAAGACTCAAATCAGAAATTATTTAGATTTTGTAATTTTTGACAAGATAAAAGCTTTTAAATCTCTTCTTTCAGTTCCAAATATCTCAAATATGAACTCATAATCAAACATATGAACATAACTTATATATTTATTATTCAACATACATATACCTAGAATTTATAATTTATACGAAAAACTCGAGTTTTTTTTTACATATATCTTATAATAATTGCATGCATTTAGTTTTAATTAAAAATAATGTAACTAAAATATTATATGAAACTTAAAGAATTATACTTACTTACATGCAATTAAGTAAAACCATAAACAATAATAATCTATTTCTATACATGCAAATTAATTAATTTTAGTGAATAAATAAATAAATATAAATGATTTAAATAGAAATAACAAGATGCTTATCTGAATTTGTTGAAAATTGATTCGGTGGAGGAAAAAATCAAGTCTTGCATATCAGTCATCATCATCATCGCATCTTCTATGGAAACTTACTTAAAAATTATGATTTTTCGAGAAAATTCTTCATTTTTCCTTCTCAAAAATCATTTCTTCGACCTTCAAACTTCCCAAAATATTGTTGCATGTAAAAAATTCCCATGGATCTACTATATAATCACACTTTTATATGTGATTATATCAACATTTTTTGCACAAAATGTTTCGTTCCATCTTAAATTTGTAAAGATTAACATTTTCGAACCGACCCTTTTTTTTTGGAGAATTGTAGTGTATTTTTTCCGGATTTTGAGACTAAAATTAGATAGAGAGAGAAAACGATAATAGAGAGAGATAGAGAATATAGAGATAGAATGAAAATGAGAGAGTGGAAATGAGAGAATGAAAAGAAAACTCAACATATTTTATTTTATATAATTATAATATGAGAATATAGAGAGAAATTGAAAATGAGAGAATATATGAAAGAGTTTGAGAGTGAGAAAGAGTTTGAGATAATATATAATCGTATATATTTGCTTTTGTTTTCAATTTTAGAAACTGTATGTTGAATAGAAATAGAAGATACATATAAAAGAGGTTATCAATTTGAATTTATAAAAGATAGTTATAAAATAAGATATTAGGTGTTGATATAAATTTATGTTCATATTTATAATTTCTGTTGATATTAATAAATTTTTTTGTTTATATTTATAAATTTCAATTGATATAAAGTTGAAAATAATTTGCTGTTACGAAAATTTTATAAAAGTTTATACAAAGTGAATGAAAGAAAAATGGAGGTTATTGTTAACCAAAACATAGAAAAAAATAAAAAATAAATAAAAAAATAGGGCTTGCCATACCTCCCAAAAGGGACAGTAGCCCCTATATCGAAAAAGGAAAACTATGATTTTTTTAAGAGAGAAAAAACATATATTTCAAAGATTATTAGTAAAATATTTTAGGACTTAATACAACACATGGGTTGAACAACTTTGCATTACAAAGAGACTGTAGATTATTGTTAACAAAAACATAGAAATAATAGCAAAACGAATGAAAAAGAACAAGGCTTGCCACTATCCAAAAGGTGTGGTAGCCTCCATATAAAAAAGGAAACCTAAGATTTCAAGGGAGAAAGGAAAGAGAGAGAATGACTATATTTGTTGGTTAGATGAAGACAATAAGATACTGCACTTACTATAATCAAGTGAGATTTAGGGAAACGAAAGAAAATAAATTTACCTATGATAACTCCTTTTGAAACTTTTTCACCCATATGGTCATAAATCTATTTGTAATAAACTTTTATCACGGGAACTCGAATGTTACCACTGATATAGTGTACAAGGAAATATTTCAAAATGTGAAATCAATACTCATAATGCTTATCTACTTACCGTTTCATTTATCTTCGTTGTTTATTCAATATGAATAAAATCCACTCTTATTATAGATGAACTGATCTTTTCTTTGATTTGATGAAAAAATTATATGTTGTGTGTCAAGAGTTACGAGCAAAAGGATTTGAAGATTTTAATATGTGATAAAGAGCGTGGGAACTCAAATGTTACTACAAATGTAGTGTATAAGGAAGTATTTCAGAATGTGTAATAAGTATTATGAAAACTTTTAATTTGTGTGCTTAGTTTATCTTTCAATGTGTTCATATAGTCACTCTCAATTGTTTTATCGTCTACTTTGTTGCATATTATACGATAACTTCGTTGTTTATAATTATGTGTGACTTCGTTTGTTTTATTTATATCACATTCATACTAATTAAACTTTTTTTTTAAATAAACGCACATAATTAGCATCCCGTGCATTTCTGCACATAATGGGAAGCAAAATGTTTTCAAGAAAGAGCCATTCTTGCTCCAAGTAATGAAATTGCCGACATGGTTAATGAGCATGTTTCGTCTCGCTTGCCAAGTGAAGAAAAAAGTTATTTAAGTTCAGATGCAATTTCCATTGAGGAAGTGAATTTTGGAGTTCATGAGATGTATTCTACCGAATTTCTAAATACGATCAAGTGCGGGGGATTGCCAAATCATAACATTAGATTGAAGGTAGGTGCACCGGTGATGCTTATAAGGAATATTGACCAGACTTCTGGGCTATGTAATGGTACCAGATTAGTTGTTAATCATCTTGGCAATCGAATTATTAAGGTTGTGGTTGTGTCCGGCAGTAACGTGGGGGATAAATTTTTCATCCCCAGAATGACGCTTACACCATCAGACGCAACAAAGTTCCCGATAAAATTTCAGAGAAGGCAGTTTCCATTGGTTGTATGTTTTGCAATGACTATAAATAAAATCCAAGGACAATCTTTAGCCTATGTAGGATTATATCTTCCTCGGCCAGGTATTCAGCCATGGACAATTCTATGTTGCCGTATCAAGAGTTACAAGCAAGAAGGGTTTGAAAATTTTAGGGATATTATCTCAGATAAGCCTGACTTATAGGCCTTTTTCCAATATAACCCTGACTTTGGCAGGCCTATCTCCGATAACCCTGAACTTGGTTTTTGTCATTAAACTGGACGGAATTTGTGACGACGTTAAGTAGACCCTAACTATGTTTGACTTTTGTTAACTTTATTTTGGCGCCAGGTTTATGCAGGTGGTTAGTTGATGACATTAAATGCGAAGAAATAAAAGACACTTTATTTGATTTGGGAATTTTTGAAGGAAAATTACGAGCGATTTAGGGTTTCTCCAATCCATTGAACATCAACAACAAAAAAGCATTGAAGCACTAAAATCGGGGTAGGAGAGGAATTTTCGAAGACGCAATTCGTCTTTGTTGAAGGTAACCATCTGTTTCCTTTTTTCTCCCCATTTTAATGTTTGAAATTATACAAAATTCGATCTTTGTTGTGGTAGAAAAACTTGTTTTTGTTGTTTTATTGGATATGTGCTGATTTAGTAGGAATTTGTATTGTGTTTTGTCATTTTAGGTTTGTAATGGGTTTGGGAAAGTGGATTCTTGTGAAATTTGGGAATAGGGAATTTGGTATTAGAATTAAAAATGTTGATGAATATGGGGTTTTGCACTTTTTAATGGATTTAGAGGATGATGGGTTAAAACAAGGAGTTTTTTGTCCTGCTTATCCTTCTATGTTCTATAGCCCAAATGGAGATGATTGCATGGTAGAAATAACAACTGAGGAGGATTTTAACAGTATGTTGAAGTGTTATAAGTATTCAGAGGATATAGGAGGTAGTCCTAGTGCAATTGTTTTGATGAGTAAGATGCTTAGGGCAGCAATTGAAACCAAATAAAGAAAGGCTTGGGAGAAAGCTGAAATGGAAAGGCAGATAGAGAGAGAAGAAGCTGAGTAGAGAGAGAAGGAAGAAGCTGAGAGAAAAGAGGCTGAGAGAGTCAGAGAGGAGGAGGAATTATTTAGGCAGAAGGCGTTAGAGGATTTGGAGTTATTGAGGAAAGATCCTTCTTATGATTGGCCTGGAGTTTGGGATCTGTATATTGTGCAGCCCATTGCTACAGAAGAACCTACAGCCCAACCCAATATTTCCACAACACCAACTGAACCCCAAACCCCAATACAACCTCAATCCCAAATAAAGCCCAAACACCCACAAAAGTGAAGCACACTGCTAGGAAGAAGGTTACTACCCAAACAAAGCCCAAGCCCCAAACCCAAACTCATCCCAAGCCCAATACCCAACCTCAGTCCAAGCCCAATACCCAACCTCAGCCCAACTCTCAACTTGACCCTAAGCCCAAGGCCCAACCTGACCCTAAGCCCAAGGCCTAACCTCCCCAACCCAACCAAACTCATACTGATTCAACTTCACATGTTGAAATTGAAGAGCAACCACAGAGCATCCTAGACCCATACCAAAGCCCTCCCCAACCCACTCAATAAAGTTCAAATGAGCAGCCCTTTCCTGAACAGAGCTTTCCTCAACCACTCTTTTCCACTGAGAACCCAAGTTAGCCCAATCCCACTCCTGAACAACCAACCCAGACCAGCTTTTATCAAATAAGCAAGAGGCATGAGAGACCTAAAAAAGTGTCTAGGTCAACAACCAAGAAATTAGGTGTAGTTTTCACCCCTAGCTACACAAAAACTGCTACACAGGCTAAAGAAACTGATGGGGTGAGGGAAAAGAGTATAGGCAGGGGTGAGTGTTCCAGCAGAGGGTTGAGTGAGGGTGAATCAGAGAAAGAAGATGAGGAGACTGATGATGTGTCATTCCATGAGGTTGAGATCAGCGATAATGATGAATCTGAGGATATAAGTGTTGTGAATGAGAGTGATTTGGAGGTTGAGGACATTCTTGAATTTGATCCAAGTAGGGCTAAGGACTGGGTTTATGAAGGAGATGGGATTAACCCAAACTACTTGAAAAGGGTTTACAAGAATGGAGTGATATATGAAGATATGAGATGGAGGAAGATTAAGCTGCAGGTTTGGCATATTTCTTTAGACAGAGAACATTTTCTCTCTATTTTGAATGACTATTGTGTGCAGGAGGGGTTTGATTTACTGAGGGAGAAGGTGGAAAGTAATAGGTACACTGCCTCATGTAAGGATGCTGAGTGTCCATGGAGGATCCATGCTAGTGAGCTCCCAGATGGGGTTACATGGGCAATCAAGACCAAGACTGAAAACCACACTTGTGATAGGATAGAAGGAAATCCAATGGAATGGTTGGCAAGTAAGTTGATGGATGAGATCAGGGCAAACACAGAAGTGCCTATTAGAACACTAGAGCAGTTAGCAATGGAGAGGTTTGGAGTGTCAGTTCCAAGGCCCACTTTGTACAAGGCAAGAGCCTATGCTGTGAGTATCATTGAAGGTGACCATGATGAGTCATACACTAGGCTTTCTGCATACATTCAAATGGTGAAGAAAACACACCCTCATGCTCATGCATTCATCAGCTGGCACAGTTTGAAAAGGGGACCAGATCCACCTCTGCTTTTCAAGAGGATGTTTATAAGCTTTGATGCCCAGTTTAAGGGGTTCGTAGCTGGCAGCAGACCTCTCATTGGGGTTGATGGTTGTCATCTGAAGGGGAGTCACAATGGTGTGCTCTTATCCGTTGTTGCGTTGGATGGAAACCAGGAGCTATTCCCTCTTGCATATGCCATCACAGCTGATGAAACAAAGGAGGCTTGGAGGTATTTCTTGAACTGCTTGAAGTTCACATTAAGGGAGAGTGAAAGGCAAGACTAGACCTTCATGAGTGATAGGCAGAAGGGGGTTGAGTAAGCCTTAGCAGAGTTCTTCCCAGATTGCCAGAGGAGGATTTGCAACAGGCATTTGTTCAAGAATTTTTCAGTAAGTCTCTACCCCTCCCTATTGTCAATATTATTTTCTACTCTTCCCAGTTTGTGATGTAATAATTGTGTAACAGGGTGAGTTCTCTGGACCTCATTATGAGGCTTATTTTTGGCAAGCATGTGATGCATACAATGAGTATGTATTCTCAAAGGCAATGGGGGAAGATTGCAGAGTTTAGCATGGAAGCATATCAAAATTTGATGAATATTGATTTGAAGATGTGGGCAAGGTTTAAATTTGATACAATCTTAGCTTCTAATGACAACACTAACAATAACTTCATTGAGTCTTTCAATGCCACACTTGGGCTTGACAGAGTGAGGCCTATCCTCAGTCTTGAAGAAGGTTAGAAACAACCTTCACATTTATTTTCCTTCTTTTTTTGACATGTTGATGCGCCCATGTTATACGGTGTATGTACGTTACTTTAGGTGCACTTTGCTAGGGGTTTGATTGTAATTGTTAACATTCGTGTCTTATTTAGCTCTTAGCGGAAGTTCGGAGCTTTGCGAGATAATTTGTGTTAACGTCATGTATTCCGAGCTTCCAAGGTGAAGTGCATTTGATCCGAGCCAAGCTCTCGTGATCACCGCAAGCCTAAGCATCATCGCCAACCCAGCCAAGCTCGCCCATCGAAGCACCGCACGCCCAGCTCACCAGCAGCCTCGCCCAAGCTCGCCCGGCCAGTGCCCTCACCCATCGCACGCCCAAAGAGCCTTGCCCAAGCTCGTCAGCCCAGCGCTCAACCAAGCAGCCCATCGCTAGCCCATCGCTCACCCATCGCACGCCCAGCAGCATCGCCCATCGCACGCCCAGCCATCGCGCAAGCCCAGCGCCCAGCAGCAAGGCAGCTCGCGACTCGCGAGCATGGTCGCACCTCGCGACCTGTATCTCGCACCTCGCGAGGATTCTCGCACGGTGCGACCTACGTGGTTTGGCCCAAGTCTTCAGCTCGTTGCGAAGGCAGTAGCTCATCGCACGGTGCGACCTGTACCGCACCTCGCGACCCCTATGGCGGTCTAAATGTCGGCTGACTTTTGAGCCTTAGTATAAATACTAAAGTTTGTTTTTGGACCTAAAACACACACATTTGAGGAGAGAGAATATCCAAGACTCCATTCTTCTCTTCTTCTCTTCCCTTTTTAGTTTTTGTTTTCGAGTTTAGTTTTCGTAGATTTCAATTATGGGATTGGCTTATGCTATGCCGATTGTAGCTTGAACCGTTCTTGAACGAGATTAATATGGAGCTTCAAGCATTATTGTGAGATCTTTCCTCTCTATTTATTTCCTTTGATTATGGTTTAATTTCTATGCTTGCTTTCTATGATTTTTGCATGATTATGCTAGGAATATTACTAGTTTGATTGTGCGATTAATCTAATGCTAGATTTAAGAATAGAATCGGATTGTTTTATTCTTTTATCATTTGGTAGCAAACTAGGGAGTAATTTAGATGCTGATCATCTTGGTTATTTCTTAGGGAAATTGAATAAAGCTGTTGAATGTTTATCGCGTGTATGACATTAGCGAGTCTATTGGTTCTCTCGTGTTTATTGCTGCTATTGGATTGAACTTAGACGCAGATCGGACTAGGTTATCCTTTAGTTAGGGTTTTATAGTCACGCTGATCGTGCTATTCAACTAAGAATAAGGAGAATGCGAGATTAATTCTCAACAATAGATAATTATGGAAATGAATAGAATCGAGGTTCAATGATCGATAATGAATTGAAGTGCATGTTAATCGGGTTCAAGATCTTCCTATATTGATTTCTCATCTTGTTTATATGCTAGTAGTTGTAGTTTAGTTATAATCTACTCGAAACCCCCCTTTGATATTATTATTAGGTTTCTCGACCGTTAAGAGTCTTCTAGGTACTAACGCACGCTAAGTATAGAACTCGTCCCCGTTTCCCTGTGGATACGAACCTTACTTCCCTTATACTAGTTTAGTGTAAAAGAGAGTAGGAGAAATTTTATCTTTGGCCGGGTGGCGTTCACGACAAGCGCGGCCCGCCACATGTCCTAACTTTGATTCATGTTCATACATGCAGGGGTGAGAAGAAGTTGTATGATAAGGATTGCAAAACAAGAGGAGGCTGAAGGTTGGGCTGATGGTGACATCACTCCTTACTGCAAAAAACAACTCAGATTGATGAATGATGATAGCAGGTTCTGCAAGATATTTGCCAGTGGAAGGGGTCAGTTTGAAGTGCTTGAAGACAATGTCCAATATCCTGTTGACCTTGTGGCTAGTACTTACATGTGTGGACGCTTAGGATTATGTGAGCCACTACTATTCTGTGCAAAATTACAATAAGGCCATGTATGGGCTAAACATATTTCCTATAACTGACCACACTCATTGGCCTACATTTGATGTTCCACAAATTAAGTCCCCAATCCTCAAAAGATCAGTTGGGAGACCACCAAGAAATAGGAGAAGAGAGAAGGGAGAACCAAAGAAAGGAAAGAGGCAGGTCACTATTAGGTGTTCAAAGTGTAAGGAGTTAGGGCGTAACAAGAAAACATGTATGGGTGGTTTGACAAAAAAAAAAAAAAAAAAAAAAGAAGCTGCAAAAGTGGGAAAGCAACAACAAGAAGATGCAGCAGGGCCAATCACCTCATCTCAAAGGATGGGAACAAGACACTCCCAGAGACAAGCTGCTCTAAAGGAGGAACACATGCCACCACACAAACTTTGGGATCACAAATGGACAAGGGAAAGAAGAAGCAGAAGACACAGTAGGTGTTTGTTAGCAACTTAGGGGGGTTTTTTGTTGGGTATGTATGAACTGAATTCTGTTATGTAATGGTGCCTAGAAGTATGGTGCTTGTTATTCACCAACAAGTAGTGTTGTTATGCTGTATTTTGACTTATATTTTGGTGTCATTACTTATATTTCAATGACACATATTTTGGAAGCAATACTTCTGTTTTAATGACATGATTTATGGTCTTCAACAAATTTTTGCAACAACAATATGCTAATGACAAAAACTATTTTCCATTCATAATCTTGCCAATGGCAGATTTACATATTAAACCACGAAATACATCACATCCATTCATAATCTTCCATCACATTTCAAATTCTAACACATTTCCTTACATTTTAAGAAGAACTAAAACCATAAAAACACATAAACCCAAACACGTACATTTCACCATTAACCCCAACTATGTTTTCTTCAACTTTCTTCATAACTCAAGATAAATCCGCATCTCAACATAATCAGACCGAAATTGCTCGCCATTGCCATTGAAAGTGATTGATTCCTCCTTTAGTCGTGGCACACACCACTCGAAAAAATTGCACTATTTGCAACGATAATAAAGCTTGTTAGGGTTATCCCTAGATTCTGAAATCCTCAACTCAGCCTTGCGCGCGATTCTGCATCTGCATCTCTTGTTCTCGTACTTCTGATTTGCTAAAATACCTTCCAATTCCCTGTTCATTTTGGAATTAGGGCACGAATTTGGCCAAAGGTTGAAGAAGGTAATGAGGGTGACCAACTACTTATAAACCTGGCGCCAACCAAAGCGAAAGTCAAACATACTTAGGGTGTACTTAACGTCGTCACAAATTCCGTCCAATTTAATGACAAAAACCAAGTTCAGGGTTATCAGAGACAGGCCTGCCAAAGTCAGGGTTATATTGGAAAAAGGCCTATAAGTCAGGGTTATCTGAGATAATATCCCAAAATTTTAATATGTGATAAAGAGCGTGGTAACTCAAATATTACCACAAATGTAGTGTATAAGCAAGTATTTTAGAATGTGTAATAAGTATTACGAAAACTTGGTTTAAAAGAATTTAATTAGTTTCTTTTTCAGACTCTTCATATAGTCACTCATAGTTGTCATATCGTTTACTTTGTTAGATATTATACAATAATGGGTTTTTTATAGTTATATGTGACTTTGTTTGTTTTATGTATTTGACATACATACTATTAACCTGTTTCTGTAAATAAACTCAAACAATTAGCATCCCGTGCATTTGTGCACGGGCGTTAAACTAGTAATTCTTATAAACTTAGCCATATAAAGGCATAAATAAAATATTTGCTCATGAAATCATTGTTGAATTTAGAGGTTTTCAAGGCTAAAGGACAAGATATGAACAAACAATGAGACCTTGTTGTGTCGTGGTAAACAAACCACTGCCTTGAAAACGAGATTCGGTGCAACCGGGGTGCACAATTGTACTCACCGATTCGTTCCCTAAGGTTTACACAACTCTCAACACACAATGGCACTCTTGGGTGTGAGATAGAGTTACTAGAACTTATGCCCAAAAGAGATAAAGAAAGGAAGAAGAAAGAGAAAAAAAAAGATATTATAAAATCAGAATAAGGAACCTATTAATAGGAGAAAAGAAGAAGTAACATCCCAAAGTAATCAAAGGACTCCAAGGAATCCAATGATCAAATTAATCTAATTAAACTCATAGAAATGAAGGATTAAAACTCCCATCATCAAGAGGAATGATGGACTAGAATACATTACCATCATAAGAATGAAACTCCTCCTTAAACCACGTAATAAAGAGTAGGTTACAAAAGGCATCCAATGAAATAAACAAAACCCGGGAAAAACGCAGCTTTAGGCATCCGCCGGATCTGGTCGGGCGAGCCCCGCTCGACCGGGCCCGAGACAAAATATGCCAAAGCTTCACAGGACGCCCGATAGGGCGGTTAACCTCGCCCGATTGGGCAAAAATCGCGAACTACGAGACGCCCGCCCGATCGGGCGGCCTCCGTCCGATCCCATCGGGAGCCTCTTTTTTCCCCCGTTTTCCATCTTTACTTCCAACAATCCCCCAATAAAGATGAGAAAATATACCAAATGAGAGAAAAGAAATTTCTGGGCATAAGAGGAGATCAATACATAACATTCGGTGTTACATTTAAGTAAATTGAAACCAAATGTTTGGTGAGGTGGTACAATGACTTACAAGCCCAAGGGTGGACAAACCTTGAAACCCTTAAACTTTTGATCAAAGAGTGGACTAACCTTGATATTCTAAAATTTAAGTCATGCCCCCCACAACACATACATCACTCCAAACATCTAGTAAACTCCGCAAAGTGAATGCGTTTTAAGCCATGCGTTTACCTTAGTTTTCATGGAAGCTCTGGGAAACAAACCCAAGTTTCCATAGAAGATGGAGAGTCTTCACAACCATATAGGTGAATCCCTTGTGCTTCTCAATAGCACAAAACATCTCTTAGGATTCATTAAGAGTTTAAACAAACTCAACCTCCACAAAAATTACAACGGTGGATTTCTCAAATGCTTAGCTAGAGCACCTACCACGTAAGTATAAATCCATTAAGAATTCTCAACGAACTCATCCTACTACAAGCATTACAACACAAAATACCATAGGGATGAAATATAAGTAATGCTAATTATATACTCTTCATGGGCTTGAGCCCCATCCCCCTCGACCAATCAAGAACTTGGTTCCTTGCCAACCCCTTAGTCAAAGGATCCGCCAAATTTCTTTCGGACCTTACAAAGCTGAAAGCAATGACTCCATTCTTGAGTAGTTGTCTCACCGAACTATGTCTAAGGCGTATGTGCCTCTTCTTACCATCATAATTGCTATTGTTAGCTACACCAATTGCAGCTTGAGAATCACAATGCAAAGATACATCGGAAGATCTTTCCCCCCACAATGGGATGTCGGTAAAAAGACTCCTTAGCCAATCTGCTTCTTGACCTGCCAACTCAAGAGCAATAAATTCAGATTCCATGGTGGAGCGAGCTAAACATGGTTGTTTTGAGGACTTCCATGATATAGCACCTCCACCCAACATAAACACATAGCCACTAGTAGAGACTACTTTATCATTATCGGATACCCAATTATCATCACAAAAACCTTCCAAGACATTAGGAAATCGATTAAAATGCAAACCAATTTCCATGGTGCCCTTAAGATACCTTAGCAATCGATAAAGTGCATTCCAATGTTCACTACGAGGATTATGAGTATAACGACTTAATCTACTTACCGCATAAGCAATGTCGGGACGTGTACAATTTTATCAAAAACATCACACTCCCTATTACCTTAGCATATTGCTCTTAAGACACACTAGGACCCTTGTTCTTCATGAGCTTTACACTTGCATCATAAGGAGTCTTACATGGCTCCACATCATAGCAATTGAACTTCTTCAAGATTTTCTCTACATAGTGAGATTGATTCATTGAGAAACCATCCTTGAGCTTGGTCACCCGGATACCAAGAATCACATCGGCTTCACCTAAGTCCTTCATTTCAAACTTAGTAGAGAGAAAATCTTTAGTGTAATTAACAACCTCAAGGTTAGTACCAATATAAGCATGTCATCAACATAGAGACATATAATAACACAAGAGGAATCCAACACTTTAGAATATACACAAGAGTCCGAAGAATTAGTCACAAAACCATCACTCCTAAGAGTACTATCAAACTTTTCATACCATTGCTTAGGAGCTTGTTTCAAACCATATAAAGAATTCCTAAGCCTACACACCTTGTGTTCTTGACCCTTAACCACAAAACCTTCCGGTTGAGTCATATAAATCTCTTCATCAAGATCACCATTAAGAAAAGCCGTTTTAACATCCATTGATGAACCACTAAGTCATGAATTGGCGCTAAAGCAACCAAAGTCCTAATTGTGGCAATCTTAGTCACGGGTGAGTAGGTATCAGAAAGTTTATTCCCTCTTTTTGAGTGAAACGTCTAATAACAAGTCTAGCCTTAAACTTTTCAATAGAGCCATCGGGTTTCTTCTTCTTAGTAAAGATCCATTTACAACTTGTTAGTTTAGACCATTTAGGTAAATCACATAAGTCCCAAGTATGATTCGACATGATTGAATCTAATTCAGTTTTAATGACCTCTTTCCAAAAACTAACATCTATGGATTTCGTAGCTTCACTGTAAGTCTTTTGGTCCTCTTCTAAGAGAAACGAAGAAACAACATTTTCACTCAAACAATTCACATCAAAATTCTCAACAAGAAAAGTGGTCAAGAAATCCGGTCCAAAGGTAGTCTCTACTCTAACCCTCTTACTCTTCCTAGGTTGTACTCCTTCTACTACCAAAGGAGGAGGAAGATCACTAGAACTAGGCAAAGAAACATCCAAGGACACATCAACAATTGACTCATTCATATGCATAGAAGATGATGATGATGATTTCAAAGGGAAAGTATGCTCAAAGATAATTGCATATCTAGATTCACAAACATGAACCTATATGCGGCACTATTATGAGCATAACCAATAAACACACAATCAAAAGTTTTAGACCCAATAGTGGTTTTCTTAAAATCTGGAAAAGCAACCTTAGCTAAGCACCCCCACACTTTCAAAATACTCATGTTAGGTTTATAACCTTTCCAAAGTTCATAAGGTGTTCTATACAATTTCTTATGGGGCACTCTATTGAGTACATAACAAGCGGATAGAACTGCCTCTCCCCACATGTTGTCGAATAATCCGGAACTAAAAAGCATTGCATTCATAGTTTCTTTTAAAGATCTATTTTTCCTTTTGGCAATACCATTTTGTTGTGGAGTGTAAGGGGAGCTCAGCTCATGGATGATTCCATTGGATTCACAAAATTCTTTAATTTCAAAGTCCATTTTCCATATTCTGCACCTTTGTTGTTTTTAACCCTTTTAATCTTAAGATCAAGTTGATTTTCAACCTCGGCTTTATACTTTAAAAATGCACTTTCGGCCTCATCCTTAGTTTTCAAAAGATAAACTTTAGTGAACCTTAAAAAATCATCAACAAAAGTGATGTAGTAATTTTTCCCTCCTTTACTAGTAGTGCAATTTTTAAAGTCTGCTAAATCTAAGTGAATCAACTCTAGCAATTTAGTACTTCTTGATACCACTTACTTGAATGTTTTCTTAGTATGTTTGGCCTCAACACAAATGGGACATTTAGAGGCTTTGTCAATTTGATCAAACGAAATCCAGTCCATGTCCTTTAGATTTTGGAAAAATTATTTTTAATAAGTTAACCTTTGCGTATTCTTCTTAAAATAAGTCAACCTTTCTATTAACTATGAATAAGTTAACCTTGTATCTACTTTTGCCATAAATGATTAAATCACAATGTCATCTTATTAAAATGTGACACGTATCATAATTTCAACGTCATTAACTTGTTTACAGTAGAAGTAGATACAAGGTTAACTTATTCTACGATAATCAAAAGATTGACTTATTTTGAGAAGATCAACCAAAGGTTGACTAATTAAAAAAAAATCCTTAGTTTTTTCATATAAGAAACATTTAAATGTCCTAATTGATTGTGCCAAACATCCATATACTCAACAATATAAGCAAAAGAAGTACTTTCATTATTATTCAAGACATTCATCACAAACAATCCTCCACTAAGGTAACTTTTCCCAACAAAGTCTCCATTCTTAGTGATAACAATCTTGTCCGCCTCAAAGACAAGCTTTAAACCGTCTTTGTTGAGAAGGACACCCGAAACAAGATTCATCCTAAGGGAGGGAACATACAAGACATTGTTCAAAAACAAAGTTTTCCCGGAAGCGAGTTTAAGGTGGACCTTCCCTTTGCCAAGAACTCCCACGGTGCTACTATTTCCCATGTAAACATGATCTCCATCGGTAGCATCTTCAAAATCCGTCATAAGAGCCTTGTTAGCACAAATATGTCTTGATGCTCCCGTGTCCAAGATCCATTCCACCTTGTTCTCCACCAAGTTGGCTTCAACTACCACCGCGGCTATCACATGATCCTTTTCAACAAGATTGGCTTGGGAGGCACCATTGGAGTTGTTCTTGAGGTGGACACATTGATAGGCCTTGTGTCCTATCTTTCCACACACATAGCATGCTCCTTTGGTCTTTTGAATCTTGTTGTTAAAAGTGAAGTTCCCTTTGTTTCCATTATTCTTCTTATTACCTTTGAAGAGTTTCACACATTTTCATCCCTTCACGAAGGATATCGGTGACGATATTCTCATAGTCATGAGTTTGATCCATGATGGATTTGTCATCCGTCATTTTGAAGTTAATCCGCTTACCAACAACATATTTTTTCTTACTGGCATCATCGGCACCATACTTCTTTTGCAAAGTGTCCCAAATGGACGTGCTTGATCGATTGGTGATATGAAGATCAAACAAGATTCCATCACATGATGGAGAATATGAGCTCGAACAAGCTTGTTGTCTTTCTCCTTCTTGGTCAATGCATCGGCCGCCTTCTTGAGGTCTTCCGCCAAAAGGGAGGCATCCGGGGCTACTGCCTTGCTTGCTTCAATAGCTTCAATCACATCCTCATAGAGGACATAATCAATTTCAAGTTGCTCAAAAAAGATCAATAATTTTTTGACCATATCTTGTGTAACACCCCCAAAATCCATACACGTCTAAACTACGTTGCATCGACTTTGGGAGTGTTACCGCAGCGGTGAAACGCAAGGCATATTAAAATCAAAACGTTAACAACTCCTTACTAAGAAAACTACATTGCAGCGGAAATAAAATGTTTACTTTAAACTACAACTCGGGAATCACCATGGACCCCTTTTATTCAAACCATTAACTACGAATAGCAATTATTCTATAAGTTCAACAAAAACACTTAAGAGTTTATAAACTAGAAAATATCCCCCGTATGCCAAACTCATGCAGCATCACCAATATACACTACAAGAAAATCACAAAATAACGACGGCCTATCAGCGACGGCTAGGAAAACCGTCGGTAAATCCATAGTAAGCGACGGCTATAAGCCGTCGTTGATTACCGTCTGCTTTTATATCATTTAACGACGGTTTAGCTGTCGTTGATAAATAACGACGGCTAACAGCGATTGTTGATTTTGTGGAATTAAAGCAGAATTTTTTTTAACTTGGGCGACGGTTAGAAACGGTCGTTGATTTCTGAAGGGGGGGTTTAATTGAATCTGGTGTTTCATCGGGTTTTATTTTCAACAAAAAAAAAGGAGGGAAGTACTTTGGGCGAGCACAGCAGCGACTAAACCACCTCCACCTGCCTTTCCTCCTTCCTCTAGCCAACGGCAGCGACGAAACCCACCTCCACCTCACTTCGCCGGCGGTAAGCTTTACTTTCTCCTTTTTTTTTAAAATTTTTGTACTCATGAACCAAACCCTAACAATTGGGTTTTTTCCTCGTGAGAGAAGTGAACTTCAGGCGACGACCTTGGGCGACGAAGTTGCATCGACTCTTGCCGGACCTACATTTCGCCGGTGGTAAGCAGTGCCAATATCTTTTTTTTTTTTTAATAATTTGTGTACTCATGAAACTAAACCCAGGAAATTTGGTTTTTGCTAATTCTTGTTATTTCTCCTACAAATTCGAATCTTGTTTTTGTCAGTTTTTTACTCACATTTTGTTAGTCTTGCTTTATTTTATGTATATTTCTTCATTTAAGTGTTTGATCTTATAATAAATCATTTCTTTAATCAAAGTTCATACTACTTATTATTATTTCATATAATTTCATAGTCAGATTTTAGTGATTTGGTGAGTGAAATCAGTAACAAGAAAGAGCATGTGGGTATTTTTGTTTTCTAACATTTGGTGGAAAAAAGAATGGGTGAAAGTAACCCAAAATTGTTGGACTTAATATCAAAGGAAAAACAAAGGATGATGAATAATGAAGAAAGAAGATATGGGTGTTGTTCATCTGATGAAAACAAGCTTGAACTTAGGCTATTATTTTTTATTTTAGAGATGATGCATCTATGTGTGTTCTCTATGGATAATGGTTTACATCCATTTGTTTGTTATTTGGTAATGCAAATGTAAACGTTTATGTTTTTTATCATATGCATTGTACTTTCTGGTGAACATGTTGAGAATTTGGAATTAAGTTTGTTCACAGCGTTTATAACCATGCTTGTCAAATCCATGATTGATTTTTTTTTTTTTGGAATCTTATTTTAAGTCAAAAGGGGTGCTTGTGAACTTAAATTCGTAGTTACTTATTATTGGAGTTGCTCGTTTAGTAGAAATTGACGCTTAAAGGTGCTGTTGAATAATTGATTTTCTACATGATGTAGGATTACGTAGCACTTTGGTGTTTCTCTTTGGCTTAATTGTAAGGTTAGTAGCAATTTTTTACCATATTTTGTCTTCAATTTATATTGTTTTCGTTCATGTAAATTCTATATTTTTAATTTTTGTGTAAGTTTTTCATCATGAAATATAATGTATTAAAAAAACGTTTGTTTAGAGAATGTTAAAAACTATATAATTTTTTAGTTTATATTACTTTGAAGATTAAGTTACTTTAATTGTATAAGTTTAAGTTACTATATAATTATCACAATAGTTTTTATAGTGGTTCGTTTATTAAAGGTTATAAAAGTTAAAAACTATATAATTATGACAATAATTTATTTATTGCACATTCCTTTATCTAGTTTACACTATTTAAATTGTTTATATTGTTTTTGACATATTTGTTTTTGTGGAAATAGTTTGGATGAGGTTATAAATTAAAGTTAAGTGTTTAAATAAATATGTTTGCATCATCATGTGCCTAGATACCCGTTCAAGGTATACTCATTAGGAGTATATCTTGAATAGTCCCCGATTGGGACTGTTCTTCGACGTTTGACCTCACTTAGGTGGTGAATGTATGCCTTTTGTTCTATTCTATGTAATTTCCGGTGATGTTGTTTCTCTATGTTGTTCTCTGGGTACATATGTAAGCTTTTACGAAGCTGATATTGTGTACTTGGAGAACTCATGGGAAATGCTGCCGGAATTTACGTAGAAGCGAATAGTTGGCATACATTCACTAGTGGGGTTAGACGTCGAAGAATGGGTTATGTTGGAGTGATAAGGACCTTTGGACATCATTTTAGGCCCTATATGTATTTCACAAATATGTTTTAATTGTACGTATGTTGGTTGTTAATGAGTATTGTCATTGAAATGGTTTAGAATTGTAGAATTGGTCACCATGAAATGGAAGAAGCGTTGGTGGATGTATGATAGATATGACAATGTGCGTAACTTGAGGCCCGAGTTCTTGAGGGGGGTTGATGAATTCATTAATTTTTGCAAAGTAAATCCCGAAACCCCAGGTAAGGATGAAGTTAGATGTCCGTGTCCGAAATGCAAGAACAGACGTATGCATGACGCAGACACGGTTAAAGTGCATTTGTATAGCAAGGGCTTTATACCTGATTACTACGGTTAGTATTCTCATGGTGAAGAGTTACCTCAACCCGCAGAAGAGCTATCTAATCCGTATCGTGAAATGGTTTTCGATGCTCTTGGGGATAACCCGGAACCGTCCATTGTTGAAGAGCCTAGTGGAATGGAGGAGGAGCCTAATCCTCAAGCAAAGGTGTTTCTTGACCTATTAAAGGCTTCTGAGGAACCGTTGTACGACGGGAGCTCCATGTCTGTGTTGGAAATGGCATCTAGAATCGTATCTTTGAAGTGTGAGTACAATTTGCCACATAGGTGTGTTGATGCTTTTGCTTCATTAATGAAAGAAGCAATACCTAGCAACAACAACATGAGTAACACATTTTACGATACGAAGAAGATCTTGGAGGGATTAGAGCTTCCCCACGAGAAGATTCATGCTTGCCCCGAAGGTTGTATGCTGTTTTGGAGAACTGATGCACACTTGGACAGATGTAGAGTGTGCGATAGCGACAGATACAAGAGGACTTCTAAGGGGTCTTTAGTTCCAATGAAAGTTTTGATTTATTTCCCAATCACACCGAGATTGCAGAGGTTGTATGCAACAAAGAACGTTGCTGAAGAAATGACATGGCATGCCAAAAATCCAAGAGTCGAAGTCAAAATGGCTCACCCTAGCGACAATGAAGCTTGGAAGCATTTGGATAGATCATTTGGCGAATTTGCATCTGAGCCTAGGAATGTTCGGCTCGGTTTGTGTACCGATGGGTTTGGTCCACATGGAAAGTTTGGGGGTCAATATTCATGTTGGTCGGTCATCTTAACCCCGTACAACTTGCCGCCATCGATGTGCATGAAAAAACCCTTCATGTTCCTTTCGTTGCTCGTTCCTGGTCCTAAAAATCCGAAGGGAAACTTGGATGTGTACATGCAACCCTTAATCGAGGAATTGAAGCAATTATGGGATGTTGGAGCAACTACTTATCACATTTCTAGGAAACAAAATTTCAATATGCGTGCCGCCATTCTTTGGACAATAAATGATTTTCCTGCTTACGGTATGCTATCTAGCTGGTCTACCGCTGGGAAAAAGGCTTGTCCTTATTGTATGGATAAATCCAAAGCTTTTTGGCTCGAGCATGGGGGTAAAGTTTCTTGGTTTGATTGTCACCGTCAATTCCTTCCTGAAGATCATCCTTTTCTCAAAAACAAAGTAGCTTTTTGCAGACATAAGGTTGAAAAAGGGTCTCCACAACACATCATGTCTGGGGAAGAGTTGTGGTCATGTGTTAAAGACTTGCCAAAGGCTACAGATGGACCAGATGCACTTAACGCTTTGAAAAAATTGAAAAATGGGTGGTTCAAACAAAGCTGTCTTTGGGAGCTCCCATACTGGAAAGATCTGCATCTTCGTCACAACCTTGACGTCATGCACATTGAGAAAAACTTCTTCGACCAACTCATTCACACAGTTATGGATGTGAAAAAACAGACAGCAGACACCGTTGCATCTAGAAAAGACATTGCTAAATTGTGCAAAAGGCCTCAACTTCATGTCACCAAGGATGCAAACGGAAAAGAAACTCCACCAAAAGCACCTTTCGCACTGGACAAGTCCCAAAGGAAAGTGTCTATATTTATCGGCATCTAGCTTACTAGTTTCCAGCTTTGTCGATATATATTTTTTGTAAACACAGACTTCTACTTTATTTCCCGACATCTGGATCTATTTTGTGTACATAATTGTAATCTATTTCATGTAATTATACAAGTATCAATGCAAATTACAAGTATCAATGCAAATTGTAATATATATCAAAATTGCATATTTTTGTAATTGAATGCGATGGAGGAACAGCTTTAGTGTGGTCCACAAGCATGCAGCTGTGCTAGTACAGGTTTAATTATTGATAACAACAAAAATATTCTAAATAATATTATTTCAAAACAACAACGACGGCTAAACATTAAATCAACGACGGCTAGGCAGTCGTTGTAAGGTATACTATGCATCCAAGGACTTCCACTTCAACGACTGCTTTTACATAATAGCGACGGTTTATAACAGACGTTGATGTGGCCCAAACAACGACTTTTTATAACCGTTGGTGAATTACCGACGGTTTTTAACGGTCGGTACATCAACGACGGTTCCAAACCGTCGTTGATTTAACGGCTGTTTAAAACAGTCGTTGGTTTGGTGCCAACGTCGGTTTTTGGAAACGGTCGCTGATTACAAGGAAACCGTCGTTAAATTGTTTACCGACGGCTTAGCGGTCGTTGATTCCAAATTCAACGACCACCTGTGCACCGACTGTCGTTTAACGACGGCTTAGCGGTCGGTGATGTTTTACCGACGGTTTTTCTTAAATTACCGACGGCTTTTAGCCGTCGTTAAATACGACCTTTCTTGTAGTGATACCTAATCTGCTCCCCATTGAAATATCAATGGTTCATCACATGTCAACAAAATATCACAAATAACAAATAACAAACAATCAGCTATGCTGAGTACGTACATAATCAGTTAAATAATACATCAAACATAAACAGAATAATAATAATCATTCCTAGACATGATACTACAAGAATACTACAAATCATTTTTATAGTTTAATTGGCATCGAACGGGCACCGTCATCTTTCTAGAATCATACGGGCTATTTAATCCTTAATAGACAACTTAGTCTATTAGATGGAATGTAAATACGGTTTCGTTCCGTTCCACATCCATCACCTTAATATGCATACCCCCAAGATCGTATGAAACCTTCCGCCTAATTGAGTTATCAAAAATTTATAAGGACACTAATGTCGTCACAGTAGGCCTGTGTAGGAGTGTAGAACAAGTCCCACACTCCCCCCCATTGTTCATTACTTGTAGGGAATTCGACTACAAGTTTATTGCCAACAATCCTTTTTAGCGATACTCATTCATACAACATTAAGCATATGATTTCTATAACATCATATAAAATCCTTTAGTTTAGGCAACCTCTTATAAATCCTTGCTACAATTATTAATCATATCATTCCAATCCAACATCTCATTTCATGCTTGTGATACGATAGATTTACGCATTCCACAAACAATTCATTCTATTTCACAAGTCAATACAACAAGGAAAAACATACAGATTCCCTATTGGTTTCATGTTACCAAACAATCTCATCAACCATAATCAACAACAGTTCCCTATCATGATTCTAGGTTCCAATGTAAAGATTCAAAACCTAAACATGATACTAATATATCTAACTAAACTAGTACGCGTACGTACCTTGTAACGGAGAATCTTCGCTGACTATCTAAAACGTTCTGCTTATGAAATTGGGACCTAATCGAATAATAAAAGTAATTCAGTTCTAAGTCCTTAATATCATTAAAATAAAACCAGCTTAACTAACTATGTAAAACTTAGTGGTTCGAATAATAAAATAAACGTTCTTGTTGGTTAAATTTTTCTATCATAAACTTTATTGAACTAACATATTTAGGACTTAGTAATAGGATGTACATCTGATTTTTGTTCACCTACATTATACTTGTTCATAACCACGAAAGCCTAACTGGTATATGTAAGTATTATAAAATCAGAGTTAAGAATAAACCATCCTAAGAACAAGTATTAATAATCAAGAATCTGATTGCTTTTAACTTATAACATGCTTTGTTTACAACAACATAACTTAAACATTTATATAAGTATTATAATAACATCAGAATTGTGAAATCAAATCTTCATAAGAACTAATAAAAAAATTGTAAATCTGATTTCTTTTAATTTATACTATACTCTAACTATAATACCAAAACTTAGTCAAGTATGCACAAGAATTATGAAATCAAAATTTATAATAAAATAGGAAAGAAATATTTTTTTTTTTTAATATATACAAAGAGGTTACCGGAACCACTCACCGGTGATAACCACCCGCGATGACGCACGACCTCCGGCGATTATTGCCTCGACTTGCGTGACCACGCCTCGCACCACTTCGGCAGCGCTGCACCACGACCCAACACTTACCACACTGCCTCGCACGAGCACGCGAACGAGCACACCACGCAAGCTTCGCGCGCGACCCGCAACCCAGCAGCATCGCTCAGACCTCGCGTGACACGATCCTACACCACGCGACCTCCGACAGACGATTTCGGCCGCCGTAGAGGAGAGTAGAGTAGCGCAGGAGAGAGAAGAAGAGAAAAGAAACGCTGGCGAAGAAAACAAAAAGAGGAGAGAGAAAAGCCTCTTGGGGGAAAACAACACGGCTGATATTGTAGAAGTTGGCGTTTTAATTTTTTTTCTTTTTTCACTTCTCTCCTATTTATAGCCTGAGAAACCTTGGTTTAATAGGATTTGTTTCCAACTCAAATCTGATTTCTTATTTTATTTATTTCGAAAATAAAATAAAATCGAATTATAATATAATTAGGTACGAAGGTAGGTTGTGTAGTTAAACTATAACTGTAGGCTTACCCCAAATTATATATTTTTTTCTCTAATTAATATTAAAATACTCTCACTTTATTCTTTATATTTTCTTATTTATACAATAATAACTCCTAAAAATACGGAGTATTACAGGCTTCCACCTTAAAGGAAGTTTCGTCCCGAAACTTTGGGGTAGCCAGTCTTAACGACGATCTTTTGCACTTCTAAGTCCCAATATTTCACAAGCGTTATCTAGTTTTCGCAAGGCACATAAGCAATAATACACATAAAAAACATACTTAGCACACTTTTGGGTGGAAGTGCGAAATTTTATCACATTATTCCCACCTTAAAAGAAAAGTTACGTCCCCGTAACTCACCTACCTCTTGAAAAAGCTCAGGGTACTTCAGACGCATCGCATCTTCTGCTTCCCCTGTGGCTTCTTCAGTAATCTGATTTCTCCACAACACCTTCACGATGTTGACGTCCTTATTTCTCGTACTACGTACCTTGTGGACTAGGATCTTGATGGGTTTCTCCTCATAGGACAAGGTTTCGTCTAACTCGACGTTTTCAGGTTCTAGGACATGCGACTCGTCAGGTACGTATTTCCGAAGTTGAGATACGTGAAACACGTTGTGGACCCTTTCTAACTCGTTTGGCAATTCTAAGCGATAAGCCACTTTGCCTACTCTCGCCAAAATCTCATATGGTCCTAATAAACTTAGGGCTTAGTTTCCCTTTCTTCCCAAATCACATCACCCCTTTCATTGGGGACACCTTCAATAGCACTTTTTCACCCACTTCATAGTTCTCTTCCCTTCGCTTCTAATCCGCATAGGACTTCTGCCTGTCCAGTGTAGCCCTAATCTTCTCTTAAATGACTCGCACTTGATCAACAGTCTCTTGAATCATTTCAGGACCTAACACCACGGTCTCACTAATATCGTTCCAGCACAAAGGACTACGACACTTTCTCCCACACACCACTTCAAATGGAGCCATTTTGATACTAGCGTGATAATTGTTGTTGTATGAGAACTCTATGAGGTCCAAATGGTCTTCCCATGATCCCTGGTATTCTAAGGCACAAGCTCTTAACATGTCTTTCAAGGTCTGGATGGTTCTTTCTGTTTGAACATCTGTAGTTGGGTGAAAGGTTGTACTCATCAATAGCTCACTACCAAATGCTTCCTGGACCTTTTTCCAAAAATTCGAAAGGAATCGCGAATCCATATCAGACACTATGCTCGTGGGTACTCCATGCAATCGAATGACATGTTTAACATATGCTTTGGCTAGGGCTTCTATACTCCACGTATCTTTCATGGGTATGAACCTTACAGTTTTGGTCAATCGGTCCACTATCACCCATATTGTGTTATTGCCTCCCCGACTCCTAGGTAAGGCTACGACGAAGTCCATGGATATCGAATCCCACTTCCATGTTGAAATGTCCAGAGGTTGGATTTTGCCTTGACGTCTCTTGTGTTCACTCTTGACCTTCTGACACGTCAGGCATTTGGAAACAAACTCGGCTACTACCCTCTTCATTCCAGGCCACCAAAACATCTTTTTGAGGTCCTTATATAACTTATCCCCCCCTGGGTGGACGAAATAGCTCGTATTATGACCTTCATTCATTATCTTTTGCTTCAACTCCTCACATTTTTGCGGTACACACCATCGACCCTTGTAGCGTATACTCCCATCGTCATGGATTTTAAACCCTTCTGCTTTTCCGTCCTTAAGTTTTGCTTTGACCCGCTCAAGTTTCACATTCTCAGGCTAACCCTATCTTATTTCATCTAGGAAGTTGGGCTGGATGGTTAGGGCACTCGATAACTTTTCCCCTTCTCCTTCATGAACCACTTCAATCTGGAGTTAAGAAAATTCTTCACAAACTTTGTCGGCAACTACCAAGGTGTTCAGGCTATGGCTAGACTTACGACTCAATGCATCAGCAACAGCATTTGCTTTACCCTCATGGTATTGAATGTCTAAGTCATAGTCCTTAATGAGCTCTAACCACCTGCGCTGCCGAATATTAAGATCTTTCTGATGAAGATGTATTTGAGGCTTTTGTGACCAGTGAAAATTCGATAAGTCACCCCGTAAAGGTAATGTCTCTAGATTTTTAAGGCAAAGACAATTGCGACCAACTCTAGGTCATGTGTAGGGTAATTAACCTCATATGGTTTCAGTTGACGGGTTGCATAATCTATAACTTTCCCATTTTGCATAAGAACACAACCCAACCCATTCTTTGACGCATCACTATAGACATCATACCCCTCATCCCCGTTAGGCAAGGCTAGCACATGTGCTGAGGTTAGTCTCTCTTTGAGTGTTTGAAAGGCTTTCTCACTATCTTCAGTCCAGTTAAACTTGCAATCTTTCTTCACTAAGTTAGTCATGGGTTTTACTATCTTCGAAAAGTCTTTCACAAACCTCCTATAATAACCGGCTAAACCCAAGAAATTCCTTATATCTGTGACATTCTTTGGTGAAGGCCATTCACTCACAGCTTTTATCTTTGCAGGATCTACTGACACACCCTCCTTAGAGACGAAATGACCCAAAAATGACACTTTTTCTAACCAAAACTCACACTTTGAAAACTTTGCATATAGTTGGTTCTCCCTAAGTGTCTATAAAATAAGCCTCAATTATCCCTCATGTTCCTCCTTGCTCCTTGAATAGATCAATATGTCGTCTATGAACACGACTACGAATTTATCGAGGTAGGGTCGAAAAATCCTATTCATGAAGTCCATGAAAATAGCAGGTGCATTGGTTAACCCAAAAGGCATGACGGTAACTCATAGTTTCCATACCTAGTCCTGAAGGCAATTTTAGGTATATCTTGGTCAGCAATCCTCAACTGATGGTAACCAGACCTTGAATCTATTTTGGAGAACATCCCTGCACCCTGAAGTTGGTCAAACAAGTCATCTATCCTAGGTAATGGATATTTGTTTTTCACAGTGACATTGTTCAACTCACGATAGTCTATACACAACCTCAAACTACCATCCTTTTTCTTCACAAATAAGACAGGGGCTCCCCATGGTGACATACTAGGTCTAATGTACCCCTTCTCTAGTAGTTCTTCCAACTGGTTTTCCAACTCGTTCATTTCTGCTGGAGCCATTCGGTATGGGGCTTTTGAGATAGATCCAGTTCCAGGCACTAAGTCAACAGTGAACTCTACATCTCTCCTTGGCGGCATACCAGGCATTTCTTCAGGAAAAACATCCTGGAATTCGCTAACTATAGGCACATCCTCAGGTTTCAATGGATCATCCTCAACCCTTCTCACAGAACACATAAATAGAGGCCATCCTTTGTCTATATAACCCTTAAGTTGCAAGGCATTGATTACTTTAATCCCTAGTTCTCGAGGTATTCTCCTATATGACACCCTTTTTCCCAAAGGATCTCTCAGTTCCACCTTATGTGCATCACAATCTATCTTAGCATTGTACTTCCCAAGCCAATCCATTCCTAAAACGATGTATAGGTTCGATAAGTTAAACTCTATTAGATCGGAAGGAAAGAAGCCCTCCCCTATTTCAGTGAGACATTAAGGAATTTCTTAGAGCAATTAACAGTATCCCCAGACGGAATAACAATAGGCATAGAAATTGACTCGGACTCAACCAATGCTAGAGTTCTAACAGTTGTATAGGTAATAAAAGACAAAGATGCTCCAGAATCAAACAATACTTTAACAGGAATTGAGTTGATCGAGAAAATACCAGTGACAACATCTCTACGAGCTTCCTCTTTGCTAGCCGTCATCATATACAGCTTCCCTTTGCCCTTACTATCATTGTTGTTGGTCACATAGTACCCAGATGGTGCTTGGTTATTTGCATTAGTTGGTGGTTTGGAGTAATTAGAGTTGCCTGACCCATTGTATGCATTTCCACCATTCCCATTCCCATTCCTAGGCTTGTCTCCATAGTTCCCCTTCTTCTGACCGTTGGGGTTAACCTTATTCTTTGAGTAGCATTCATACGCTCTATGCCCCATTTTCCCACGTTCACGACACTCCACCTTATTACCCTCGCAATCTCTCCCAGGATGGTTGTTTGGGCACTTCTTACACCTGTACACACGCTTAGGTATGCGGTTGTTGGTGTTATTGTTGCGGTTATTGTTATTGTTATTGTGTTGAGTGTTGTTGTTGTTGGGTCCCTTACCAAAGTTTCTTTGGGAGGTTTGATTGTTCTGGTTCCCATAGGGTTTCTTTTCAAATCTTTGAACTTTGGGGTTTAGATTCTCCTTTCGCTTCTCACCTTATTTACCCCCTTCCTCTCGTTTCCTTATTGCATATAGGTGGGCAGCTTTGCCAAAGACATGGTCCAACGAGGTGAAAGTATCTCCCCCCAGTCTCCCTTGTAGGTCAAGGGTGAGCCCTAATTCAAAACGTGAGGCCTTAGCTTCCTCAGTAGGGGCAATTTCAGGAGCAAATCTCATCAACTCAATGAATTTGCGGTAGTACTCCTCAACAGACAGGTTCCCTTGTTCTAGCATCATAAACTCTTGGGTGCTTTTTGAGGTATGGTGGGTAATACTTATCCCTCATGGCTTTCTTGAAGATTTCCCACCCAAAGTCAGGTTGTTTGAGGAGGTTGTCCTTAGCTTGGGTCCACCAAAAGTGGGCATCCCCCTGTAGGTAATAGCTTGCTAAGGGCACAGTCTTGTCATCTGGACAGGAGAGGGTAAAGAAAAGCTTATCAAACTCCCCAACCCAGTTTTCTAATTCTTCGGGTCCCCCTTTCCCATTCAGTACTGGTGGGTTCCTACGGGCAACCTTTTCAGACAAGTCCCAATCCCGGTTATATCCTTGGGCTAGGTTAGCTGTGATCTGCACTAGATCACGAATCGATTGCTCGACATTCAGAGAGGTATCAGGCGTGCCGCCTTGACGAACCATTCTGCGCTGAAAAATGACACAACGGCTGTTTCAGAGACATGCACATAGTCGTTTATTTATTTAACTACTACACATTGGCACGTTCATATAACACGTTTTTATTGCGAACAATCATTAAAGTCTCTATTGACTTGCAATATAAATATCTCAAATAAGACATTACATCACATAATGAAAGAAATAAAATATTGTATTATTATTGAAAAGGGGAAAATTTATTGTTTCTAAGGAAAACATAATATGAATAAATAAAGGAATAAAAAGAATGCTAATTTGCTACTTGGCATACAAGCCTTATTAAAACTGAAATAAACGAATAAAATAATATTCTAATCCTAATTATATATTCAAAAAAAGCTAGGGACTATAATGGTGAGCTTCGTCATCTAAGTTAGGATTTTCTATTCCTTCTTCCATGTCAGCTTCGTCCTTAGAAGACTCGTCATCCTCTATAGGTTCATCTTCCTCCAGAGGTTCTTCTTCAATGGGCTCTTCTTCTTCTTCTTCTTGGTCATTTTCCTCAATCGGATCCCCTTCAGCAGGCTTATTTTCATTAGGATATCCCTCTTCCTCATTTTCTAAGTCAAGTATAGGTTCAGCATTATCTTCCCCAATCACTGCGATGAATGTCCTATTATTCCCCTCATCATCGGAAATGTAGGTAACAATTCTGAGGTTTGATGCTATGTGGTAGTCCTCGGGTATGAACTCATCCTCAAAAGTTTGGTACCTAGCTCTTTTTGCAGCTCTAAATGACGTTTGCCGCTCAGATTTAACTCTAGGGTTCTCAGAATTCACATTAGTTCCCGAGCTTTCCCTACATGATAGGTTCCTCTAACTAAAGGTGATGAGGTAGAGGGCTCCCAACTTCTTTTCTCACGAATTCTCCATTCAATTTCACAGTATTAAGATCAGTAATGAAATGTCCTACAATAGGAAGATATTGGTTCCAGTAACTGTGTTTGGCTCTGTTAAAACCTCCATTTTCTGACCATATATCCCCATATCTACGGTGTACGAAAAGGTAGGGTTCCTCGTTAGGGACGTACTGCAACATAAAATATATTTTCTCCATTTCAGTCCTTAGCCTAGTATCTCCCTATAAGGTCCTATACTCCATAGCAGCTTTCATCTTATGGGCCCAGATGTCCCAATCTTTCGCTATTCGGTGTTTCATCAGGTATTCCTTAGGACCTATGTCGTAAACCATCTGCGAAATTAAAGAAAGAAAATAGTCTAAGTTTTGTGAATTTAAGGTTTTTAAGTATACATTATATATAAACATATATAAGAGGTAAAACGATTATGTTCAATTTTAGAACTCCAAGTTCAAAATATTTATAACAATTTATATGGTTATTTCCTAAAATATTCGAAATAAGGTTTTAGTTCAATACCTTTTTGAAACATCTTTGGAATATTATATTAATTCGCAATTTTAGGGAATAAAATATTTCACTATCGAATTTAGTGCTTCTAACCACTATCTACGTACCTATCCTTGTACATTCTCCTACTCTATTCACATTTCGAAGATTTCAAATAACCTTTTACCAATTCAGTCAAGCAAACCACACCACATTTCATATAATCAGACATCTGATTCATTCTACAGTATTTGCATACTTTCTATAAACATATCAGACAAGTAAAGGCAAGAAAGGCATTACAAATAAAATCATTCTTATGAGTTAATGCACGCAAAAGTAATCTATATGCTCTTATCCCATACTACCCGTTTTAAAAATCTTTTAAAACATCCTTGAAAATAGGAACTTTTGGCTCTGATGACCAGTTTTGTAACACCCCCAAAATCCATACACGTCTAAACTACGTTGCATCGACTTTGGGAGTGTTGCCACCGTGGTGAAACGCAAGGCATATTAAAATCAAAACGTTAACAACTCCTTACTAAAAAAACTACATTGCAGCGGAAATAAAATGTTTACTTTAAACTACAACTCGGGAATCACCAAGGACCCCTTTTATTGAAACCATTTACTACGAATACTAATTATTCTATATGTTCAACAAAAACACTTAAGAGTTTATAAACCAGAAAATATCCCCCGTATGCCAAACTCATGCAGCATCACCAGCATACCTAATCTGCTCCCCATTGAAATATCAATGGTTCATCACAGGTCAACAAACATCACAAATAACAAATAACAAACAATCAGCTATGCTAAGTACGTACATAATCAGTTAAATAATACATCAAACATAAACAGAATAATAATAATCATTCCTAGACATGATACTACAAGAATACTACAAATCATTTTTATAGTTTAATTGGCATCGAACGGGCACCGTCATCTTTCAAGAATCATACGGGCTACTTAATCCTTAATAGACAACTTAGTCTATTAGATGGAATGTAAATACTGTTTCGTTCCGTTCCACATCCATCACCTTAGTATGCATACCCCCAAGATCGTACGGAACCTTCCGCCTACTTGAGTTTTCAAAAATTTATAAAGACACTACTGTCGTCACAATAGGCCTGCGTAGGAGTGTAGAACAAGTCCCACACTCCCCCCATTGTTCATTACTTGTAGGGAATCCGACTACAAGTTTATTGCCAACAATCCGTTTTAGCGATACTCATTCATACAACATTAAGCATATGATTTCTATAACATCATATAAAATCCTTTAGTTTAGGCAACCTTTTATAAATCCTTGCTACAATTAATAATCATATCGTTCCAATCCAACATCTCATTTCATGTTTGTGATACAATAGAATTACGCATTCAACAAATAATTCATTCTATTTCACAAGTCAATACAACAAGGAAAAACATACAGATTTCCTATTGATTTCATGTTACCAAACAATCTCATCAACCATAATCAACAACAGTTCCCTATCATGATTCTAGGTTCCAATGTAAAGATTCAAAACCTAAACATGATACTAATATATCTGATGTTATGGTTTTATATAGTGTTTTTCCCCCTGTATTTGAGCTAAAATGTGTATCAATGGTGCTCTTAGGAGCCATTTTATGCTAACTCTCTCCATCTAGTTGTGGTTTTCTGTTCTGTGTCTGATTGCAGGTTTTAGGGAGTTATCTCTCTATTTTCTACCACTATCTGACCATTTCACTGGACTGGAGAGGTTCGAAAACATATTTGATGAGTTTCGAAGTCCCGAGCATGCTTTCCGAGGCCCTGGACAAAAGTAGAAGTGAAGCCTTGGCGTTTGAAGCCAAAGAATGAAGTATCGGACCTGAGCCCGATTGGATCGGGCACCACACGCCCGATCGGGCGTTCAACTCCATTAGTGGCCAAAGTTAGATTTGTTGCGGGCCCGATCGGGCGACGTTGCCCGGTCGTTGTATCGTTGTCCAGCCCGATTGGGCGAGTCAGCCCGACTCCATCGGGCGTTATCCCATGTTGCTGCTATGATCATGTTCGAAGCTGCGCGCTAACTCTTGGCGAAGTACGATCGCCCGACATCATCGGGCGAGGCAGCCCGACAGCATCGGGCGATAGGCGAGACCATACATGCGGAGCTGTCTTGCGCGCTGAACATCAACGCCCGACATCATCGGGCGAGGCAGCCCGACAGCATCGGGCGATAGGCGAGACCATACATACGGAGCTGTCTTGCGCGCTGAACATCAACGCCCGACATCATCGGGCGAGGCAGCCCGACATCATCGGGCGTGGTCTGCTTTGAGTGCTGCTACTATTTTTGGTGCCCGACTTGATCGGGCTTAGTTGGCCCGATCGGGCTTCTCTCCGCGCGCGCTCATTTAATGATTTCAGGCCACTTAGTATAAATAGAAAAGTTAGAACATTTATTAAGGATCTTGGTTTTATCTTTGTTTTTAGCTCTTATTTCTCATAGTTTCTCTCAAGAACCCTAGCTTTTTACTACTCTTCATTGTGATTCAAGATTGAACCTTTGGATTATTCGCAAGTTTAATATAGTTCATTAATTTGGTAATCTTCTTCCTTGTTCTCTTCATTATTATTTGCTTTTGCTATTATTGATTAGATTAGTTTCTTAGTTATTTGCAATAGTTCAAAGTATGGATTTTTATATGAAATTTGTTATTGTTTTCTCAAGCATGAGTGAGTAGTTTTATTTCTAGGATTGTGGGGGATCTATGTATGCAATGAAGGATTGATAGATTAGTATAATTACCCTTTATTTCAATTGTTTCCTGTGATTGAATCGTTCATGCTAGATTTATGAATTAGGCCTGATTTGTATTTCTACTATCGCAATATTGAATCTACTTCGAGAGGAGAGATTTAGTATAGGCTTTCAATCATTAGGCATAGTGATCCTTGACCATGCGAGAGCGGCTAGGTGATCTTTGAGGGAGGTAATGTTCGAGAGAAATTACATGTGCCCTAGATAAATTGACTTATTGGGTGATTATTATTCGTCTCTGATTTCCCGAATTGTATGCATAGTGATCCATAATCCTAGTTCTTTATTAATTGATTATTATCTTCATATTTAGTTCTATCATTTGCCTATTAGTTTAGCCACACACCAATTTTCATCAGATTTAGTTAGTATAATATTAGAATTCAGATACAATAATATAACTTTCTCCTCGTGGATTCGATCCCGACTTCCCCGACTACTTGTTAGTGGACCTTAGGTTATTTTTGATAAGGTGATACGACTTTAGCTTGTCAAATTTTGGCGCCGTTGCCGGGGAGACGGTTTATTTTTATTTTGTCTGAATTATAGTATTACACTAACCTCTTCTCCGAAGAACACCTGTTCTTTGGAGCATCTCACGTTTGTTTTAGTGTTTTTGATGTATGAGTAGGAAATTGAAATCGCCAGATCTCATTCCATTTGACCCGGAGATTGAAAAGACTCGCTCGTAGACTCAAAAAGACAACTAAGCAACCCAAGTTGTGTCTGGGGACACCTTCCCAAAAGACACCTTATCCACCATCTTCACCACAACAAAGCTTCCTGTATCACCTATTACTTGCTAGAATGGGTGACGAAGCTAAACCGACTTTCGGAGACTATGCACAACCATCTCCCGATAATGTGCCCACCGGGGTACGGTTGCCTACTATTGCTTCTTGCAAACTTTGAAATTAAGTCTCATGTTCCGAATATGGTTCGAGAATAACCGGTTCTTAGGGTTACCATCTCAAGACCCAAATCGGCACTGCGGCGATTTTTACGATGTTGTGCTACTCGAAGCAAGCGGGTGTTACTGGCGATGAGATGAAACTCATCTTATTTGGTTTTTCTCTCGCGCGACAAAGCTCTATTTTGGTATAATAAGTCGCCTTCCACCATCACCACCCGGGCCGAGCTCTCAAAGATTTTTCTCATCAAGTGGTACCCTTACCAAAAGATCGCAGATATGCGTCATGAGATAGTGACTTTCACCCGGGATCCTGGAGAGTCACTATATGAAGCTTGGGAAAGATTCAAAGATCTGCGGCGTCTTTGCCCCCATCATGGTTTTGACAAGTGGTATACGTGCCACATTTTCTACACTAGAGTTGATGCGAGATACGAGACGGGTAATTGATGGAGCAAAGGGTGGGTTTTTCATGGATAAAGTCGTAGACGAAGGGCATGAACTTCTGGAGAAACTCGCTTCTCACCAAGCGTCTACTATTCGTTCCTCTATGACCAAGGGAGGTAAACATGATGTTGAAGCCATTTCTTTTACTGACCGGACAACTAGTCGCTCTTCACCGTAAGATTGATTCTTTGAAGCTAGGTAACAATTCCTCCCCCTCATATGAGTGTCAATGCTATGGCTAGTGTTTCGGGTACAATGCTTTCATCTCGTGACGCTTGTGGGATAGCTGGACATAACTCTCAAGAGTGCCCCTCTCTCTCACATTCTAGTGAGCCCGTGCACGCATTACGGTCACCACACAAGCCCCGGTTTGATCCCTACTCCAATACATATAATCCCGGGATGCGAGATCATCCAAATCTCTCGTATAGGAGTAATAACGTGATGAACCCGCAACAACAACATTACCCTCAACAACAACAATATCAACCACAAGCTCCTCCTGGTTATCGGAGAACTCGGTTTCAACGAAGCATCATTCTACACCACCTCCGGACCCGGCTATTCTTTGAACTCAAAAGTTTAATGTTGCGAGATGCGAGAAAGGTATTATTTCCTTTCAAGCGTATACCAGGTCTCAATTTGAGAGCCTGCATGCTCGAATAAGCTGCAAGGGACACATAATAAGATGTTGGAGTCACAAATAGCCCAATCGGCGGTTCGTGCGCTAATAGGCCATCCGGGTCCTTGCCTTCACAACCAATGCAACCTAGGGACACTGCCAATGCTATCACCCTTCGCAGTGGAATGCAGTACGATACTCCGGCAATGCTAGAGGTGGAATCACCAAGTGCTAAGAAACCACAGGAAGTGCCTCGAGGATCTTTGAACCTCGGCGAGCAAGGAGACTGCGGATAAGACTAAGGAGGCGACTAAGGAGAAAAACCGTGCCTCCCGGTGATCAAGCTACCATTCCCCGAGAGGATGCTCAAGAAGAAGCTCGACCACCGGTATGGTAAGTTTTTAGAGGTGGTAAAGAATGCGCAGTAACAGTTCCTTTTATTGAATTATTAAATCAAGTGCCCGCTTATTCTAAATTTTTGAAAGAACTGTTGAGGAGGAAGCGGACTCTCAATGAGGTGGAGATCGTGGCTTTTCTGCGGAATACAGTGCTCTTTTACAAAACCAGTCTCCACCCAAATTGAAAGATCCAGGGAGTTTTTCCATCCCCTGTCACATTAGCACCATATTTATTGACAAAGCTTTATGTGATTTAGGTGCCAGTGTGAGTGTCATGCCTCTTTCTATCTGTAAGCAACCGAACATGGGTGAATTAAAATGTACTACCATTACTCTGCAAATGGGTGACCGTTTACGTGAAATACCCCTAGGTATATTAGAGGACGTTCCTGTTAGAGTAGGTAAATTCTTTATCCCTGTGGACTTTGTTATCTTAGACATGGCCGAAGACACTCAAACACCCATTATCCTTGGGAGACCTTTCCTCCATACTGCTGGGGCGGTGATAGATGTTAAGAGTGGGAAACTGACACTGACTGTGGGGGATGATAAAGTCATGTTTAGCCTAAACAATGTGCCTAAAAGCCCAATGCTAGAGGAATCATGTTACAGAGTTGATATTATAGATGAACCGATCCATGATTGCATGCCTTACCCCCTCTCCCGTGCTATTTCACATGATGTGCTTGTCGAGTCTATTGCAGGTGATGAGCATTTTCTAACGGTCTTACAGACTCCCAACAAGACCATTGGCTATAGCACCGATGACTTGACAGGAATAAGCCCCGACCATAATGAACACCGCATTCATCGACATGAGGGCCACCACACCAGCTTTTGGTCAGCCGACGCGGGTTGCAAACGGTGGTCCAACATGTGGCTACTAAACTTCTCGATCCAGGCTGATGGGCGGCTGATGCCCATGTCCCTTTCCTTTCCCTTGTTGCAATGAGGCCATTGCCAAGTTCAGCTTGGGGGAGGATTTCTGTAAGTATTAGTAGTGTTTTTCTTTTTGTTTTTTATGTTTTCTGTTTTCCTTTTTGTTTTACTGCTTTTTAGGATAGTTAAGGTAGTTTAATCGCTTTAAAAAATTGAAAAATAAAAAAAAAAGAGTTGAATTCGAATAGTTTGATTGCTTCCCTGTGCCCCGAACTTTGCTTTGAAAAAAATGATTTAACTCATTATACTGGATAGTTGGGCATTTGTGATTGGGACGTTGTGATGTGATCTTTGACTGCCTTGATCTTGAGTGAATTTTAATGATAAAGTGCCTATTTTAACTGCATGCTTGAATTGGTTAGATTGTGAGGATTCATTCTAGCCCTCGGATTTATCTCTATATCCGATTTATTCTTGTGTATTAGTTCCTCGTAGCATTCTTATCTTGGTTTTGGCATTGTACTCGTTGAGTTCTGGTAACTTTAGGCGTGTGCTGTGATAGAGGCGTTCATTTGTCTAATTTTAAGCCTCAGAGTTGTTTAATGAATTTTCCCCCCCTAGCCCTGCTGAGCCTAATGACTTCTTTTTGGATCTATATTAAACCACATTACACACCTTGAGCCTTTACATTGACTATTGTCCCAAGCCTAGCTTGGGGGAGCATTTGTTAAGTTTATATCATATTGTGTGGTTGATTCCATAGGGCGGTTGGAAAATAATAATATGGTTGTACAAAGAAAGAAAAAGAAAAATAAAGTGAAAGAAAGAAAGAAAAAATTTGATAGTGAAAAATCTGAAAAATTTCTATGATCTTCACTCGTTAACTTTCAAAAGTGTTGGAAATTATGTTGAAAATGACAGTTATTGGTTGGTTCGTGAAACTTCAAAAGTTGGTTATTATCTTGGTTATGTTGCTGTTGCCATGGGAGTTGTTTTGACCACACTTAGTCCTACTAGTGTGTTTTTTTTTTTGCTCCCCTTTCTTGGCTTTTCCACCACATTTCCTAAATAATTTCCGTACCTTTACCCGAGCCCCATTACAACCCTGATAAAGACCTTTTGAGCACATGTTTGATTGTATATTGGAATAATACTGAGTCAATATGCCAAAGTTGAAGATTAAGTTTGTTATTTGAGTCAACCTGATTAGGATGAGCGATATTATACCTTTTTAAACACATGAGAGTGTGAGTGGGAAGGGCTATTATGGTTACGTTGGTGAGCGATCGGGCACATATTTTGCCTGCCACAAAATTGAGAGGAGTGACACCTCGGTGAGCACCTTTTTAAGATTTGCATGATATGTGGGGCGGCTACGTTTGATGGTTTACTTAAGTGATTGGTAGTCAGGTGATCTGAGCAACTGAACTTGAATTTTGCTTGCTTGAATGATTTTGAGTTGGAAATAATTGAGTTTAAACTTTTCCATCTGAGGGGTGAAGCAATCCTATTCTTATTCCTGTTGTGCTTTGCTTGAGGACAAGCAAAGGTTTAGCTTGGGGGAGTTTGATGTTATGGTTTTATATAGTGTTTTTCCCCCTGTATTTGAGCTAAAATGTGTATCAATGGTGCTCTTAGGAGCCATTTTATGCTAACTCTCTCCATCTAGTTGTGGTTTTCTGTTCTGTGTCTGATTGCAGGTTTTAGGGAGTTATCTCTCTATTTTCTACCACTATCTGACCATTTCACTGGACTGGAGAGGTTCGAAAACATATTTGATGAGTTTCGAAGTCCCGAGCATGCTTTCCGAGGCCCTGGACAAAAGTAGAAGTGAAGCCTTGGCGTTTGAAGCCAAAGAATGAAGTATCGGACCTGAGCCCGATTGGATCGGGCACCACACGCCCGATCGGGCGTTCAACTCCATTAGTGGCCAAAGTTAGATTTGTTGCGGGCCCGATCGGGCGACGTTGACCGGTCGTTGTATCGTTGTCCAGCCCGATTGGGAGAGTCAGCCCGACTCCATCGGGCGTTATCCCATGTTGCTGCTATGATCATGTTCGAAGCTGCGCGCTAACTCTTGGCGAAGTACGATCGCCCGACATCATCGGGCGAGGCAGCCCGACAGCATCGGGCGATAGGCGAGACCATACATGCGGAGCTGTCTTGCGCGCTGAACATCAACGCCCGACATCATCGGGCGAGGCAGCCCGACAGCATCGGGCGATAGGCGAGACCATACATGCGGAGCTGTCTTGCGCGCTGAACATCAACGCCCGACATCATCGGGCGAGGCAGCCCGACATCATCGGGCGTGGTCTGCTTTGAGCGCTGCTACTATTTTTGGTGCCCGACTTGATCGGGCTTAGTTGGCCCGATCGGGCTTCTCTCCGCGCGCGCTCATTTAATGATTTCGGGCCACTTAGTATAAATAGAAAAGTTAGAACATTTATTAAGGATCTTGGTTTTATCTTTGTTTTTAGCTCTTATTTCTCATAGTTTCTCTCAAGAACCCTAGCTTTTTACTACTCTTCATTGTGATTCAAGATTGAACCTTTGGATTATTCGCAAGTTTAATATAGTTCATTAATTTGGTAATCTTCTTCCTTGTTCTCTTCATTATTATTTGCTTTTGCTATTATTGATTAGATTAGTTTCTTAGTTATTTGCAATAGTTCCAAGTATGGATTTTTATATGAAATTTGTTATTGTTTTCTCAAGCATGAGTGAGTAGTTTTATTTCTAGGATTGTGGGGATCTATGTATGCAATGAAGGATTGATAGATTAGTATAATTACCCTTTATTTCAATTGTTTCCTGTGATTGAATCGTTCATGCTAGATTTATGAATTAGGCCTGATTTGTATTTCTACTATCGCAATATTGAATCTACTTCGAGAGGAGAGATTTAGTATAGGCTTTCAATCATTAGGCATAGTGATCCTTGACCATGCGAGAGCGGCTAGGTGATCTTTGAGGGAGGTAATGTTCGAGAGAAATTACATGTGCCCTAGATAAATTGACTTATTGGGTGATTATTATTCGTCTCTGATTTCCCGAATTGTATGCATAGTGATCCATAATCCTAGTTCTTTATTAATTGATTATTATCTTCATATTTAGTTCTATCATTTGCCTATTAGTTTAGCCACACACCAATTTTCATCAGATTTAGTTAGTATAATATTAGAATTCAGATACAATAATATAACTTTCTCCCTGTGGATTCGATCATGACTTCCCTGACTACTTGTTAGTGGACCTTAGGTTATTTTTGATAAGGTGATACGACTTTAGCCTGTCAATATCTAACTGAACTAGTACGCGTACGTACCTTGTAACGGAGAATCTTCGCTGACTATCTAAAACGTTCCGCTTATGAAATTGGGACCTAATCGAATAATAAAAGTAATTCAGTTCTAAGTCCTTGATATCATTAAAATAAAACCAGCTTAACTAACTATGTAAAACTTAGTGTTTCGAATAATAAAATAAACGTTCTTGTTGGTTAAATATTTCTATCATAAACTTTATTGAACTAACATATTTAGGACTTAGTAATAGGATGTACATCTGATTTTTGTTCACCTACATTATACTTGTTCATAACCACGAAAACCTAACTGATATATGTAAGTATTATAAAATCAGAGTTAAGAATAAACCATCCTAAGAACAAGTATTAATAATCAAGAATCTGATTGCTTTTAACTTATAACATGCTTTGTTTACAACAACATAACTTAAACATTTATATAAGTATTATAATAACATCAGAATTGTGAAACCAAATCTTCATAAGAACTAATAAAAAAATTGTAAATCTGATTTCTTTTAATTTATACTATACTCTAACTATAATACCAAAACTTAGTCAAGTATGCACAAGAATTATGAAATCAAAATTTATAATAAAATAGGAAAGAAAGATTTTTTTTTTTAATATATACAAAGAGGTTACCGGAACCACTCACCGGTGATAACCACCGGCGATGACGCACGACCTCCGGCGATTATTGCCTCGACATGCATGACCACGCCTCCCACCACTTCGGCAGCGCTGCACCACGACCCATCACTTACCACAATGCCTCGCACGAGCACGCGACCCAGCACACCAAGCAAGCTTCGCGCGCGACCCGCAACCAAGCAGCACCGCTCAGACCTCGCGCGACACGATCCCACACCACGCGACCTCCGGCAAACGATTTCGGCCGCCGTATAGGAGAGCAGTGTAGCGCAGGAGATAGAAGAAGAGAAAAGAAGGAGAAGAAGAGAAAAGAAATGCTGGGGAAGAAAAAAAAAGAGGAGAGAGAAAAACCTCTTGGGGTAAATAACACGGCTGATATTGTAGAAGTTAGGGCTTTAATTTTTTTTTTCTTTTTTCACTTCTCTCCTATTTATAGCATGAGAAACCTTGGTTTAATAGGATTTGTTTCCAACTCAAATCCGATTTCTTATTTTATTTGTTTCGAAAATAAAACAAAACCGAATTATAATATAATTAGGTATGAAGGTAGGTTGTGTAGTTAAATTATAACTGTAGGCTTACCCAAATTATATTTTTTTTTCTCTAATTAATATTAAAAATACTCTCACTTTATTATTTATATTTTCTTATTTATCAAAGAATAACTCCTAAAAATACGGAGTATTATATCTTGTAATTCTTGTCATCAAGAGGCTCCAACTTAGAGATGTCGGGAAGAGTCTTGTTCAACAATGGGTTAGCCAAAACAATCGACATAATATCTCATTTTCAAATTGTTGAATTTAGAGGTTTTCAAGGCTAAAACGAAGAACAAGATATGAACAAACAATGAGACCTTGTTGTGCAGTGGTAAACAAATCACTGCCTTGAAAACGAGATTCGGTGCAACTGGGGTGCACAATTGTACTCACCGATTCGTTCCCTAAGGTTTACACAACTCTCAATACACAATGGCACTCTTGGGTGTGAGATGGAGTTACTAGAACTTATGCCCAAAATAGATAAAGAAAGGAAGAAAAGAGAGAGAGAGAGAGAAAAAGATATTATAAAATCAGAATAAGTAACCTATTAATAGGACAAGAGAAGAAGAAGTAACATCCCAAAGTAATCAAATGACTCCAAGGAATCCAATGATCAAATTAATCCCATTAAACTCATAGAAATGAAGGATTGAAACTCCCATCATCAAGAGGAATGATGGACTAGAATAAATTACCATCATAAGAATGAAACTCCTCCTTAAACCACGTAATAAAGAGGAGGTTACAAAAGGCATCCAATGAAATAAACAAAACCCGGGAAAAACGCAGCTTTAGGCATCCGCTCGATCGGGGTTAGGCAAGCCCCCGCCCGATCGGGCCCGAGACGAAAAAGGCCAAAGCTTCACAGGACGCCCGATCGGGCAGAAACCGCAAACTACGAGACGCCCGCCCGATAGGGCGGCCTCCGTTCGATCCCATCGGGCGCCTCTTTTTTCCCCCGTTTTCCATCTTTACTTCCAACTATCACCTTGGAAAATTTTAATGATATATGAAATAATAATTTTTATATAAATAACAAATGACATAGCAAATAACAATCGATTGGTCATGCGTAAATGTTAGTATGACGATCCTTGGAGAAACAAATTGACGCAACATTGCAACTAAGCTCCAATTGTAGACTATGAAATCTCATATTTCAATGTGACGTTATTAATAAATTTAAAATCATACTATCAAATTCATTGTAAACTACTAATGTTTAAACATGCTCATACAAAAACTCATGAAGTTTATAATAAACTCATAACATTTATAATAAAACTCATAAAAACATGCGCTTCAATAAAAAATAACAACCCTAAAACATGATACCATCTATGCAGAACAGTATCTAAAGATTTACATATACACGCACCTTGTAAATTAAAAGATTACTAATGGGGAAATAGAAAAGGTAGGCTAAAGAGCGAGAGTTTAAACTTGAGAAAAGAGATGTATTTCTCAAATTTGGTGCGGAGAACATGAGGAGTAGAGACCCCTATTTATACTAGTTGGATAGGTAGAGTCGAAATAGGACTAGTAAGCTAAAAGATGTGGTTTTAGAGAAAAGATAAACAAAGCTAGCTAAGATCTAACTAATTTCTACGGTCTTCCACCTAAAATTAAATAAAGATATAAATTATCCCACAAAACAAAATTCTAGAAGGTTAAATAATTAAAACGATAATTCTAAGATAAAAGTAACCAAAACTTGATACCCACAGCTCATTGGCGTGAGTTTTGCCGCCTTAAAATTTCTTTTTTTTTCTTTTTCTTTTTGTAAACCTTTTTATTATTTTTTTTAAAACATTTTTAAATCTTGTTTTAAATAAAATCTTGGATTTAAAAACTAGTAAATTTAGGCCCAAAACTTATTTGCGCAAAGTTTTATTTTCAATACCCAAAATCTTTCTAAAAAACCTTATTTAAAAGCCTTTTAAATAAGGATCTTTTGTCAAAAAGCACCTTATAAAACATGAAATTTGTGAGAAACCACTTTATATAATTTTTTTTGCGAAAACAAACCTTAAACAAATTTTTTTTTTTGCGAGAACAAACTTTATGCCTTATTCCGATTATTGATCCAAGGTTTCGGCATTCACCATGTCACGTGCAATGCAAGTGACTTTTTAAACCCAACAAAATCCATGACATGGTCAATGCCGAAACCTTGGAACAATGATCGGAAGAAGGCATAAGGATTGTTCTCGCAATAATTTTTTTGTTTAAGGTTTGTTTTCGCAAAAAAAAAAAAAAAAAAAAAAAATTGTATAAGTTGGTTTCTCACCAATTTCATGTTTTATAAGGTGGTTTTTGACAAAAAATCCTTTAAATAAATAACAAGTGTCTTTTACTAAATAATACTCCCTCAGTCCTTTAATAGATTGCCCATTTCTAATCTGGACACTATTCAAAGGTAAAGAAAGCCCTCAAAAAAAAATTCCAATATATAAGAAAAAAAAAAACATAGTTATGTGGGGTCTTATTTGATTCGTCTCATTGCGTACATTAAGAAAATCAAACTTTTATAATTTTTACTAATATGTAATTAAAGATATTAACTATACAAAACATGCATTGGCAAACGTGCATTGGAGAAATGGACACTCTATTTAGGGACGGAGGGAGTAGTCTTTTTAAAAACCAAAACGTTTCTAAAAATATAATATTAACTTACTAAAAATACGGAGTATTACATATAATTATCATACAAATAACAAGTCAAGACAATTATGCAAGATCTAAATGAAGATAACATATATAGTATCAATTAATTACCTTTAAAGTGAATTTTCTCCTTTCTCTCCCTTCTTTCCCTTTCTCTCCTAAACCCTAGCCTCCATTAGTGAATTTCAAATGGGCTTCCATCGATTTTATCGGTGGATATTTTCATTGTTGTTTAGATTGTTTATGTTCGTTCTTGTTTGAATAATACTTCCTCCTTTAAAGAGAGGATCGTTTCTCCCTTGAAAGAAAGGGTTTATTGTCTTCTCCTTGGGAGAGACTTTAGTTTACTCCTTTGTTTTTAGATGAATTATCGTAATTTTGGATCATTGATGAAGAATTATGCGGTGTCGAAGCAGATTTCAGATCTACAATTGCAATCAATGGTATCAGATTTAATTCTATTTCAAAACTACATCATATCAGAAGACCCCCTTGTTGAAGGCTGTATCAAACAGCAATGTGGAAGAGGGTATGCGAAATTGTTAGATCTACTACCACAACGATCGTGGTTTTGCAAATTCTAAATTTCTATTTGTTCAAAATTGTTATGTATTTGTTATTCTTGATTTCTATTGTAGATGTCGTATGACTCCTTTATTAATGAATTAATTTTGCTTTTAAAAAAATTACCTTTAAAGTGAATTTTTTCCAAGGATGTTGAGCTCTGTCTCTATAAAGCTGGTAAGCTTCATCATGCTGCGATAGTGAAAAGCATCAACATCAAGCGTTAAATGCTTAAGTTTACTCAACTCGCCGTGAGAAAATTTCAGATTATGTCCCTGAAAGATAAGTAAATATTAGTATTCCAATTTCCCAAAGTGTAGAAACGAGGAAGCAAGTGAAAGTATTAACCTTACACGTTTGATTAACGAAATGCGTAATGCAAGCCACTCGAGCTGGGGAAGGAGCTTTGCAAGTGAACCAATGTCGAATTCGGGAAAATCGTAGCCATACAAACCTTAATAGAAACTGACAATTGCAATGGCAAGGAAGAAACTGATCTCAAGGCTATGCCGTGGTAGGAAACCACTGACTTGAAAGCAATTACGGCCCGACAATGGTGGTAACCGATACTGGCCGGAAAGCTCCCCAAGGTTAACACAGCAACCTAAACTATCACCACTAACAGAGTAGGCTATGGAGATTAGCATGTACCCAGGAAGAAGAGAGAAGAGAATGATTGTATTTTTTTCTGAAGTGATGAATAAGGCACTGATTTTACAGGAAGAAATCAGACCAAGAACGAAAGTCAGTAAATCCAGGGAGGATATCAAGGGATTGCCACAAATACTGTAACGTTCAAAACGTTACATTCTACCACAATCGTTATACACACACTCAGCCCGGGTCCAAAACGATAGTTAAGTTAAGTTTATTCCCCAAAGCCCGGACCGGGCAGGCGGCGCGCGCGTGTGTGTGATAGCAAGCCCAAACCCAAGCCTGATATCCAACCACAAAAGCATCTCAAGTACCAACTCAATAAGAATAAGAAAGGAGGGAATGTATAAACAAGGAAGTATTCCCTCTCACAAGCAATGTGGGATTTCTAAAGGAAAGAAGGTATTCCAAGCCTTGATTCCAACAATCCCCCACAAAGGCTCCGGAAAGCAAAAAAAATTCCTTGGTAAGGAAAGGAAAGTACTTAAGCATCAATATCTTTCGATTTGAATTGATACATAGTGAAATGAGGCAACTTACTTTCTAGTGAGTGAATTTCTCTTGAACTCAACAGAGTTCCGTTGAGACCCCCACAACACATACCTACCTTAAGATCATGCAGTCTCCGCGATACATCACAAGCGCTTTATAGCCATGCGCATTCCTTAGGTCTCATAAGTGCTCTAGAAAGACAGCCCAGTCTTTCATAGAAGGCGGCTTAACCTCCACATTTACGTAGGTAGTTCATCAAGTGTTTCTCAACAACACTACCCCGAAGGGATATGGAACCATTAAGAGCAAAAACTCAACCTCACAATATAAATCCATCAAGTGTGTCTTAATACCACCACCAATAGGCTATGGATTTAAAGAGCACTACCATGTGCCATAGGGATGAGATATGTAGTGCAAGTTAAGATTCTATGGCTTTGTTTGACCACAAACGGGTATCCACCATAAAATCTCAACTAATGGGTTTTAGCCCCATCCCCCTCGATGACTCTAGGACAACTCTCCTAGATAACCCCTTAATAAAGGGATCAGCAAGATTTCTTTCTGACCTCACATAGTCCAAAGAAATCACCCCATTTTTCAGGAGTTGTTTGACGACTCCATGTCTGATCCGTATGTGTCTCTTCTTACCATTGTAGACATTGTTCTTAGCAACGCCAATGGCTGCTTGAGAATCACAATGAAGAGAGACAGGTGCACCCTGTCCTCCCCATAAGGGAACATCAGACAATAGATTTCCCAACCATTCAGCTTCTAGCCCTGCCAACTCGAGGGCAATGAACTCAGACTCCATGATGGAACGTGCTATACAAGTCTGCTTAGCTTCGAAGACTTCCATGATATAGCACCACCACCAAGGGTAAAGACATAACCACTAGTTGAATTGATCTCATCATTATCAGTATCCCAATTTGCATCACAAAATCCTTCAAGTACAGTAGGAAATTTAGAATAATGCAAACAAAAATCAACAGTTCCTTTTAGGTATATGAGAAGACGATAGAGAGCATTCTAATGTTCACTACTAGGGTTATGAGTATATCGACTCAGTCTACTCACTGCATAAGCTATGTCAGGTCGAGTACAGTTCATGAGGTACATCAAAGTACCTATTTTCGCATATTCACTTTGAGAGACACTTTAACCTAAGTTCTTGGTCAAATGAATACTAGGGTCATAGGGCGTACTCACTGGAACAACATCAAAGGAGTTAAAATTTTTAAGCACCTTTTCCACATAATGAGACTGACTAAGGGAAATGCGACCGGAGATTTTCTTAATTCTTACTCCTAAAATCACATCAGCTTCTCCCAAATCCTTCATATCAAATTTTGATGACAGGAAAAGATTAGTATCATTAACAACCTTTAAGTCGCTGCCAAAATCAGCATGTCATCCACATAAAGACATATAATAACACAACCTGATCCTATCAATTTGGAATATACACAGGAGTCAGAGTTGTTGACAATGAAGCCATTTGACACATGACAGTACTGTCAAATTTTTCATACCATTGTTTTGGTGCTTGTTTGAGATCATATAAGGACTTTCTCAACTTACACACTTTATCTTCTTGACCTTGCACCACGAAACCCTCAGGTTGAGACATGTAAATCTCCTTCTCTAAGTCACCATTCAGGAAAGCAGTCTTAACATCCATCTGATGTATAACTAATTCATGAATAGCAGCAAGAGCTAGCAGGGTCCTAATGGTGGCTATCTTAGTCACAGGAGAATAAGTGTCAAAGTAATCTAGTCCTTTCCTCTGAGTAAAGTCCCTAATAACAAGTCTGGCTTTAAACCTCTCAATAGTCCCATCAGGTCTCAACTTCTTTTTAAAGATCCATTTACTATCTATGGTCTTTGACCCCTTAGGTAAGTCAGTTAACTCCCGAGTATAGTTAGACACTATGGAATCTAACTCGCTCTTAATGGCCTCTTTCCAAAAACTAGCATGCACATATCTCATTGCCTCTTCAAAGGTCTTTGGATCCTCTTCTATCATGAAAGCATAGACTAGTTCATCACTCAACAAGTCAACAAATAACTCTCAGACAGAAAAGCAGTGACAAAATCAGAACCAAAGTCTTTTGCTACTCTAGGTCTTTTACTTCTCATAGGCTCATCTACAGCAGAAGAACTACTAGCATGCATGTCAACTGAAGTACTACTTAAAGTCAAATCAGCAGGAATATCACTAGTAGGTAAAACAACATCATGCGTAGAACAAGTAGATAAATCAGCAGCAGGAGAAGAACAAGAAGTCACAGGTGCAATATCATCCTTTTTCAAAGGAAAAACGTGTTCAAAAAACTCAGCATCTCTGTATTCACAAATAGACCTATCGCTCAAAGTCATGAATCTATAAGCAGAATGAGCATAGCCAATAAACACAGGATCAAAAGTCTTGGGACCAATGTTTGACTTCTTATAGTCAGGCAGCCCAACTTTAGCTAGACACCCCCACACTCTAAGGAAACTCAAGTTTGGAGGATACCCCTTCCATAGTTCATAAGGAGTCTTATCTAATTTTTTTTGAGGTACTCGGTTAAGAACATGGCAGGTTGAAAGGACTGCTTCCCCCCACATTTCATCAGGCAACCAGAACTTACAAGCATAGCATTCATCATATTTTTTAAAGACCTGTTTTTCCGTTCAGCTATACCATTCTGTTGAGGTACATATGGGGCACTAAGTTCATAAAATGATACCCAATTTCTCACAATGGTCATTCAAAGAGTTGTTCTCATACTCTCTACCCCTATCAGACCTAACCCTCTTGATTTTCCTATCAAGTTGGTTTTCTACTTCGGCCTTATACTTTGTAAAAGCTTCCCCTGCCTCACTTTTGGCTTTAAGAAGGTATAACTTAGTGTACCTAGAGTAATCATCAACAAAGGAAATGTACCAAAATTTTCCTCCTCTACTTCTAGTGTTCTGGAAATCAGCTAAGTCCGTATGAACCAATTCTAGAAGTTGTGGGGTCCTTTAAGTCACGGTTTTGCAAGGTTTCTTATTTGCTTCAACACAAACTGGACACTTAGAAAACTCTGTTGTGGACAGATTAGGAATTAAAGCTAAGGTCCTTAGTCTCTTAATGGAAGCAACATTCACATGCCCTAACCTACCATGCCACAAATTTAAAGACTCGGCAATATAAGCAGAACCAGAAATAGTATTATCAATATTAGGAGAAACAGAAGAAGCAACGTTCAAAATAAATAAACCCCCACTTAAATACCCCTTCCCCACAAACTCCCCACCACGAATCATTACAACCTTGTCAGCCTCAAAAACAATTTTCAAACCAGCTTTGTTTAACAAGGCACCAGACACTAGGTTGCGACGCATAGTAGAAACATACAATACATTTGAAAGGGATAGCGTTTTTCCAGAGGTAAGTTTTAGAGTGACCTTTCCTTATCCAAGCACTCCAGCAGTTGTCGCGTTGCCCATGTAGACACACTCTCCTTCAGTAGCATCCTCGAAGTCATGGAGAAGCTCCTTCTTTGCACAAAAATGCCTCGAAGCCCCGGTGTCCAAAATCTAATCAGAACAATTCTCGATCAGATTCGCTTCAACAACCACAGCAGCGACAATGTCATCAGATTCAGCAAGATTAGCCTGAGGTGCTTGCTTTTGGACAGAACCTTGGCGTTGAGGACACTGGTAAGCCTTATGATCAGGCTTGCCACATACATAGCAAAGAACAGACCTTTTCTGAATCTTACGATCAGGTTTGTTGAATTTTCCTTGCTTCTTACCTTTGTTGTTGACTTTCTTACCTTTACCCTTAAACTTATCAGATCCTGATGAAGCAGCAGCAGTTTCCACCAGGTTAGCTTTGGTAACGTTGACAACAACAGAGTCCTGATTGTCCTTGATACCTCTTCAATCCTTATGTGACTAATGAGCTCCTGAAGAGACAGAAACTCTTTCCTATGCTTCAAATTATTATGGAACTCTCTCCAAGAAGAGGCAAATTTTTCTAGCAATACATTAGCTTGAAACACTTCGCAAATTTTCATGTCTTCATTCAAAACATCAGCACACAGATTTTAGTAGACATGAACTTGGTCCATGACAGGCTTGTCATCAACCATCTGGAAAGCCAGCCACTTTTCGACAATATACTTTTGTTTCCCAGCATCATCAGCCCCATATTTTTTCTCAAGGGCCTCCCAAATCAGTTTAGATGATTTATGCACCATAAATAAATCAAACAGGTTGTCTGTCATCATATTAAGAATGTGGAAACGAACAGTCTTATTATCCTTTTCATATTTCAAAATTTCGTCCTCATTCTTCTTAATAACAGTAGTAGAAGGAGAAGAAGAGGAATCACCTGAAGCACTAATAGCAGCAGCCAGCAAGACAGTTTTTGAAAAGAACGTAGTCGATGTCCAATTGCTCAAAAAACATCAACATCTTTTGAGCCCAGCGTTTGTAGTTATTTCCGTCAATAAACTCAAGTTTCGAAAGGTGAGCCATGGATTTGTTTGGAACGTCAGCCATTGCAAATAAAGGTAATTGCTTTCAAATTGATAGAAACTGACAATTGCAATAGCAAGGAAGAAACTGATTTCAAGGTTGTGCCGTGGTAGGAGACCACTGACTTGAAAGTAATTACGACCCGACAATGGTGGTAATCGATACTGGCCGGAAAGCTCCCCAAGGTTAACACAGCAACCTAAACTATCACCACTAAAAGAGTAGGCTATGGAGATTAGCACGTACCCAGGAAAAAGAGAGAAGAGAAGATGGAGAATAGAATGATTGTATTTTTTTTCCTGAAATGATGAATAAGGCACTGATTTTTTACACTAGTAGAATAATTGCTTATTACTGCGGTCATTAAGTGGCCTATTGCGGCGGTTTTGGCCGCGCAGCAATTCAGGGCGCAGCAATAGGTTAATTACCTATTGCTGCGGTTTTTAACCGCAGCAATATGCCAACTTATTGCTGCGGTTTCTTACTAAAACCGCAGCAATAGGATTTTTTTTATATTAAAAAAATATGTATATTGCTGCGGTTTCTTCCCAAAACCGCAGCAATAGGAATTTTTTATATTAAAAAAAACGAGGTCTATTCTTCTTTGTTTCTTCCCAAAATCGCAAAGAATAGGTGCACCTTTTTAAAAAAAAAAATTTGAAATTTAAAAGTTCATACTATTTTCAGTGTTATAAACTTATAATGCAACTAAAACCAAAAGCAACTAAAACGAACTAGTACAACACTCATGCATTGAGTAAAAAATCAGAAACAATGAAAAACAAAAAATACAATATTTGAAAGATGAAATAAAAAAATTAAATAACCTAATGAGGAAATGAAACTACAACTAAAGAACAAATTGAAACTAATTACATACAAAAATGAAAAAAAAAAACTATTAACATTCACGAATTCAGATCCACATTCAAAACCAAATCAAAAAAATCGCCGGTAGACGAACGAAGTAGACGAACCACTCGTGGTTTACCCGCCGGAAACTCGCCGGAAAATCGCGAAAATCGTCACACAAGTTGAAGGATCTTGATAAACTAATAACCATAGAACTGAAAATCATAAAACAAAATTCAGATATGAAAATCAAAAAACAAAAATTTAGATCTGAAAATGAAAACTCATAAAAAATAAGAACGAGATTCAAACCTGTGGAAAACTCGTCTTCAGAGTGAAGGAGAACTCGACGGCAAGCGACGGCGGCGAAGGCAAGGCGACGGCAAGGCGACGGCAGCGAAGGCACGACGACAACGGCGACGTTCGTTGATGTTCCCGCTTGCTCTCGCTGCGACGAAGATGAATGATTCCGGCGGCGAAGGCACGGCGACGTGCGACGTTCGTTGATGTACTGATTCCAGTGAAGAGAGTTGTGAAGCGATGCAAGTGAAGTTAGAGAGGAGAGAGAGAAACCAAGTGAGATTGCAGATCCGAAAAGGAAAGGAAGGTAGGAGATTGGGAGGAGGAGAGAGAAAGGAGTGAAACGGCTGATTGAACGAATGAACCCTAGCGCATTTTATGATATAAATGGGGGTATATTGCTGCGGTTTCTTGTGAGAACCGCAGCAATATATTTAAATATTATTTTTTTAGTATTATTTTAATATATTGCTGCGGTTCTTAAAAGAAACCGCAGCAATATATCTGGTCAAAAAGTCAACTTTTTTTCAAAAAATTTCCGTTGAAACCATATTGCTTTGCGGTTTTTGGCGAAACCGCAAAGAATATCTTTATTTTATATTTTACCTTTTTTTTTAAGTGATATATTGCTGCATATGGGTAAAACCGCAGCAATACCACCGCAGCAATAAGCAATAATTCTACTAGTGATAGGAAGAAATCAGACCAAAAACGGAAGTCAGTAAATTCGGGGAGGATATCAAGGGATTGCCACAAATACTGTAACGTTTAAAACGTTACAGCCTACACAACCGTTACACACACACTCAGCCCGGGTCCAAAAAGATAGTTAAGTTAAGTTTATTCCCCAAAGCCCCAACCGGCTTGATTCCAACAAACCTAAATCGGTTCGAACAAGAGGAGCATTCCCAACATCCAATCCAAAAGGTTGGCCTTCATAGGCAAAGCTCACAAGGTTCTTAGCATATATTATCTTGATACTTTTAAGATTTTCACACTCAAAAATTCCCAAGTGCTGAATATGATGATGAACAATGCTTAGTTTACTAAGACCTTTTGATCTTTTCACTTCAAAGATGGTAAGTTGTGGACAATTAGAGAAAAGAAACTCGAGAATCTCTCCGGTAACGAAAGCACGAGACAACTTTAAGATCTTCAGTGGCTTGATCCAAGACAAACCATCAGGATTACTATGAACACAACGGTATAAGTGATCGGAAAAATCAGAATCATAGGAAGTCCCTTTATCAGGTAAAATTTTTAATTCTAGCACCTCAGTTCTCTTCATTATGGCAAAAGAAAATCCATCTATAGACTTGGCTTTTTTTATCTACATGATAATAAACAAGAGCTTTGAAGTGATCTAAACTCGAAGCGCGATGATATTTAACAGCATTGTTAAGACAACTGATATACTTAGCAGGGTCCAAACGTACGGGCATCATCATAAGTCCAAATTGTAGACACAAAGGATCCACATAAAATTCGTCGAAAATCAAGGTTCGAACATATGTCCATAACTAAGTTATCTCCACCTCCGCGAAAGGAGACTAGTGATTGCAGCTTCTTTTAATGGTAAGAGCGATAGAATTATTACAACAAGTTCATCTGGCAGCTGACTTGTGTGATCTTCAAACATATGCTTCCGTGGCTAATAATAATAAAACATATTTATCACGCAAGAAAGAATAATAATACTTGTATTAGCTAGACAACTCAAAAAGAAAAACAATAAGATTATAGTCAAAACAATATAATGACGAGTTGATGACTCAAAAAAAACTTACCTTACTTTTCTGCCTCATGACTCCTGTTATAGGTCAAGCGGAAGAAACTAGCTAGGACGAACAACTTATTTGCGTGATTCAAGTTCTTTTTTCTATTTCTGTCAAATTTTAATTAAATTGAGGCAAAGAGGAGTAACTGCACCCCTTCATATACGACTCTTTCCGATCCCAAGTAGGCTTAGGTACGATTTAAGTTTTCGAGTTCACATAGAATTCGGGTTTATCTCTATTATACTTCAATTAGAACAAGTATAAGTGAAGGGGGAAGGCATGGTGTCCCCATATAAAATGATTATATTACCCTTACTTTTTTAATTACATCAATTTTGTTTAAATTTTTAAAATAATAATGGGTAATCAATCAATCCCAATATTTGACATTTTAAAAAACTACAATTAGAATAACTTAAAATTTTAGGTTAAAAAAAGGAAAGACAAAAGAAATTTACAAAAAAAAACAAAGATAACAAATTCATTTAAGAATATCAAAATCTTCCATCAAAAGGAAAAATTGCCAAAATAAAAAATCAGCAATATACTTCCACAACATTATAGTCATGTAAAGAAATGATCATTTTAATGGGTTTATATGATTTCAATTTGTGTAAGTCAATTATATAGAGGATAATCAGGTCAGATCAAGAACTGATCTAAACTTGTTTTTGCTCAAAATAACTTCTAAGAAGTTGAACAAAACAGAGCATTTATTGAAAAAAATGTCAACTTAAACTATTATAATAATGAGTTGTCGCTGCATGTATTGCGTGCATATAAACTTATTTACTCTACATTACAAAATATCACAATGTTGTTGTCGCACGCATCGCGTGCTTAGAAAGCTAGTATGTATATATATATATATATATATATATATATATATATATATATATATATATATATATATATATATATATATATATATATATATATATATAGGATCCACTAAAAACTAACCTTAAGCTGAAAACTGAAAACCGACCTTTTTGCTCATTTTGCAGATTTTTGCTCATTTTATGTTTTTTGCTCATTTCATGTTTTTGCTCATTTTAAGAAACTTTTGCTCATTTTAGCAAACTTTCGCTCATTTTACGAAGTTTTTGCTCATTTTACAAACTTTTGTTCATTTTATGTTTTTTGCTCATTTTATGATTTTGCTCATTTTAAAAAACTTTTGCTCACTTTACAAATTTTTGCTCATTTTATGTGTTCTGCTCATTTTATATTTTTGCTCATTTTAAGAACTTTTTGCTCATTTTATCGTTTTGCTCATTTTAAGAAACTTTTTGCTCATTTTATGTTGCATTTTCAGTTTTCAGCATAGGGAGTGGTTTTCACGTGATCTTATTCCTATATATATATATGTATATATATATATGTATATATGTATATATATATATATGTATATATGTATATATATTGTGAAAACAACTCTTAATCTGAAAACTAAAAACAAATAATCTAGACCGTCCATCTATACGTAATCGGACGAATGATAATAAATGTTGATAATGAATGGTGAGGATTCATTTCTCTCTCCTACTCCCCTCCCACACGAAATTCTCTCTCTTCCTCTTCTCTCACACGAAATTCTCTCTCTTCCTCCTCTCTCACTGGTGTTTTTCTCTCTCATCCTACTTTCTCTGAAGCTCAATTCTTTCATACTCTATTGCTTCTCTCTCAGTGGCATTCCATCAATTGCTCACAGCTAATTCTATCACTTTCAATGGATTTTTGCTGCTTTTATGATATGAAATTTTGGTATGATTTCGTTTGTTTTTTCATGGTTTTGTTCATATTAATTTCGAAGTTCAATGATTCATTCTTTGACTTGCGAATCGCTAGATTCAGATCAATTTTAGCTTAATTATGCTCTAGTTATTTGAAAATTATATGTGTTTCAAATTTTTAGGCTTAATTTCTTGAATTAGGTCACATTTGAATTTTTTTAGGTAAGTAAAGAGACCGATTCACAAAATGCCTGGAAAGAAATGAAAGAAGATGTCGAAGTTGAACTATTAGTTGCGGTGTTTTTTGTTATTTCTAAAATGTTAGGGTTTATATTAGGAATTGTGTGCATGTGTCTGTGTTGTTCATTTATGAATCTGTTGCGTTTGTTAGAGTTTAGTTTATTTGTAATTATGTGTTGATTTTTGTGATTTTGTTGAATTTGCAATTTTATGAAATCTTATGGTTACATTACTTGGATGTTGTTGCTTTCTCTGATGTAAAACTGGTGATCATTCCTTGCAATTTTAATTTTCAAAATCTTTTGTTTCATGTGGTATTGTCTACTTTTTACGTACTTTTGGCGTCCTCTTTGTTATTTTTATCTTGTTCATTATGGTGTAGCATACTCTATTTTTATTAGTTTCACAAGTATTGTTATTAGTTGTTGTTTTAAAGCTATTTGTTACCCTCTCTCTCTCTAACATATATTTGGCGAAATTCATACAACCTATTAGCTCAATTGGTAGAGCATTGTGTAATACACAACGATGTAGGTTCGAATCCTGCATAGGTTTAAGTATAATCAAAGTTAAAATAAGTTAACGTTAAAATATATAAAGTTGCCCTAAAAGTGGTAAAAGTTACCTTGTTTTCAGTTTTCAGATTAAGAGTTGTTTTCAGCAGATCCCACCCCTATATATATATATATATATATATATATATATATATATATATATATATATACACACACACATATATAACACACACATATATATATATATGTGTGTGTTATATATGTGTGTGTGTATATATATATATATATATATATATATATATATATATGTGTATATATATATATGGCTCTTGTGAGAACACAAATCTGATGTGATAACACTTTTTAATGTGAGAACTGATTTAGGTTTAGAACATATGTAACATTTTTTAGAACATACTTAATTTTTTTAATGAAACATACTTAACTTTTTAGAAAATGTGAAACACTTTTTAGAACATATGTAACACTTTTTAGAATAATATACTTAATATTTTTTATAAAACAATAGTTATTTTAAGGAAACAAACTTAAATATACGCAACGCTTTTTAGAACAACATACTTACTAAACTTTTTTTTTAGGATACATACTTAAGTTTTTTTTTCTTTTTTTTCTTGAGGGAGTATATACTTAAGTTTTTAGAGCATATGGTTCATAACATATTTTTCTCCCATGTTAATTTTGTGATTAATGAAAACTAGATTGGTGCAGTGGTACTCATGTTTACACATAGAGCTCTGTGTTCTTTAGTCAAGGGTTACTCTAACAAATGAGGTTACTCTTAACAATAATAAAAGGGGTTACACTTGTAAACAAATGGAGTTAATTACTTTTATAAACAAAAGGAGATGCTAATGAGTTTACTCTTATGAACGCATATATATGAATAAATGTGGTTACTCTAACGGATAAAGTTATTCTTAACATTAAAGGGGAATTACTCTTATAAATAAACGGGGATACTCATAGGGTTAATCTTATACACAAATAGGGTTGCTTTTATAAACAAAAGGGGATACTAATGAGTTTACTCTTAGTGAACGAATGAGGTTATTCGTATGGGCAAATGTGGCTACTCTTGTGAACAAATATGGTTACTCGTATGGAGTTGTCGTATGATTTAATGGGACTATTCAAAAAATGAATAGGGTTCCTTGTTTATACGAGTAAATATGGTTACTCGTATGATTAAACAAGGTTACCAATAGGTTCACTCTTATGAACGGATGGGCTTAATTACCTTGAACAACAAAAGGGTATATGAATGATTAGGTTACTCGTAAGATTAAATGAGGTTTATTACGTTACACATTGTAACCCAGACTGTCAAGCATAAACTTAAAATCGCCAAAATTCTCTTTGTATATGCTTCACTTCTCCCTGTTCCTCACAATCCTTTTGTTTGAATAGCAAAACCACCACCATGCCAATATATTCAATTGTCCGCCATTTTTATACTTCCAAATTTCTCCTATCTCCTTCACCCCAAAAACCTTCCTCCCCTCACTTTCAGTTATTTCTCTCTCCTATTATGCTTCCCCTTCCCAATGCTCCTTTTCGCCATTTCCACCCTACTTTGAAGCTCTAAAATCTCAGCAACTATGGGCGAGTTCCTTAGCAACAATTGGTGAGTTTCTCTCCTAAATTTTCTAGGTTTTTTTTTTTTGTTGAATGAGGAAACAATTGATTTAAAATTGAAGGTGGGTTTACTTTTAGACGGAAGAGAACAAGGAAAAAGAGATAAAAGTAATAAAAATCAAAAGGAAGGGTAAGATAGGGAAGATAAGGATGGTCGATGTCAACACGCCACATAAATAACTATAGGTCACATATAAGAATTTGTGTTTGTTGTAACTTTTTTAGAAAGTGCTTGTAAATAATCTTTATTAATAACTGTAATTCTGAGGGCTTTGGTGTCCATATTGTGAATTTCCAAAATAAAGTTATCCTTTCACCCTACGAGTGTTGAACATAAGTGTTATATACAGCAAAAAAAAGGCTAAATACAGCATCTAAAATTATGCTTAACTTAATCATGGTTAATTTTAATCTTTTTTAATAAAAAAAAGAAATATCATACGCAGGGGTGCAGCAATGCAGCAAAATACATTTACCATAAGTACTTGTGCACACAAGCCAACGTGTCACATTTATTTATAAAGTTGGATGCGTTAGGGTTGGTAAAAATTCTGAAATGGGCCTATCACATCCCCTTAACATAATAGCCGGCGCCTAAAATTTTCGTGTCGGGTTATATTATATGTTTGACGCGGTAGGGGTATGGCAGGAATTGGGTCATTTATCATAGATGACCCCCCTATAGGGGGTCATTTGTCATAGATGACCCCCCCAAAAGGGGGTCATTTGTCATAGATGACCCCCCAAAGGGGTAGGTTAGCCTTTTTAATTTTTTTTAATTTTTTTTTTGTATATGGTACACCTCGTGTTGAATTGTAAAAGAAATTATGTTAAAAAATTGTAATATGTTCCTTAGACTATAATACTTCCTCCGCTCTGAAATAAGTTAAACACATCTCTCAAGATACTCTCACATAAAAGAAAGAAATATTTCACTTATTTTAGAATGGAGGAAATATATCTTTTTTGGGGAGGAGAGATTCAATCATTCAAATCCCATGACCTCGACCGTCCATAAAACAAAAAGTCTATGACCTTAATCAACAGGTGAGGCTAAATGTTGTCCGTATTACTATAATCTTTGGTATGCATTTTATATAGATGTATATACACACTATCTGCTTTATCTCTTCTCCTCTACTCTCTCACCATCACCGCTACCGTCAATGCCGCCACTATCTCTATTATATAAGTGAAGGGGGGAGCAATGGTGTCCCCCTATTAAATTACAATTCTACCGTCGATAATGAGAGATAATAACACCATACATAATAATCATATACAAAAAATTCCAAAATAAGTTCTCAATCAACGCAAAACCTTATTCAATAAATGCATATCACAATCAAGGCATATTGGACATCACGTTTGACAAAGAAAATTAAAAATGAAAGGTTACCATGTACTAAACTAACCATACATAATATACATTGAATAACTACAATCTCAATAATGTTTTTATCTAAAAAAAAAATATCATTTCAACTACAAACTGATAAGTGCATTTCTAACGCACTTTATGCACTCCTGTTTAGCTCATTTTGAACCTCTTTCTCCCCTTTCTTCCCTCTTTCTTCTCCCTTTCCCCTTCTATTTCATTCACTTGATCATTCTTGATCATAGTGACATTTTGCTAGATTTTTAGTCATTTTTGACCGAATTTCTAGTACATTTGCTTTCACCCTGTTTTGCCATGTTCTTAATATAGGTGGAACTAACTAAGATGGCTACGAGCTATAGAGTCGGCCAAGAAAGCAATGAAAATAGCACACGTTGATAAATGGTGCGCTCACACTATGCCCCACGTCCGCTTGCACCAAGGAGTACATTGCACAATAATATCTTTTACATCGAACTTCAAATGAACATAACTTTCAAACCACAAATCAGATGAAGGTAATTCGAGTTGGAGGTGAAAGCTTGTTTCGATAGCTTTCCAACAACTGGTCATAAGCTTGATTTGGATCTAAAACGAAAGAGTTATGCTCGTTTTAAGTTGAACTGTCCGACCAGATCAGAAAGAAGGGTGCGCCCGCACCTTAAATTGGGTGCGCCCGCACCTTCATCTGGTGCGCCCGCACCATTTGACGAAGAGAATTCCACCCTGAGACAGAAGACTCAGGTGCGCCCGCACCTGAAGTCTGGTGCGCCCGCACCTGAGCAAGGTGCGCCCGCACCTCCTTTTGGTGCGCCCGCACCTCACGATCCGGAAAGAAAACATTCGATCATTAAACCCTCTTTTCGAGAGGAGTAAAGGACAGACGCTTTATTCTAGTTTCTACACAATATTCTAGGGTTTTGTATTAGAGAGAAAACACTTTAGTTTGATTGAGATTTGAGAATTGTTGATCATAGTTTGTGATTTCCAATACATTCAAGGTACTTTTCATTCAATTCAATTCAAAGTTTTAGTTTTTATTTCATTCTCTTGGTGTTTGTTTATGTTCTCATATTATTTAAGATCTTCATTCTCTTAGTTTAATAATTGCGATTTCTATTAGTTTAATAATTTCTTAATCATGTTTAACCTTAGATTAGTCATAGATTCATTGTTTAATTGCTTTAACTCCATGATTAGTGAGTAGTTTCATATCTAGGGTTAGGGTGAAAGTATGAATTAGGGTTTTAAAAATGTTGTTGATGTGATTGTGATGTATGGAGAAGTTTATGCATTGATCTTGGTGTTTTGAGACCTTAGGATAGATATTGATCACATTTATACTTTGGTATTTTGATTTCAAATGTTCTTAAATCGGATTTTGAACTCTTTTATCATCTCCAAGAATCAACTTAATTTCTATACCAAGATATTGGGTGGAAATTAAGGGGATCCTTCATTAGGGGTTTTCCAAACTTATCGAATCTCTTAATCAATTAACTAAAGACCATTCGAGAGAGGATTTAGTTGATAGATTAAGCGATTACTCTTGAGGACCATTCGAGAGAGGACTCAAGTATTTTAGAGGAGAACTAAACCTTGCATAATCGTCTTTGTTGCTTCACAATCGCATTAACAATCATCATCCGTTCTTATTCATACTAGTAGCCTTAACTCTAGTGTCTTTATTTGATATTTAAACTCGTGATTTTTGCTTGTTCTAGCTGATAGATAGTCTTAATTGTTACCAAACATCTTTTAAACCCCCAAATACCTTTCAATTAGGTAGTCTAGACTAGATAGACTCTAATCAATCCCAATTTCCCTGTGGATCGACCCTTGACTTGCCCTTACTATTCTCTTAGTAATTGCTTGTTGGGACTACAAATATTGTTTGGGAAGCGGTTTTTAGTGCCTTAACGACACACTAAAAACCTCTTATCAAAATGGCGCCGTTGCCGGGAAATTGTGCTATTGATTGAAGTTTTTTTAGTTTGAAATTGCTTAATTGATATTTTTTTTTTTTACTTTTCTTTATTGGCTTTTTTTTTTTATCTTGTTTTATATTATTTGGTAAGTGTCGTGTATATGAGTCTAGGAATTTGTATATATATTTTTTTTTTTTTTTTTTCTTCTTTTAAGAGAATTCCAAAAAAAAATATGGCAAACATCTTTTTCCCTCAATATGAGGATGAACCATTTTGGAATTATTTTCGAGAGATTTGAGAACACTCTTCTAACTAAGTATAGACTTGAGATTTGGGAGATGTGTGAGGTGATGTATAAAGGTCTAAATATGCATACAAGAGAAGTGGTGGAGTCTATGTTTAATGGTGAATTTCGATGCCAAGCACTTTGATGAAGCATGGGGTTTCTTTGGGTGGCTATCTAGAGACACTTATGAGTGGGACCATGGAAATACTACTTTCTCAAATTTAGAAGATGTCTCTAGTTGTGAACTACATATATATTCCGAAATTCTTGATTCACTCAAAGAAAATATGTGCTTGTTAAAGAGGTGTGATTCTATGATGGAAAACTTTGTCGAATCTAGTAAAAGATCAATTGAAACTTTGGGTCGAATTATCAACAATCAAAATCACTCTTGCACAACTATAATCAATGAAGATGATGATGATTGGGATATGGATGAGAACCCCGTAGTAGAGGAATCATTTGTTGAGAAAGTTTACACTATAGAGTCTAATGATGTTGAAGAAGTAGTTGATGAGACTTTTGTTTCTACTCGTCCTCTTCCTATTCCCTTTTCAAGGAAATTCGACTTAGTTCCTTCCTTCCCCGTCTTATTCCCTCTCCTCAAAGTTTCACCATTGGAAGAGCCTTTGGCCTCTTTAAACCTTTACAAGACTCAAATGGAAGTCATCGAGGACGGGATCGAGCTTAAAAGTTGCAAGGACCATCAAAAGGAGAACTCATTGTTTTGTTCTTTTTATTTGAATTTTGATGTTTGTTCTTCATACTTTCCAGGGATTCTCTCGGAAATTTCATTATTTTCGACACTCATCACTTGGTAAGCATATAGACCCATTGAAATTCGTGCATCTTTGTTTGTTTATGTCATACTTATGTGATCCGCCGTGGAAATGTGTGCTAATGCTTATGACAAACTATTGAGATCTTTGTCAAATTATTTAGTGGTAAGGTCTAGCTAGAGATCCTAAAAGAGCACTTTCTGGCGGGTATTATGAGACATTTCTCCTTATCTTATTTGGTTTGGATTTTTGCTTGATTTTGTGCCCTTACTTCCTCCCTTACTTTCTCTTTCCTTGTCAACCCTGAGGACGGAGTTTGTATTAAGCTTGGGGGAGTTAGCATGTATTCTCTCTATCTCAACATTTTCTTCCTCCTTTTTGTAATTAGGTTCATATTAGTATATTTGCATGTTAGGTTTGCATAAAAGAAACTAACAAAAAAGATTTTCTTTCTCTTTTCGTCTTTTTTCCCCCATTTTTATGCATTTAGATTAGTTTGGTTGCATGCATGATTTGTGGCTAAGAGTGTTCATAACTTGATTGGAAGACCTTCCTTGCATTCGACTTGATGGTTTTGGAAGCCTTGGTGTGACTTTAGGTGATCTTTGAGAACGATAACTTTTGGTAGAGTCTTTTTGAAACTAGGCGAGTTGGTTGATTGGATTGCCTTGTCCCTTGTGCGGTGAACCCCAAAGGAGGGCCACGAACCTGGTAAGACTCATTTACAACCCTCGCCATTGATCGCCTAACTTGTGACTTGCATTTTAGCTCCCCAAGATTGCATAAGATCGAGCCTACGAGAAGAATGATTTAGGGCTTTTCTTTTTGCTAGAAATAGGAGCTCAAAAGCCAAAAAGCTTTTATACCTGCATAATTATCCGCTTCTCAACCCATTTGAGCCTTTCTATCCTATCTTTGCTTAACCCTCATAATAAGTCATGGCCAAACTTTCCCCAAAGTGGAGTACATGTCTAGTTTGTGTTGAGTTGTTTTGATACTAAGTCTTTGGTTGAGAGTGAAATAATGTGCGTTTACATTTGCAAAAGTTGAGGAAAATTTTGAGAAAGGAAATAAAAAGAAAGAAAGAATGCTCTTAGTGCTTCATTTGGATTTCTATTGAAAAGAAAGAAAGAGCAAATAATTGAGAAAAAAAAATGTGTTCCAAAAAGTAAAAATCAAAGTGATAATCAAAGATGTGTGAGATTTCAATTTGAGTTGGTGTTTGGACTAGCTTGGGGGAGTTTTTACCCCTAGTGTACTCCACTTTACCCTTTTTGCACCACATTCCTAAATTGTTATCCACACCTTTAACCTAGCCCCGTTACAACCTAAACAAAGTCCCTTTTGACTTCTAGATTGGACTTGGTCAACTAGTAGTGGCGGGTGAGATTTTGTGCAAGTCATGATGAGGGTCATCAAAATGTGGTAGAGGCGAGCTATTATGGTTGAGCATCCCTAGGGGGAGTCAAACTCGGGACTTGGAAGTGGAGAGGAGTGAGAAATCACTCTTAGAAAGCCTATTTTTCAAGGGGACTCGGTTGATTGGTGGATTAGATCCCTTAAGTCACTCTTGTGCTTCCTAGTCATCTTTCCTCTTGTGTTTGGTTGGTCTCCTAAATCTTATTATGAACTCAGTTAGCTTGCATGTCATGTTTGTAGCTTAGCATATAGAGCATTTAGGTTGGTTTGTTGCATGGTTTTTCTTTTTCATCTTTTTCTCCTCTTCTCTTGCTTCTTTCTCATTCTTGTTTTACTTGAGGACAAGTAAAATGCTAAGCTTGGGGAGTTTGATAAGTGCATTTCTAACGCACTTTATGCACTCTCGTTTAGCTCATTTTGAACCTCTTTCTCCCCTTTCTTCCCTCTTTCTTCTCCCTTTCCCCTTCTATTTCATTCACTTGATCATTCTTGATCATAGTGACATTTTGCTAGATTTTTAGTCATTTTTGACCGAATTTCTAGTACATTTGCTTTCACCCTGTTTTGCCATGTTCTTAATATAGGTGGAACTAACTAAGATGGCTACGAGCTATAGAGTCGGCCAAGAAAGCAATGAAAATAGCACACGTTGATAAATGGTGCGCTCACACTATGCCCCACGTCCGCTTGCACCAAGGAGTACATTGCACAATAATATCTTTTACATCGAACTTCAAATGAACATAACTTTCAAACCACAAATCAGATGAAGGTAATTCGAGTTGGAGGTGAAAGCTTGTTTCGATAGCTTTCCAACAACTGGTCATAAGCTTGATTTGGATCTAAAACGAAAGAGTTATGCTCGTTTTAAGTTGAACTGTCCGACCAGATCAGAAAGAAGGGTGCGCCCGCACCTTAAATTGGGTGCGCCCGCACCTTCATCTGGTGCGCCCGCACCATTTGACGAAGAGAATTCCACCCTGAGACAGAAGACTCAGGTGCGCCCGCACCTGAAGTCTGGTGCGCCCGCACCTGAGCAAGGTGCGCCCGCACCTCCTTTTGGTGCGCCCGCACCTCACGATCCGGAAAGAAAACATTCGATCATTAAACCCTCTTTTCGAGAGGAGTAAAGGACAGACGCTTTATTCTAGTTTCTACACAATATTCTAGGGTTTTGTATTAGAGAGAAAACACTTTAGTTTGATTGAGATTTGAGAATTGTTGATCATAGTTTGTGATTTCCAATACATTCAAGGTACTTTTCATTCAATTCAATTCAAAGTTTTAGTTTTTATTTCATTCTCTTGGTGTTTGTTTATGTTCTCATATTATTTAAGATCTTCATTCTCTTAGTTTAATAATTGCGATTTCTATTAGTTTAATAATTTCTTAATCATGTTTAACCTTAGATTAGTCATAGATTCATTGTTTAATTGCTTTAACTCCATGATTAGTGAGTAGTTTCATATCTAGGGTTAGGGTGAAAGTATGAATTAGGGTTTTAAAAATGTTGTTGATGTGATTGTGATGTATGGAGAAGTTTATGCATTGATCTTGGTGTTTTGAGACCTTAGGATAGATATTGATCACATTTATACTTTGGTATTTTGATTTCAAATGTTCTTAAATCGGATTTTGAACTCTTTTATCATCCCCAAGAATCAACTTAATTTCTATACCAAGATATTGGGTGGAAATTAAGGGGATCCTTCATTAGGGGTTTTCCAAACTTATCGAATCTCTTAATCAATTAACTAAAGACCATTCGAGAGAGGATTTAGTTGATAGATTAAGCGATTACTCTTGAGGACCATTCGAGAGAGGACTCAAGTATTTTAGAGGAGAACTAAACCTTGCATAATCGTCTTTGTTGCTTCACAATCGCATTAACAATCATCATCCGTTCTTATTCATACTAGTAGCCTTAACTCTAGTGTCTTTATTTGATATTTAAACTCGTGATTTTTGCTTGTTCTAGCTGATAGATAGTCTTAATTGTTACCAAACATCTTTTAAACCCCCAAATACCTTTCAATTAGGTAGTCTAGACTAGATAGACTCTAATCAATCCCAATTTCCCTGTGGATCGACCCTTGACTTGCCCTTACTATTCTCTTAGTAATTGCTTGTTGGGACTACAAATATTGTTTGGGAAGCGGTTTTTAGTGCCTTAACGACACACTAAAAACCTCTTATCACAAACACTTAAGAAATACTCAAGAGGCTTGGAATATGGAATAATACAACTTTTACGGTTTGCGGGCGCGTTATATACTTTCAATGAAGTATGCAATTTGTTTATCTTGGTAATATACAACACATGCTTCCCTACTAAATATACAAAAACAATAGTGTGTTAAATAAACAAAAGTAGTAAAAAATTTCAAAAGAATGAGTATTGCTCACAATCGTAAATACACAATAGTCTTTAAAAGACAATGAAAAATTACAATAAAAAATCTGCACTTTTGGTTATAAAATAATCATCAATATATAGAAAATGTACATAATGCGGAGAGAAAAAAATACCTAGAATGTTACAAAAAAATGTTGTGCAAGTGCAATTTCTCCTAAAAAATAATACAAATCAAAATGGAATTTTTAAAATCGAAAAATAAAAGTAATTATTCTTAAAACCCACACTTAAAATTGGTGAAATCATACGTGTCTATGATATGATTCAAATTATAATTATAATTAACCAACCAATTTTATGTTATTTTATGACTGAATAACAGCATTAAGTCAAAAATGTCATCGCGATGCATACAAGGCTAGTAATATCTAATCAAGGGCCTTCCCTTGACTATACTAGCCTCGATATGTCTGGAGTTTAAGAAATACATTCCTTACAAAGTAAACAAAATAACCAAAAAAAAAGAAGAAGAAAAGACTATGATAATCTCTATTATATATGGGAACTCTTTAAAATTTTGGTGTCCACCCGAATTCCCTTAAATACCCTTTTATATATTATTATTCCAATATAATTAATGAGGGCAAAAAAATCATGAAATTTTCTTAAAAAAAGTCTAATATAACTGCCAAATTCTTTTTTGACTGAATTTTTTTACTAAATGTAACTTCCAGATTTTTTTAGAAACAAAAGAATCAGGTCCAATACCACCTATAAATATCAAAGTATTAATTGAAATTTTCTATTTAATCCTTATTCATTATCTATAGATATATAGTTATACTTATACACTTATATCTTACGAGCAGGTTTTCACAAACAAAATTATCAATCCCTTTTTTATAGATATATAGTTACACACTTACTTGTATAATGACATTTAAAGTAAATTTTCAATCCAAAATAATGAATGAGAATTAAATTGAAAATTTCCACAAAATCACTTACACACGATGTAATGCACGCATCTGCGCATGAACAAAATACTAGTGATATATAGTATAAAGGAACACGGGGTTTTATTATACATATTACAAAATCTAAGTGAAAATCTACGTACACAAGAAAGAAGGAAAAAAATCGAAATACAATATCTAAGAAATTTGTATCGACTTAGAGAGAATTCTAATTATAAATATTAGCCCATCTACCATAGATGGGTAGCATTTATCAAAATCATCTAATTATAAATATTAGATTACACAACAAAATTTTTGCCCCCATTCAATGATCATATCAACAAGGCTATCTTAATTTTTTTTTGGTGCGGGTGCGAGTACGGGTTTCTTGATGCATAGCTCCTGGCAAGCTTTCTTGCAGTCGTCGGCATCTTCAGGAAGAATAATCATTAATCAACATGTAATAATTAGTAAGGGAATAAATTAATATTTACAAAAATATAAAAAACTAAAAAGTCTACATTTTGTTTACCTAACTTTTCTCTGATTATATAAAAGAAATAGGCGAATTTTCAAAAATCTACCTTTTATAACCAACTTTTTAAAAAAAAACTACTATTTAAATTTTTTTTTTTTCAAAAAATTACCTTATATAACAAATTTCCTTTCAATATACTACCATTTTATGTTTATAGTTGATATTAATCATTAAATGATTGCCGCCTTAAGGGTTGTTGCCGGTGGAGTAGCGAGGAAAGACAAGGGAAACGAGGGGGAGGAGAGAAAAACATTTTGCGGTGACCCCATTATTGGTGGTTAAACCTCATTAACGGGTCAAATGGTAGTATATTGAAAGAAATTTTTTACATAAGGTAGTTTTTTGAAAAAAAAAATTAAAAAGTTGTTTTTTGAAAAAAAATTGGTTATAAAATGTAGTTTTATGAAATTTTCCAAACGACGGTGGCTCTATATGGCATCAATAAAATCCCATGAGAAGAAAAGAAAAATGTGAAACTTGATTTTCGATGATTAATCGGAACACCCTCATTTAATTTCCTTTCCGAAATTGAACGGGCGAGTGCGGGAGATGAAAATCCACCGTGTGACCCCCCTTGCTACCCCCTAACCCCTAAGGGGGGACAGAAGGAACAAGCATATTGACTGCCCATTGCTCTCCTTCTCTTCCTTTTTGGAGTACGAGAAAGGAGCGGGGGCAGAAATAAAGCAACCTGAATAGTTCAATACAATGAGAACATATATAAGACTTCCTCTGCTTATTGATTAAGTATGAATTACTCGCTTTTACCCAAGTCCTTTGTTACTATTCATAAACGTTTGGGCGCCTTTCGAGCGCTCGCTCACTTGTTGGAAAGTGGTAGCAACAGGATTGAGAAATCAAATTATTTTAACTCTCGAAAACTTTAAAATGTGCATTTACTAATACATAACAATATAATTTGGATTAAGGTTTAGTTATACCATTAGTTTAGAGGTTGCCATCGGTTTTTATCTATGGTAAATCCAAATCTTTATTGTTCTCCCATAAAAATTGTTATCTTGTATATTATTAGTTCTTTTATGTTACTAATCTCTCTATATGTTTTGTGTGGATGCCAAAGGACAATTGTAACACCCCGTGTTCAATTACTTATAGTTGTACATTGTTTAGTATTATTGTGAAGAGGACGGAGTGTTACAACAATCGACTAATATAATTTTGTTTCACTAAAAAAGTGTAGTTATACATTTATATTTTCAATGTTTTCTTTAACCAATATAAATGAATATTATCATTTATAATAGATTTAATAACAATATAAAATAGATGTGTACATTTAAACATGTCTTTATATTCAGTCTGGAAATACAGGTTAGCACGAACCTTGATCACCTCCAATATCTGTTAGAAATTATCAAATTTGTGCTTTCCATTCCAATTTTCAACCTTGAAATGCGTTTTTTAGGCATGAAAAGTTCATCCAAAGTTTAGGCAACTTTTGTTTCAGTCTGATATCTTAAGCCTAACAAACCCTAATCAACTCCCATATATTGTTTCTAGTCATGTTTAAGAAAAGATATAAATGAGTACTCACCTTTTTTGTCACATATTTCAGACATAGTTGAGCCACAACCAGCCAAACAAAAAATGCTTCTATAAACAGAGATCATTTCAAATTTAGCCTCGTCCAACTTAAATTTATGCATTCCACCTAATGATTTCTTGATGCATTCCACTGCACATTTATCATCTTCTGGTTTGCATCTGCTTGCACAAATCTCAATTTTTTTGATCTCATGCATGGTTTCACCCTCCACCTTATTATCAGTTCCTGCAAATGTATCTCCATGTGATATGGCATTGTTCACATTTGTGGCAATTACAAGGACAAAGATGAAAATTGCAGCGAATTTCACTCCTTCCATTTTGAATTCTACAATTATGTTTTATAAAAAGGTTGTTGCAATAGGAGTACTATTTATTATTAACTCTAGATGTTTTATCTTTGATATAATTTCATATATATATATATATGTAATATATACTTATATATAGATTGCATTGTTTATTAATGGCATTCAAAGTTGTGTTGTAGCACAAGTATCTCCTACATAATGGTCTCATTTAGCACTTGGCAACATTTGGTGAAGGTATATGTTTTATTTTCTTAGCCTTAATGAATGGAAGGAGACATGATTGTTTAACTCCTATAAAACGTATATACATCTCACAATTACTTTACCAAAATTTCCTCCAATTTTCTATCTTTTATACAATTACTTATTTGAGAAAATCATGTCAATTTTGACACTCTTAGATTGAATTATATATAAGCCTTTAAACTCTTGAACTAGGAAGTATAGACGCACTATCTATTTATTGTATGGATGTCATGTAACTTAGTTTGTAAAGTCTTACGAGGGTCAGGGAAAGTGGGGATTCCGCCCAAGGCTCATAAATTAGCCTAGAAAGTAGAACACGTTAAATTTTTAATCATGGTAGTACAACATGTATCCGCTTTAACAAAGATGGTTAGCATTGTATGTATTATTTGATTATTTTTAGTTAAAAAGAGTATGCTTTTATATCTTATATACTTTTAAATTGTAAACTGTGCCTGTATTAGAAATTATTGTACACAACCTAAAGTCTAAAATTAGCATTTTCTTGTTCTCAATTTTCTATGTTCACCATCTTTAATCTATAGGATTACTTTATGATATCACATGTTCTAATTACACCATAATCTTTTAATTTAATTCTATATTTCAAACTCCCGATTTTATTCATCAAGTTACCAGCTAATTTGTCTAGTTATTACAAAATATTAAATATTAATCATATGAAATGGAAAAAAATTTGTTGAAGAAACGCTTTTAATTTTTTGCCCCGAGATCAGTTTTATCGAAGAATGGCTCTGATGAGGGTGGTATCCAAGATACGGAATCTGATGTCGTCTACATTATTGAGGTTAGTCTCTGCATAACACACAAAAAAACACCTGCTTAGTATTCACTTGCATGTATATACATTACTCTTTATTCTGACCCAAAAACCACAACTCCGTCCAAAAGAAGTATGTTTGCTTGCATACGACTATACATTTTATATCCATAAACATGAGGAAACATTGACAAGAATAGTCTCAACTAGACCTGGGCATGGGCCGGACTTGTTCTCGGACTCGGCCCGCGGGCCGGGCCCGAGCCCGTAAGTGGGTCGTGTCTGAAATTTCCATGTTTTGTCCACGGTCCCGCGGAGCGGGCTCGTGCCTCCCGCGGGCCTGGCCGGTGTTTTATGTTGATTTTTGAATTCTTGGTAGTTTTCGACTAAAAAACAAATAAAAGAGGCGTTCGACCCACGGGCCATATAGGCGGGTTCGGGCCGATCCTGAAATAAAAATTCTTGAACACAGCAAGCCCACGGCCCAAGTAGCGGACAACGGGCCGTACCCAAAGGGTGCCGGGCCGGACCGGCCCGCGTGCTGGCCCGACCCATGCCCACCTCTAGTCTCAACTATGGGGGTATGTTTTATGAAAGTGGTCCCAACAGGTTAATGACCTGCTACATCAGGTAAAATGTCCGAAACCACAAGCTTTGCCACCCCCGCCCCGAAAACCCCCTCCCTCCCCTGCCCTTCAAACCCCCCCCCTGCCACCGAGGGCCCTTCCTTTGAAAACAAAAGTGAACAAGTTTTTTTTAACCTAGCTATTTCATCGATTATTGATTGACGTGACCAATTTTATAAAACATACTCCAACATTGGGACGGCCGAGGATTAACAAAAAATTAGGACTGACATTGACGGACTCCCATAATTAGGATTGTTCTTGTCAATTTTTCTTACACATAAACATTTGAAGAACTTCACATGGAAATAATCACACACATCGAATTAGTCTTTCAAATTGAACACAACAAAAGCATTTGAAATACACAATTGTTACATCACTCCTCAATCATCTATTCAACCTCAACAATTGCACGAACTCCAAAAACATATCCATCTTGCAATATTGAATTACTGCTTAAATATGACATTGTAATTAAAAGGGATTGCAACTTAGAAATCGGGAAAACATCCAAATTATATGAAAGAATAAGAGAAATATTGGAGTAGATAACACAAGAGGGGAGAGAACAAAATTAATAAAACAATAAAAAAGAATGAATTTCGATATTAAGAAAATCTAAAGAGATAATCAAATACAGTTCAAAAAAGAAAGAATTGAAACATAATCTCTCACAAATTCGGATCCTACTTTTAAATTTTCCAAAGCATCGTCCTTTTGAAATATGTTATCGTATACATCCTGGTTTCGAGACGAGGAAATCAATAAATTACGTATAATATGAAACATAAATGAAACATAAATTACGTATAATATGTACAATTTTTTTTTAAAAAATAAGTCTTTTTTTATGGCCAAAAATAATAAGTAAACAAATAGTAAGACATAGGACCAAAGGAGTCAAGAAAAAGTGGACTAAAACAGGACCAAATGACTGAATGAGTCAAACATAGATTTAGCAAAAAGCATATGATAATGATGAAAACAAATCTTTAAGGCTATATAAAAGTAGATTCACAAAGCTTATTACAAACAAAGAACACCAATTTTGTTTATTGGCTTGTGGGGTTCCATGTACTTGGAAGAACCAAACAACTTGGCGCGTAATTCCAATTAAAAACCAACCAAACAAAAAATTAATTCCAACAAAAAGAAAGCAAGAATTAGTAATGATTTTCCCAGATCCAAATGCTCCAAAAAGATACCCATCTGTATTTCTGCACTGTTCTTCCTTCATCATTTCCCCCACTTTCTTTTTTCAGTTTCTCTCTCCTCTGTCAACTACTTTGTGTTTTTGTAAAGTTGATCAATATTTTTTTTTTGGGAAATTTTGAATCTTTAATGTTTATTCTTTGAGTTTGTTTTGAAGAAGAGAGTGGGTAAATGGGAATTTCTGGGGTTGAGCTCTCAGAATCTGAAGTTGTTCCTGCTAATCTTCAGGTGTTTTTATTTTATTTTTCCTTGTATTTTCTTTCTATTTAAGATATGGTTTTGTTTTGCAGAATTATTTATTTATTAACTTGGGTAAATTTTGAATCTTTTTTTTATGTAGTCAGTTTTAAGAATATGGTCATGCTTTGGTGGGATAATTATAATTGAATCATATATTATTTATTGCAAATTTAACAATATAATTGATATTGTCATAGTATTTATGAGTTATCACTGTATGTTGAAACCGGAATATCAATACTCATAAGTTACTTCTGTTAGCTCCAAGGATTGCTAATTGCTATATAATATTTGAGGATGGTGATATTTTTTCTTTAGAACATAGTAAATGTGTGATCATTTTACAATCAAAGTTGTTTAAGATACAATCAAAAATGGTTATAAACAAATAATGTTCCTCATTAATATGAAATATGAACCGGGCAAATAATTGAATCACCATCTATCACAAGTTCTCTAATGCTAAAACTGTGATAGGCTTGAGCTGCAGATTACTCTTTGAATTAAATTTTATCGCGGGATCATACCGAGTAGAAATTCCCAAAAGCTTAATGTTTTGGGGAAATAGCCGAAATAATGCTTATATTCAAACATGCACCTACTGCCTTCAGGCTTTAACAATGTTAGTTAGCTTATATTATAAGAGTGGCAGCTCTGACCTGTTCGGGTTTAGTTTGCTTTGCTAACCAACTTTCTAGAGAGATTAAGCTTAATGGTGGAGGTTCAGTAACAAAATTATACTTTTACGGCCCATTTGGTATGCTGTAATGAAATGACTGGAACGGAATAACCAAAAGAGGTGATAAAATTGGAAGAAGCCAAATGGTGTGATTGGTGTTTTGTAGGAATCACGTGTCAGAACTTAGCACCTTTATACCCTGAGAGCGTGTCCCACATTGGTGCAATACGACATTACAAAAGACAAGCAGTTTCTTTTAGGCCAATTTTCGTGGTGGGTTGTTAAAGGAATAGACTGCTTTGCAAAATAGAGTGCATTATTAATGACACCCTTGCTGGTGTTCGTGGCCTCATGGGAGGAAGGCAGTTGGACGTGCCTCAGGCCCTCAGTGACGATGACTTCTATGTGGTTGCTTTGTCCTCTCTTACCAACAATATTTTGAGAGTGGTAGCTGGTAGTTTGAAAGTTATGTATGATATGTTGACTTGGGGATTAGCTACTGAAATTAAGTGGAAAATAACTTGCATGTTTTATCCTCCTCTTTTGCTAGCTCTGGTTGTTCCAGCATTGCATAACATAGCTGTTCAAAACTAAAGCGAAATTCTGATCTATCAACTTCTGCCATGCTTAAATGGGTTGGTATAGTTTGCTAGCTGCTCCTGCATCAGTATTAGCATTGTCATGGGAATTTGAGGACTACTGTATGCCCTGATTATTATTCAAGCTTTAATTTGGGTTGCGACATTTTTCTGTTATGTTTTTAGGGAGAACCTAATGAAGAGAGCTCTCTAGCTCGTCATTCAAGACGTCCAAACCTATCTCTTCTGCAAATTCCTGCTAGGTCTTTAGAGAATGCACTCTCTAACATGACAAGTATAGATATTCCTACTATATCAAGCCCTTCTACCACCAGGGCAGGATTGCCACCAAGACCTTGCTCAGCTGGGTTCAGATCATCTATGAGGAATATGCTTCCTCAGAGAAGTTTCTGCCCAAAGACTTCATTGCAGGATGGTGAAAAGACATTTTTGATCTTCTCACACACATCAAAGTCAGACATTCCAGTGGACAAGCCTTCTACTTCAAGGTCATTCTCTCTCAACAAGGTTTTTTCTTCTCCTTCAACCAAGAGAGCATGCTCATTACCAGTTACACCCATTGCAAATTCAGGTTCCGAGTCTGGATGCGAGAGGGACGCAAATCCTGTCACTGAAGTTTATGTCTCAGTGAGTGTCACAGTCTTGGTTTCTTATTTGAGCTTGGGCCATTTTGTTTCTGTTTCTATCTTGTATTCGTCAGTGAACACTTATAGAAGTCTTGAAAATCTTGATCATCATGTGAGTACTAGTCAATGTTGCTAAACTGTTGAGTATAATATTTATCTTATCCAGAACCAAGAAGCAGAGCAGCACATGAAACGCTCGTTTTCTGTTCCCGTGAATGTGAAAAATGCAAGCTTAAGAAGAGTGGGTTCTACAGGAGGTGTAATCCGTGTTGTTCCAGCAACACCTCATCAAGTAGAAGCTGGTAATTCTTTGCCAAATGACCCTGCAATTGGGGAAAATGGTATGTGCTTAGTTCTGGTTTTGAATGTCCTTTTGTTTTCATGTTACTGTGACACAACATAACAACAACTAGTTTTGCCTTTTACCTTATCTCATTTTGAAGATCAGAACCACAGAAGGGGTTACATTGGTGCAGCCTCTGTAATAGATGTTGTACATAACACTTCACATTTATCATCAATATATTCTATTTAGGGGAGAACGAAGGGTACAAGGACTGTGACGACAAAATATTAACAGCTCAATTTGGCTGCAGTGATCATGGGAACTAGGTGATCGACATCAGCTGAATGTTTCGTCAGACTTTATCAACTATTTTGATCATGTACTATATGTATTTTCATATTAACAATCTGTCCAAGACCAGAAAGATTTGTCTTGGGGTATCTTCATCCAGCTAGTAGATCACTTTTGAGGGTGTCTAGAATCTAGATTATGCCTGAATTTAAATCGAGAAGGTCGAGCTCTAAGTTTTCTCAATCTCACACGTCAGTAGCTTCCATTGTGCCCTTCTGAGGGTTTTTGGGCTACTAGAACTCCTCTAGGCATTTCTTCATCTGTCCAAGGAGAGTAATCATGATTGTCTTTTTACCATTCAGCTTCTATTTAGTTATGCACATCCAAGATCATTGTTGGTTGCTTATCTTTATTCCTCTGGCTTTTGACTTGGTAAAATAAGGCGCTCAGAATTTAGGATAGCTTCTATAAAGCATAAACTATACTACTGAAACAGATAGGGAAAATAGTAAATCATCCAATTTACAGTTAATTGATACATAGCAATTGGGAGTTGACTTTTGAGTTATGTAGTATCTATGTAAACGACGATCCTTAATTAATGAAAGTGCTCCTTTTAAAAAGAAAATCTTGAGATAAAACCTTAGTCTTCCCTTGAAAAGGATGTTATTGGTGTCTAGACTTAAAATTGGGTGTGGATGACCTGATATATTCAATATCATTTATTTCTACGAGCTTTTATTAGCAATGCGACCCTTCATTCATCTTCAGTGCTTCACAAACACAATAAACCAAGACAACCAACAATTCCAACTTGTCGAAGTAGTTCACTTTGATTTCTCGAGTATTCATGCTAACCAACAAACATTATACTCACTTAAATTAGTCACTTTCATTCATTAGTACTCCCTGTGAACCTGTCGTTAAGATAAGTGGCCTTTTTCCCCCCAAATGAACACTTCCTCTAGCTAGTGTCTATTTTACACTTTTGATGCCAAATGAACACTTCCGATGCCAAACGTTACACTTTCGTTTTCCTTAATTAACAAATATAATTCAAGCTTTCAGTTTGTTGTTCCTTGGATTTATCACGAAGAGATTATATCCACACTAAGTGTTTTATTGTTTGGTGTGCTTTGGAATTACAGAGAATAAAGATGCCAGTGAAGACATCCCTGAAGAAGAAGCTGTTTGCAGAATCTGTTTCGTTGAGTTAGGAGAAGGAGGTCTTACATTTAAGTTAGAGTGCAGCTGCAAAGGTGATCTTGCACTTGCTCACAAGGAATGTGCTGTAAAGTGGTTTACTATTAAGGGAAATAAGATATGTGATGTCTGCAGGCAAGATGTGAGGAATCTACCAGTGACTTTGTTAAGGTTACCAACTCCTCGTCCTGTTCGGACGCAACCGCCGATCATCAGAGAAAACATTGAAGTACCACACTACAGGCAAGTTAGTATGACTAAGTTGATCAAGCTCAAGCTATTTTAGTGACTTATTTCTTGCTGTGCTACCTCTCTCTCTCTCTCTCTCTCTCTCTCTCTCTCTCTCTCTCTCTCTCTCTCTCTCTCTCTTCTCTCTCTCTCTTATGGTCTTTCTTTTGGTGCCCAATGACTCCCTGAGTCCCTTCCACTGTCTCCTTTAGTCTGAGCTTGTGAAAGAGTACAGAATGACATTGACAGGACATTTCTATTTCAGAAAGGGTTAAAATTGGTTGTTCTTGCATCGTAGATTTAATCAATGTTGTATGTCTTTCTTCATAAATTATTATAACCACTCAATACTACCTTCCAGGCTTCCGGAATGGTCATGGATAGTAATGAAATTTCACAAACAAAAGAGATTTTAGAGGTGGACAAGCATTATTATGGACATTCACATGGGGCATGGGCCATTACGCACAAAGTTACACTAAAATTCAATACTATTACCATAACTATTCAAAAACAAAAATTATCATACGATTAGATCATATTATATTTGTTTCAATGAGTTTTTTCAAAATTTCAACTCATGAATTTATTGTTTTATATATATATATATATATATATATATATATATATATATATATATATATATATATATATTAATGGTCAAAAGTGTGCCTTGGAGTCTTGGAGACCAGTTAGGTCAACCTGGGAAGGGTAATAGCGGATGGAGGAAGTAATATGGAATAAGAAAAATTTACTCAAATGGACAAATAATAATAAATTGAGGAATCATGTCTGTTTAGTACTACATATGTTTAGTCTCCTGAGAATAATGAATTGACACAGAAGCATCTCAAGGGTAGAAAATCTAGAATAGTTCTGTGAGCTAGCATCAAGTTTTTCTTGTTTGGGAGTGACTTGTCTACAATCTCCTCTCGTAGATGCTACTGCTATGTATTCTGACGAGCAAGTTATTGCTTATTACATACATAGATCTTTTACTATCTTGTGATCCTGTAACTGCAAACTGTAGTGCTAAATATAATATATATAAAGGATGCTGAAACTAATATGATAAATGAAATTTTATGTATTGAATACTAAAGATATAGTTTATTCTTTGTAGATGATACTAGCCAGTACATCTTTCTGTTGTTGATGAATGAAAGATCTGTTTATGTAGGTGAACATGTTAACTAAATCTGACGAAATCTTCTCTAAATTTCTTTGCAGGGTCTGGCATGATATTCCGGTACTTGTTTTAGTGAGTATGCTAGCATACTTTTGCTTTTTGGAGCAACTTCTGGTAAAAGTTTCCTTCCTCTATTTAAATTTGGTAGGAGTTTCTACTTGCCTGTTATATCTGATAGTTGAACTATTACAAATTGGTTCTTGTACTTTTACGATCATTATTTCTAGATTGCCTATGAGCCAATATATTTTTTTTTTGAGGGGTTATCCTGGATTATTGGCTGCATAGGACCTTGAAAATAATTATAGCTGTTTGCACCACATAGACCTGCCAAATAAGGAAGGAGGTTTGGCAGCCACAAACACAATTTGATGTGTTATATTACAACTCATTTTACCTTCAAAAAATAAAACTAATGTATGATAGTAACTATGACAAACTGAAGATATTGCCTATGTCACCGTGGTCCGAATGGATTAACTACTAATACTGTATATATATAGGTGTCAGATCTTGGAGCGCGTGCTCTAGCCATATCATTACCCTTCGCATGTGTCCTGGGTCTTCTATCTTCCATGATAGCTTCTACCATAGGTAAGATTTTCAGCTCAAATCTGTTGAACTCACTTCATTTCTGCCTTTAAGTGATGTTATTTATCCTTGAAGATTGCTGTCTCTAGCCTCTGTAGACCTTGACTTCTAATATAATAAGTTTTATTCATCTTTATTCTTTCATGTATCGTATTTATGTTTGTATGTATGTAGGTATGTATACATATATATAGAATAAAGTTCAAGTGAGAACAACTCTTATATGAGAACATGAGAACAATGAAATAGTAATCCATCTTAATTAAAAATGTATTCGTTTTTAAGATATTACATGGTAATCCTTTTTCGTAAAAATGTAATCCTAATAGAAGATCTAGCCAAATTGGATTATATATTGGTTAAAAAGGATTAGTACAAAATGTTCTCACATTCTCATATAAGGATTATATATGTAGCAATGGCTGTCTGATTTTAAACAGATTGTCAAACCTTCTTGTAGCTCTCTCTTTTCAGCTTCTTATCTTCAATTTATTTGAGTTTATTTTATTTCTTATTTCTGTTGCCATGTTTCTTTATTTGCGGGGTTATATGTGGTCATGGCGGGAGAGGTGTGTCAGTATTACCTTGATATGTAAACCATGTCTGATGCATTTATCCTCACCGAGTCCTCCATATATGTCATTCTGACTTTTCACTTACAATTGATGTTAATTCGTAAACCGCCCCCCCCCCCAAAAAAAACTGCAATCTGAAAAAAAAAATCGAATTGGTAAATGGAAGCGGTTACCTTTGGGCTAATTTGATAGAATTAGGTGACGAATTGCATCCTGTACCCATTTTCGTACCGTGATTTAGGTAACGCTGCACACAATCTTATTTCTAATTGCGTTCTGTTGTGTGATCATCTATCCTCCGTAGGGTGATTATTTATACAGATCTCATCTTGTGAATCAGATACTGGCTTATACTCTAACCACACAACAGTGCGGATGTTGTAGTCACCCTATGCTAGATTCCTTTTAGTTTCATAGAAGTAAGATTTTGAGCTAACAGCTTCAGACATTTTGATCTCATATTTCAACTTTGACGAACTCCATACTCCTCAGACTCTGTATGTTCTGTTTTTCTTGTTTGATATTTCTCTATGTGGTTTCAACTTTTAAGAGCCTTTTCTGTTATAAATGCAGTGAGCAAGGGCTACATATGGGCTTATGCTTCGTTCCAGTTTGCAATTGTGCTTCTCTTCGCTCATGTTTTTTATACTGTAGTAAGAATTCTCTGCAATTAATGTATCTGAATCTATTGATTGAATGACAAGCTCCCTGATATGCTGCCTTTTTCACACTTCTGATTACAGCTTAATGTTGCTGCTCTTCTGTCGGTTCTTCTTTCCTCATTTACTGGTTTTGGAATTGCCATAAGCACAAATGCCCTGATTGTCGAATACCTTAAATGGAAAGCAAGTTCTGCTCAACAAACTTCCCGTCATCCTACTAACAGAAGCAGGCAGCCCAGACAACACCTTCGAAATCATCATAATCATCACGTCCACCAGCATCAACACCGAATGCATCAGCAACCTGTGCATGTTCAAGAAGTATCGATGGGGCCCATGGATCACAGTGGATCATAAGAAACCAAGGTAGAGCATCTACACTCTACGGTACCCGTGACAGGCGTGAATTGATGTTTATCAAAGGTATCGTGAATCGATGTTTATCAAAGGTATTGTGAATTTCGAGTTGCATATCCCCTTCCAACATCATTTGTCAACAGTATTCATAAGCCTTCCATCAATGACCTTACCAGCTAAAATCTTCAAAGCTACGGCCCTTGATAGGCATAGAATTCAATTGAATTTTGCTGGAGATACCATCCTGGGGGGCCTTATTGCTTTTCTGTCCTCTAAGTTTGCTTGCTCTTGTGCTGCTTTCTTACCATGTAGCACTCATGTCTACTTCTAGGACAGGCTGCCTATGTGTGAAATTTTGAACCTTGGTGTGGTGCATCTGACACTTGGATATGTTTCCATTCCGTGACTCATACATATGTCTAAGTAACGTAGGGTAAGACTATGTGCATGTGGACTAATGATGGACCACTATTATCACTGTTATAGATGCATTTTCCATTTTCCTTTCCATAATTCTACGACCAACTTCCAACCGACGGATGATCCTGAGTTGGAGGATGGTTGTTTGGAGTTATTAGCATATCATTACTAGATATCCTGAAAGATGCTACTCACCTAACCTCCTGCCATTGTCAGTTTGTCACTGAGAAAAGTATGCATATTCCCTTTGCTCCATATTTAACTTGTTCGCTTTTCTCTTTAGGATCTTGAAAACTAACTTCCTGTTTTCTTTTCAAGTTTACTTTTTCACTGAATCACATCAATCCTTTTTCTCTTAACTTGATACTTTCTTTGATTACTTTCTTCTCCTTGTATATGCAATTTCTATTATTTGATTCTACTTATTAACTTCTTTGTTAATCACCATACCACTTAAAAGTATTGAAGTTATATGTCGAATAGAGGGAGCTTAATGCTATTGGGATTAAGGCTTTTGGGATTCTTGTTGCTTTGGTCTACTTTTCCTTCAGCAACAATGTTATATACTATTGTTTCTTAAAGTTGCTCCCTGTCTCTTCTGCAAATTTTCTGTACTGGTATATTCATGTTATATAATCTGAAAAACATTATAATTTGCTGATCAAAGTTCAAAATATTTCTTCATCACTTGCCTTGTGTGTTTTATGTCAAAAATGTATCTTCTTGATGCATCTCCGTTTTTTTTTGTACTTGTAGTGATCACCTATGTCCCAAACTCAAAAATCAAAGATAGAACTCCAGCCGCAGCTCGGTTCTTATAAATGACAACACCTCGGAATGACGTTCATCCCATCGGTGCACTATCTACACGCTGAATGCTCCAAATCTTATGATGTCTTAATTCATGCAAGAAAGATATCTTGATATCCAAGACCACCGTGCAAAGAGGTACAATGTCTGCTAAATTCTTGCTCCAAATCGTTGCAAGCTGCTGCACCCTCCAACATACCTACCATGTTCATATAAAGGATTTTTTGAGGCTTTGAATTTTGAGCTAAAACCTCTGATTTTCCAGGGTATATGATTTAGTTTGCGTGCTGCTTTTCCCGCTCCCTCTGTTTCCTCCGTTTTTTTTTGGGTGGGGGGATGTTGAGATGATGGGGATTATTATGGAGCTGTGCAGGAAGGCTCTGTATGGTTTTTTTGCATGGACAGTTAGACACACTCTTCATTCTTTTATGAGATAAGTCAAACTCAAAGGGCTTTGTGAAGTTATCACATTTGCTCTCCAATTTTGGTTGGCCTCAGAAATTGATAGTGTCATTGTTTGTTCGATACATGTAATAGATGCCCAAGAAAAAAGATGCTAATAAATAATGGCGACGATAATGAGTCTTTGCGCAATGTTGCAAAAATCAAAGTCCATTATGATACAAATTATTTCTCTACGTGATTTTCTTCATAAATATTCACTCAAAATTAAGAGTTGAGTAAGATTACCACAAGTCATGAACACATAGATAACTTTTTCCTTACAAATGATTCAAAATATTTGTTTATTGTTATCATCATTTATTATCAATGGATGAAAAGATACAACACTTGAGAACTAATGAGACTTCCAGGTGGTCATATACACTTCGCATACACCAAGGATGTCTTGGCCTAGTGGTTAAGATTGAGATGTTGTGAACAATAGGTCACAGGTTCGAATCCCCCTTCCCCTTCTTTGTACTTTGTACTATCTTCATGGCTCATATAGTATATATATATATATATATATATATATATATATATATATATATATATATATACACTTCGCATACGAGCATATTGTGATATTATGTACACATTCTTCTTCTCAATGTACGGGAAAATTAGCTCAAAGAATATACTTCAAGTTTAATACACTTCGCAAATAAGAACCCAAAGTTAATGTTGCCCTAAAGTAGTCACTTATTTTATTATTTTTAAGATTTGATAAAATGAAATGCTTCACTAGTCGGCTACATAGGCAAAGCCCCTTAAATTTAGAGAAAAGACTGAGATAAATTTTTTCACCTCAACAAGTCTTGATTGAGAGATACAAACTTTTACCAGTTGTCACAAAAACAAATACCAGAATTCAACAGAAATCATCATATATTATAAATTATTTGGATCAACAATCATATAATATAAGATCACTAGGAAAACCTACTCTGACCTTTACTCCGCTTTCACCATCAATACCAAAATTTTCGTTACAAATGCTACAATACAAGCCTGAAACTTGGTAGTAATTAGGAATAGTAGTAATTCTGAAGAAACTAAAGGGAGGTTGTGGACATGGCATAACCTTTTGTATAACAATGACCTGTTCTTACAGCTGATCATTACAAACGTCGCTCGAAGATTAGAGGATATGAAAAGGAATTGATCTGCATTTCTTTCCTCACGTTGTATAAAATGACACAGTAGAAAGGCTCCACTTCATTAATCGATTAACTAAAGATGCATATGAAGTTCACATAATCAACATTGGATTCCAGTTAGATAACACCCCTCTTATTTGGCTTCATCACCATCTCAACGAGCCTATACATCCAGCGATCTAGCATTCCTGCAGGCAAGACAAAAAATGAAGCATCATATCAGAATTTTGTATGAAGTATAAGCTCATATTGTAGAAACATAGAAATTCTTATACAGAATGATCAGCTAATCCATTTCGATAAACTAAAAGTTGTACTCAAAAAGTTGCTAGAAACATAGAAATTCCCATCGCTAATCCATTTCGATATAGACAACAAGGAGAATGGGAGAAAGTAGATGGCAAGACTGGTGGTGATTGGACGGCACAACGGGTGATGGAGAGAGGGAAGAGTATATGGGGCTTCGAGAAAAATTAGGTACATTAATCCAGGTTAACAATAGGTTAACTGTGATGATATATCCTTAATTTCTCCAAACTTGAGGGGTAATATGTGTGTTACCAAATAGGATTACCATTAGTAAATAATTTTGTAATCTTATAGTGTGTTTGGATAGGGGAATTTACACTTCATTTGGATGGGAAGAAATGGAGACAAAAGGATGGAAGAGAAAATGAGGGGAACAAGTTCCCTTGTTTGGATAAGGGATTCGGGGACGGAAGGGAAGGGAGAAGGAAGGATTCATTTTCCAACCCTCCTTAATAAACACCATCCCTTTCAAACTGAAGAGATTTGGAGGGGAAATGGAGCTCCATCTTCCCCTTCCCTTTTACCCTCACCCTTCCTCCTCTATACCTCCCTTTCCTTTCCCTCCTATATTGCTATCCAAGCAAAGTGTAAGAGGGACAGGGAGGTAGTTATTTTCTTTTGCTTGTATATAGCATGGGGGAATCGGGAGGGAAAGGGGAGGGATATATTTTCCTAATCCCTCTTAATAAAAAATCCTTCTAATATTGGAAAGATTTGAAAGGAAAATTGCAATCTCACTCTCCCCTTCCTCCCCTAAACGGACCCGGGATCTATTCAAGAGGAAGGAAGGAGAACTATTGTTAGGATTTTGAAACCCTAGATCTGAAAATTGAGGCATCAAATTCAGAGGCAGAAAGAAAAGTTGGGGATTTTGTTCACCTAAGTGATGCGAGTTTACCATATTAGTCGTGCGGCTGCCAGTGTTGTTGCATGTTTCAGAGAAAGAGAGAACGACAAAGCATGGGTCTGATACAGTAGTATGGGGGTGAGAGATTGGGGTATGGCTGTATCGGTAGGGGCGAAGGAGAGCTTGTGGATACAATTATTTTCAGTCTCCCTATTTAACTTCTTTACTTATTCCCTACTCATTTTCTTGCTTTTTTCATTTGATCCTTGCTTCGAAATAATAAAGTAAAAGGGACGTTTGTCTTTTTCCTTTTTTTTGTTTTGTTTATGGATGTGTATGAAGTGTATAATCTTCACATGATTGTCAACTACTTGTATTTTATTTTGAAAATATAAAAGAACTTCAAAATCTTTATAATTATTCATGTATTTTTTTATAAAAAACATCAGGAACCCGAGTCCATATCCAAAATTTGGACACTTACTAAACGAGTCCAGGTGTTCTTAACTTTAGAATTTTCCTCTATCTGGGTTCAAGCATCATACACTAATAGTCGCTATAAGAAAATTATGTCATTGTGATTTTGTAGCTCTTCGTGGACCTATGAATCATGAATCATAGATTGAGAAAAGAAATTTCAAGGGGTGCAAATTCCCTAGCATATACAATTGGCTAAAGTAAAAATTTGGGTAGGTCCCAATGAAAAAATTGCCTATAGTTGCATGAGACCAGTTATTTTATACTACTAGCACAACAATGGTCTAGCAAATATTGGAAATCTTGATCTCTATTATAATTCCTTTAGGGTCATTAGAAACTAAAACTTTGATGTGTTATCTTAACTGCTTCTGTGCAACACAAATCAAAATAACCAGTCATATATTTCCAATACCAAAACTAAACACATTTAAGGACACAGGCATACCTGTCAAAGCAAAGGTACCCCCCAACACAGCACAAAGCCGGGTGAGGAAATGAAGAAAACTGCGGCGTTCTTCTCTGATTGTTACGGTGATAGGTGATAGATCATACAAGAAGTAGACAGCTGCCCAAAATGATGCAAAAATATTTAGAAACATAGGGTGCAAGGCAAAACGAATGAATAAACAAACTGCTTCAGTGAATACCTGGCCATGTTCGATCAAAATCTTTCATAGGTGAAAAGTACTCTGTGACGGAAAATTGGTTGGTAGGTAACACATCTTTTGAGATATATTTGTACTCAGTAGGAACAATCTAAAATATAAAAGATGAAGCGTGGTCATGCAAACTGTCATGTGACAGAATTAGAAAGAAGGTGACTGCTAGAAATATAATATCCCACATTATCTCAGAGTTACATTAGATGCACTCAGACAAAAATTTCACTTACCATTTACTTAGTAACTGTGAAAAAAATTGATTAAGAGTTGCAATTGAAATAGTATTGCCATATCGAAGTGAAAACTCTGACAAATAGTAGCCTCGATGCAAGCAGCACAACAATTCAAACTAGTCATGAAGAACCATGGTTTAACGTCTCACATATTACATGAAATAAAAACCCAGCGCTGAATGAACTAGTGACTAGTAATAGATGAGAGCATTCACTTTCTAATATATACACAGGTCAATTGTTGACTAGAGCGAGTTATAATAGTTAGACACCAAAATGCAATGTAGGAAATTTTATTCAACTGAGGAAATAGACCACAGAACGCTCCAATTGACTTAAGCTCCATTTACGAACAAATAATTTAAACTAGTAATAGATGAGAACAAAGGCATGAAAAAACACCAAGAAACCTGATATCAAGACCGTTCAAAATTTAAATGAAAACACAAAGCTTGGGCATTGGTCGATATGTCACATAGAACTTTTTTGAGCTCAAATTACATATTTATTGCAAATATGTTTGTTAAGCCGAAGATATCACTAGGCATTCCAACATTAAATTGACACCCAAACATACCTTTATGTAGTATTTAAAAGTGCCACTTGTACCACGCAAAATGCGAACAGTCCCATCAAGGGGGTTATGAATTCCAGGATAACTTGGGCCAAATGATAAATCATGAATCATGTGGCTGACATTCACGTGATTAGATCCATCAAAAATCTGTCAAAATAAAAGAAGGGAAAGGCAATCACTCTTCATGCTAAGAATGAACAATGAAATCACAATAAGTCACAAGAAGATTAATATGAAGATCCACCGTGCAGATTTTAGATCTCTACTAGAAGCATGTATGACACTCCCCGTCTTCCACCCTTTTACAATTCTTTATCTTATATTGCTTTTTTTCCAAGAAGGGGGGGGAGTCCTGCATAAACCATGCATCAGCTGTCACTCCGTTCCCTGATCTACAACACTACAGCATGTCATCATCACATATCAGTGCACTCTTAACTGAAAATTTTCAGCACTACGCATAGTCTGATTATATTTCCTTAATCTACAAACTAAAAACACTTCCATTATTATGAATAACGTATCAGCCATTCTTCAATTTCTTCACGCGCTGAACACTCGCTGCATTTTTTAAACTATGAGCATGGCTCTATTAATCAGGTTACCAATATTCCCAAATCTAATGTACATTGAGAAGCAAAAGGTAGCGTGTTCCACTAACATAAAGCAACCTAATGTGGAAACTGTAAATGATTTTAACTCCACTTACCAATCATGACGAACTTCATCAGTACAAACATAACAATACAAGAAATAACTCGAGAGTTAAGCAGATACATCTACAAAAATGTAAATTCCAAGTGCATCAATTCTTGTGAATGTATATTTCACAAAGATCTCACCATCTGAGCAACAAAAATGTTCAGTCCATGGACTGAGATATGAAAGTTCCCAGCAACCCTTTGCACATCTAAAACACCATAGACCTGCGAAAGAAATAAAGTCACTATTTACTTCACTAAAGGAAAAAAAAAATCCAAAGAAGAGCAGTTGAGAAAGATAAAAGTACCCGACACCCTTCTCCATTTGCCATTGCTTGCTTAACTTTCTTTACCATGTTTTCAGTGTCTTCATCAAAGCTTTGTAGATGAATTTTCTGTTTTGAATCCTCATGCTTATCTTTATGATCACCATGCTCATCTTTATGATCAGGCTTATCTTTCGGATCCTCCTGCTTATGATTGTCATGACCTGTCAAATTTGTTCTTGAGACTATAATTAACATATTACCAAATCTTCTCAAATGGGAACTTGATATCTATTAAATTATTTATTGATAGAAAGAGATGGAACTCCTGAAGTGCTTTGGTCAAGGAAAAGAAAGGCGGAATTTTTTTGAGCCTCACTACTTTACACATGATGCATACAAGTAGCCAAGTAGATATACAGATATAAATTAGCATTAGAAAAAGATGATTTGAGATCTAGATTGATGGCATTATCTTAAAATAAGATAGTTCTTCATGCCAAAATTATGCTTCCTCCGTTTCCTTATACTTGCGTCATTTCCCTGAAATGGAAATGCATATTACTCGCATAATTTCCTAAATTGGCAATGTGTGATCTGATACTCTCTCCTAGCACATGCGGTCCCCTTTTCATCTCTCTCCTCTCCTAAATTAATTGTGCCCATACTATATGATGCAAGTATAAAAACGGAGGAATTACATTTGTCATTAGAATAAATGAGCATTAGAACAGAAGGTACTAACATTATCTAAACTTGACTTAAAATGAAATCAAGACCCTGCCCCAAACAATTAATTAGTTTCTACTTCTCGGAAATACCAAAAAAAAAAAAATCTTCCTTTTGAAAGAATATAAATTCTAAAATAAACTTCTTTTGGAGATGTAATAATGAGATCTGATAAAAAGACACCAAGGGGGTGTCACCCATGTACAAAAGAAGGGAGAAGGACAAATAACTCATGCCCTGAAACTATAATGGAGTAACATATCTACAAAAGCAAGAAACATAAGAGTCGCTTAGAAGTCCTGAAACCAATTCCAACGACAGAAAAGCCTTATTACAAGGAACAAAAGACCTTGACGAAGGGGAGGCTATATACCCTCGAAAAAACTGTGGTTTCTCTCTGTCCATGTGCACCACCAAATTGCCAACAGAACTATCTTCCACACTTCAGCAACCAACCCTTCTTCATCCTTCACTTCTAAGCTACAATGGCATCTTTCACAAAACAAGGTTGAACGCTGCTCATGCCAAAACAAGGCTAATAATAGGTGCCAAAGAGAAAGAACCCAGGACCAAGAAAATAAATAGACTCGTCCTCCTCAAGCCACAAGCTATAATGGCTTGCAAAGTAAAAAAAAATTTCTCTTAAGAATATCCTCAATGCCCACACTTTAGGAGCAGCTTTCAATAGAAAAAGAGGCGCTCTTATCAAGTTGACAGACCAACTCATCAATTCCCTCCAGATCAAACTCTTTGAAAAAGAGACGTTCTAAGAACCAGGAGACTGAATCATTAGGAAGTCCTTGAAAAAAGTAGCATTCCCATGTTTTGGAGTCTGCACTAATCTTCTAAAACTTAGTGTAATATTTTCCAATAATTCTATGACTAGTGTTGATTTGTTTAAAAATTCCCAGCTAAATAGCTTGAGAATAGTTTATATAGATTGGAAACTAGTACTATATATTTGTATACTATGACATACTTCCTCCCTTTTTTTTAGATGACTCATTTTGACTCTTGACACTATTCGTATTTCGTATACATAACTTTGACTATCACATGTGGGATCTTGTTAGATTTGTCTCAATGTATATTATCCAAATATCAACTTTTTGTAATTATTGCTTATTGATAATTAGAGATATTAAGGTTCAAATTAGTGCATCGGCAAGTGTGCCTAAAGGATATGGGTCAACTAAAAAAAAACTGAGGAAGTAGCTGATATGCGCAGGAAGGATAACAACAAAAACCTTATGCCTTTCACCTAAAAAGAATAGGTCAAGAGAAAAAGGATAAACAAACCTAAACTAGAAACTTATTTATGATTTCAAGTGAGTCTGGTACAAGAAAAAAAGTTAACCAAAATGATAAACTCAAAGGGCACTCCAGAATTCCAGATAAACAAAATGCTTTGGAGACAATGCATCTATCATAGGAACAACAGCTTCCTTTGGCAGCCATGCCATCCGTGACCCATGGCACACTACTTTGAATGAAGTTAGTATGTTGGCCGGCAGGCCACAGGTATACGTGGAAATTTTTATTTTAGGTTTGATGAGTTTCTAGAAATTCGATGACCTGAAAATTTGGGGTGATACACTAAAATAAAGCTTGTTAAAGTTGAAAATTATGGACAATTAATAGAACAAACTGAAATTAATATTTTCAACCTCAACAGCCTATATGACGAAGACCGAGTCATTTGTCCATCATTGCCCTTCGGAGATAAAAGAAAAGAATTTCAAACTTTTGGTAAATCCTAACTATATTTATAGCTAAAATCCAATTTGATAGTTTTTTACCCTACAAGGAATATACAGTACATATAAAAATGAACAATCATCGATAAATTCATCAGAGAAAAGAGTTAAAATGAGCCAAAGTAATACCATGATCTTGAGCATGGCCCTGAGAGTGGCTGTGAGCATGGTCATGGGCTTGCCCCTTTTCCACCAAGTCAGTCAAAAATTCGGTTCCGATGATATGGCCATCACTGCTCAAGCGAAGCTGCAAAATATCAAAGAATTGGTATTAGGAGTTAGGACATAGTTGTCCCACATCGAATAGGATCAAAACAGTGTAACATAATTCCCTAATCTCCCCGCGAACTGCAATCCGAAATAAGCGAATTATGGTCTCCTCAACCCTTTGGTATGAGATTAACCATTAGGTCTGCTCAACCCTTTGGAAACAAACAACCATTTTTCACTACATGTTGTTTGGTATGAGATTCTTGAGTGTTGGACGAGAAACAAAAAATACACTTTTATTTACATGTTTGGTATGAGAGATGGGGTAACGATATCCATTTCTTGTATTTCCACACAATTATAAGTCTCCTCAACCCTTCGGTAACACATTGTGTTACCCTCCTCAATCCCACAATTACTAGTGATCCCATTCTAGTGGAACCAAAAACCCAATAATGACAACAATTATTATAACCATTCTTTCAGTTTATTGGTCAAGTCAACCAGAGTTGTTGGCTGCTTGTCCTCTTTCTTTGTCAGGCCCGACTCCCATCTCACTCATGGCTACTTTCTCAAGCAGAGCCGAGCTTTCCGTTCCAAGTCTTGAACCAAACTGCAATTAAAGGAATTAGGATTTAATTGTTTGCCTTTTAGCGTAGCTTTAAGTCTAACCTTTGGCTTTTACATAACTTAGGGTAGATATTTTCAGCCTGTGAAAAGACATGGTCAATGGTCATAAATTTTAAGTTCTAATTACTTGATAGAATTGAAAATAAATCTTGCAAAAGGCTAGAGAGTAAGGTACACATATATGCCAGCAAGAGATTCCACTCATTTCCTCTTCATGAGAACTACAGCCACACTATGAGTCATGAGATACCAACTCCGTTCATCTATTATGTGGCCCAAAGCTTTAAAGAAAAAAAGCACACACAAAACCACACAGAGAAAGTTTATGGACCATAAAACCAACTAAATCAACAACAGTGACAAGAAAACAGAAATAGCAACAAGGATTGGAAGACAAAGACAGCAAAACATCATTAACTCTGGTAAAGCAGAACATACTTTCCATATAGTTGTATCAAGATCCACTTCATGCTTTCCTGACATGTCTATAGCATCCACACTAAGAACTGCACAAACATATGTCACTCGTGAAGAAATCAAATGCAGATAAGAATGTCAAATTTAACATGTACAAATATTCATTTGGAAAACCAAGGACAGAACACAAAAGTCACTGTCAGCTAGTTGGAAACATCAGAATCAGAATATCCCCATTACGAACTAACCATCACATGGCAAGGAAGGGAACGTCATGTTTATGTGTATAGGGAGTGTTTCACCACGCTTCAAATCCACGGACATCTACAGACAAGCAGAAGACACAATTAAAATCCAAAGCAAAACAAAATGGCCGTAAAATAACCAAAATGTGACGCAGAAATGGGTGACAAACATTTCACCTGATTAACTGTATAGGTACTTAAATAATATCTAAGCTCGTGTATAAACAGAGTGGCCATAATAACCAGGCCGATGATAGACACTGCATAACCAAAGGGATAGGTTAGACATCCGTGCACAATAAGGCTCTAAGCATAAAAAAAAATGAGAGAAAGACAAAGCAGAGTTAGCTTATGAGATAGTTCAAGAAACTTTAGCTTTAGCATGTTATGAGCAAGAGAAAACCACTTTTCACTTGGTGGTTTAGGATTCAGGATTCAGGACTGCTCAACGCATCATATCATCTAGTAAGCTACTCAAACAAAAGAGTTTCAGCGCCCTTGCTTAAACATGCTAGAAAATTTGACTATTATCATGAGGTTCAAAAGTTATGTACAACCCACAAAACAACACCAATTAATGGGGAAGTATGGAGAACAGGACAGGGATCCCATTTTGTGAGTCATACTAAATGTCCAATTCTCAACCATCAAATGGTGGTGTTCGTTGAAAAGTTTGTCTTAATTGAAGTCCTTCAAACCAAAAATACAAGATAGTTCTTGGAGGGGGGAAAAAGGTATATCATAGTGGTAGCTGGTAAGGTTTCACCAGTTGGAAGCAAAATCCAGTTACCTCCCCACAGAGAAACTCAATTTCGGTGTATAGACACTAATTCACACTTCAGCTCATCTATAATAGTTCTCTCGAGTTTTCTACTGGTGTCAAGGGCGGATTTCTATATTCATCCTACACTCCTCACTGAGTGTCATCCGTCTAGAACGAAATTCCACCATAACCTAAAATCAAAAAACATTTACATGCTTAACGATCCCAATTCAAATTAGAGCAGGCCAAAACTGACTCATCTACAATCCGACGAAGAACACATCATATATATTGAATTTTCGACATAATATTATAACTTGAAGCTGAAATCAATCCAATGTGCAATCAACCTGTGTAACAAGTCTAGCAATCAAAATTAGAAATTAAAAGAAGGATGATCTAAGGATACCAATAGCGCCTGATTGTGTCTTCTGCAACAAGTGCTCTTCAGCACGAGGGAATGCATCAAGTTTCTTTATAGCTTGCTTCACCCCCATTTTCAGATTCCGGCACCGATAATTATTAATTCAACACTTCCTTTCAATTCAATTTTCCTGCTAAACATCAAATTTAACAATATAAACATTTGCAATGCAGTCGCGACACAGCAAAAACTACTATCACTGGTACTGCAAATTATATCATAACCTCAAATCAATTACAACAATTCAGTGGAATACAATTCAGAAAATTTGACAGTTTTTCAGCTTGCTAATATAAGAAAATGAAAAGAAAATATAAACACGTAAATTTTACCTAAGAAACTTCTTCCTTAGTTTCTGGAATTCAGAATTCTGCTTCAAATATGAAGAAGATCAAAGTTTATGAAGATTAAATTACACAATCTTTACATGTCGAATTTGTGGAAGATCCGAATTTCCGATCGCGTCGAGGAAGTTTAATTTTAGCCGGTTTACTCTACTTAATTGCTCGTTGAATTGGGGAAAATTGAGGTAATTTGAAGATGAAAATTGTTAAGTGAAGTTGTTAGATGGAAAGTTGGAATGAAATGGATGTATCTGGAGAGAGAAAGAGATAGTTGTAAAATTGCAAAATTGTAATTGAGGGTTGGAGAGTTCCTTCTCTCTAAGCTTTGGCTAGCCGTGGGGTTGAACGTTGATAGTGGGCTACTAATAGGGGCATTTTAGTCTATTTGTAAAGGAAGTTTTTGGTTATACCTTTGTAATAGTACCTCCCATTTGACCAAATTGGTAAAAAAAAAAAGTGATCCTCAATAACAATTTGATAAAAAAACTTGCTCTAGTGACAAATTAGTAAAAAAAAAAATTAAGCTCCAATGACAAGTTGGTAAGAAAATTGAGCTCAGACGACATTTAGATAAATAAAATGAGTTTTGATGACAATTTTTAGATAAAATGGATTCCTAGCGACATTTAGGTCATATTTTTAAAAAAAATTTAGCTTGATCAACATTCAATGCGTGCATTTACATGCCAAAGACTTTTCGTGTTTTTATCTAATTCCTATATACTATTTACCCAATTTGAATAAAACCTTGTAAAGTGTACGTTTTGATCAAATCCGGAAATTATAGAAAAATTTGGCCTAAATGTCGCCGCAACTCAATTTTTTTTACTAATTTGTCATCAGAGCGAGTTTTTTTTACCAAATTGTCGTTGAGGGTCATTTTTTTTTTACCAATTTGGTCAATTGGCCTTTTTTTTTGTTAAAGTCAAACTCCATTTTTTTTTTCCGGATTTTTCACTATATAAACCCGATAAATTTTTTATTCACCATATACCTTTGATGTTTTTAAAATTCATCATATTTTCTTGATAATTCACCATTTACCCTTAATGATTAACAACTATCAACATTGTTGATCATTAACTTCTTATTCCATTACCAAATCTTATATATTCAATCTATATTTCACTCATTTATCCTAACAGATTAGCATTGAAACAACATCTAAAACCAAAGAAGGAAGAGATTTTGTATGAAGAATGATAAAAGGGGTCATTTGTGGTGTTTAATAGTGGTCCATTAAAGTTAACAACTCAAGTAGGGGTTAGTTAGGGTTTAGTAATGGAATTAAGAGTTAATGAATAAAAAAGATGACTATCATTATTCCTTATGGATATATGGTGAATTTTGAAGAAATTGAGGGGAATATGTTGAATTTTGAAAAATGCGAGGATACATGGTGAACAAAAAAAATTTGTCGAGGGTATATAGTGAAAAATCCGTTTTTTTATTTGCTACATTGTTTTTGCATGATTTTTAAGACCTTTTTTTAACTGTTAATATCTCTTATTTCTCTTAAGTAAAATTATAAAAAATTGATATAATGAATCTACACATCGAGACGAATCCAACAAGACCACACATGACTATATTTTACTTAGAAAAAAAAATCAAATAATCAGTTACATTTGGTGGCTTGATTTCTCAAAATAGAAATGTAGCAAATAAAAAATCGAAGGGAATGTTTTTAGGCCGACATGAGCTGTGTTGGTAGTAGCACTGTTTCGCCAGTCTCGATGTGGTGCTATAGCGGCGACAAGAGTGTAAAAGTTATATGGTTGTGGGTATGGGTGAGGGTGAGATGGGAGGGGTTGTTACGGGGGGTGGTAGCAATTGTGGAGGTTGAGTATATAGCAAAGAATTGCGGTATGACTTTGTGTGGATAAATATTGATCGTTAATTTTGAGTAATGGTTAAGATTATTAAACCTGATAGTTTTAAAATATTATATTGGATCCAAACCCAAACATAATCCGTCAAATTTGTCACTTATGGTTCACCATTTTTTTTACATGTCTTGCTTGATATTTTATTTTTTTTTATTCATTGGAGCCACAAAGGCAGTACAAAGTACAAAATTCTATAGAGTTGCATAGATATTGAAATGAGGTGTCTTGATAAAAAGTGGAACTCAAGGATGATGGTGTTTTAACTAATTCTTTGACTAAATGTGTTTTGCATAATACATAACTGTTTTAACTTAAGTTTATTATATATAAAAATATTGACAATATTTGTCAAAACAGACTTTTTATATATCACTCTTCACGAAAAGAAACCTATAATAATTCTATTGACAACGAACATTTATATTAACGTCTTAAATTGGCAGAATAATTATAAAAAGTTTATTCGATTGCAAGGAGTGATGTACAATAGGATGATTATTCAATGACTATAATTAACAAAATTTTAGTATAACTATTCAAATTTTAGCCGTTTATTTTTATAGATTAATCTTGTGCATAAATTTAACTGGACCATAAAACATAGAAAAATTAAAGCTAGTTTCTATTTTATAGAAATGAAAACAAACTACAGTTAAAAATCAGTTACTTAGCCATCTTTTACCTTGGAGTATCGTTCGTTCTTTTTTTAATTTTTTTTGTTATCACTATTAACAAAGATTTGTGGAATGTAAAACTAATTTATATAATTTTTAAATTATACAAATTTTTAAATTTTTAAATTTACAAATTTATAAATTTTAGTGGTAATTTAATTATACAGTCAAATTAATAAATGGTGTGGATCTAAGATTAAAAATATATGATTTTTATTATATAGTTATGGTGGTTATAATATTATTGTCTCCATTGTTAAAATATCCTATATAAAAGATATGATTTGACAAATTGCAAAAAAAAAAACTTTATTTATCTTGGACAAAAGGAGTAATGAGTGATTGATGATGTAATAGTTGTGGATTTTTGCCTTGAAATCAATAATATGTAGCCCTTTTAGCTTTTCCCCTAAAAAAAGGAGTAATGAGTATACAAGTTATAAACAAAATAAAACATTCATATTTAGTAGGTCGTGTCCAAGATCTCGAATCAAATTAAAGAGCGTGTTTGGCATAAGCTTTTGGAGTAGCTTTTAGTGTTTTGACTGTGTCAAAATACTAATTAAGAAAAATAGTAGTGTGTGATTAGGTAGTAGTATAAGTAGCTTTTAGTGGTATAAGTAGTGTTTGTCAAAAGCTACAATTTGTAGCTTTTGGGAAGCTTTTAGTGGTGTATAAATTATATATTAATGTTTCGTTTGAGTTTTTTAACTAGTTATTTGTAAACTGCTACTTTGACAGTTTCTTTTACCGAACACGAATAATATCGATATCTACTTTGAACAACTTAACAACTACACACCAACCACTAACAGCTACCAGCACACCAAGGACCCTTGTGGTATGACTTTTGTCTCCCACATAGGAGACCAAGGTTCAAATATAGGTGGAAACAAATTTCAATATTGTGATTTTTTTGGAGGGGGGGGGGGTTTGGGGCTTGTTTGGGTTTACGGGTGAGTGACATTATGCGATAGCAGCCAAGGGAAAATTCTTCTTCCCAAAGAGTTCCTGGAAAGGGCTCCAAAAAACTAAAAACTACCAAAACGACAACAAGTATTCTCAAATCTAAAAGCTAAAAGCTAATACTACAACTAATGTTACCGAACATGCCTTCTATCAACATTATGTGCCTTTGTGGCTCTCCCCACCCAAAAAAAAAAAGGAAAATTTGTCAGAAACAACCTTTTAAATACAAGTTTTTGTGAAAAACAATATTTTTAAAAAAATATGGCAAAATAAGACCTTAAAAATATTTTTTTTGCGAGAAACAACCTTGACCCATTTTTCGGCATTAACCAAGTATTTTGCGGCTTCGACTCACTGAAATCAAACATGACAAGGCACATAATCCACATTTCTTATATTTCAACCCAATTTTCCTTCATATATTGATGAAGTCAACGTTGAAAAATACTTGGTCAATGTCGAAAAAGGGAAAAAATAGGGTTGAAAATTTGAAATATAAGAGATGCAGTTCACGTGCACTCAACATGTCTGGTTTGAACGAGTCAACGCTGAAAAATGCTTGGTCAATGCTGGAAATGGGTCGAGGTTATTCCACGCAAAATATTTTCTTCTTAAGGTCTTTTTTTACCAGATTTTTTTTTAAAAGGTTGTTTTTCGCAAAAAATTGTATTTAAAAGTTGTTTCTCACAAATTTCTCAAAAAATTAAGGAATCCATTTCCTTCGAGTGAACCTCAATTTAATTCCTTCTAACATTCTTCATTTGTTAGTTTCGCTTGGCTATAGTTGATTAGTTGGTGACAAAGGAGAAAAAGGAGGGAGAGAGTCTACTCTTTGAGTTTGGATTGATTCAGTCGGATCCAAGAAATGGGTAGATCAGTATATATAGGAGTTGCGGTATCTGTTGTGGCATTCATGTGTTCCGCCTTCAGATTCTTCCTCAAACCCCCTCAACCTCAACCTTCGGTACTTTTTATTTCTTATTATTTTTACTATTTCAATTTATATGTGAAACTATAACAATCATAATAATCATATACTATATATATATGTATATATATTCATCATTCATGTATTGCAGAGATTATTCATTGCTAAAGACTTGGCACTCTATAATGGAACTGATGAACAATTACCCATTTTCTTGGGAATACTTGGGTACTTTATTTACTCTCTTCCTCTTTTTATTTGCTATACAAGTTGTCAATTTTAAATGATTCTCATACCCCATCTTTAAGATAGTTGATTGTTTTAATCTTGAATGAATTTTCTATTTTAGAAAACCCATTTTGGTAGAATCCCTTTTCAGTAATATGTATTCTAACAGCTTGTTTGGTAGAAAGGATTTAGAAGGAAAAGAAAGGAAGTGCAAGGAAATCTGTTAACTTTCAATGTTTGGTTCAAATTTTTTATTTTTTAAGTGAAAGGAATTGGAAGGGAATAGTCTCTAATAAAATCTCTCTTTCCTTTCCTCCCAAAAGCGGGGAAATTGGGGAGGAAAGAGGAAATTTAAACCAAATATGGGAAGTTAAGGTTTTTTTCCCATTCTCTTCTATTCCTTTCCTTTACTCGAAATGAACCAAATAGTCAGCTTGTTTGGTAGAATTAAATAGGGGGGAGGAATGGTTAAAATAGTTGTTAATTATGTTGGATTAAAAATGTAGTATATTCAAACCAAAATATCATTGTCTAAAAATTTCAATTAGATGGGGGCAGAGGCGGATCCATGATTTCTAATTTGGAGGGTCCTAACCAGACTTACTAAGTATACAGTGAGCGTAATGCATAAATTGAACAATAATTTAATCAAAAATATTTACCATACAATGCGAAATTGACTTTTACAACGACAAATCCAAACTTCATATTTTCGGGTCATTTATTGAAAACGAAAGCCAGACAAAATTAGTACATATAGTCAAATTGTTGCATACAATATATTTGGAAATGGATGGAACAATGTTTAGAACTGAATTATAAGATAAATGGATGGCTGGAGATTCGGAGTTGGACATAAAAAATAAAAAAATTACTACTTTTTAGATAGTATAAAGAAGAAAAGAAAAAGGAAAGGAAAATAGAATGAGAAAACAGAAGAAGACCTAGGCTTCAATTGAGTTAGCATCATTAAAAATAAAAAGGTGAAAACATCTCAAAAAAATAAAATCAAGCTAAATATGATTGTGAGTAAAGTCGAACCCCGCTTGTGTTTGGCATGCAAGTGATTGCTATTTGCCAACATGCTCCATGACCACTGAGACAACTTAGATTTTGTGAGCTATTAGCAGGAAGATTTACTTATATCATTTAAAACACGTCTGGCTGTTAAAAAAAATTAAGAAAATTATTTTTTTGTATGGTAGGGGTGATATTTTGGGTTCATGTACAACATTGTTAATGTCAAGAAAAAAAAACATTTATGATTTAATATACTGGCTTTGTATAACAAAATAAATGTTCATATCGGTTGTGAAATGGGAATTTCCAATTGGTATATCTCAAACATGATCCTTTATAGCTGGTGGATCTTAGAAGCTGGAGAAATGGTTATTGGTATATAGGATTAGTTGGGACTTAGAAGTGTTTTAGAGGCTACTATGGCTGTGAATGTTTAGTCGAGATAGGGTGCCTGCTCATTTAGGTATTGTTGGTTTACCTCTTTCCTTAGAGCAACTTATTTTGTTTTGAATCTCTTCTCTTTTCATGGTTTTGTGGATCAGATCTGTATTTGATGTGACGAAAGGAAAGTCTCATTATGGAGTTGGAGGAGCTTACCATCATTTTGCTGGAAGGTTGTTTCTCTTCATATGCTATCTTTTTTTGTCTTTTTCAACCTATTAATTAATTCTCAATGATCAGAAGCATAGCTAACTTCAATGATTGTGTTAATCATTTAAGTCTGGATGTCCCACGAATACTTGTTAAGCTGTAATAGTTTCCATGTGTAGTCATCTTTTGGTCTAGGAGACTAGGATGGCATGAAGTGCCCTACTTCCAGAGGGGTCTCAGACACATGAGTAAAGTGAGCGATCGCTCAGGGCCCCCAATTCTAAGGGGCCCTACCTATATATTTTATTTCTATGAGTTTATTAGATGGAAAAAAAAGATTCTACATTTGTTATTCCAAAATTTTGCCCTATTTGATGTACTTTTTGTTTTCCTATATCATAGCTTATTTTAGGTTTATGTTTGGTATATTTTACCATTTTGTAATATCTAAGGTGTCTCGTTCCTAAAAATAAAAATGACATTGAGGTATTTAAAAAAGTTAATAATTTTTTCAACTTTTTAAAAAAATTAATAAAGTTATTAAAAATATGGGATGGTGGATCCTTTTTATCTATCCCATAGGGCCGGGCCCATGTTCAATGCCTTGCACAGGGCCCCAAAATTGTCTGAGACGGCTCTGCCTACTTCTGCATTATCAGTCTTGCAATATTGTCCATTTTGTTCTGTTTGCACATCATGACTGGCTATAGTCACCTTTTGAAAACCCTGCTGGTCATGTTGCTGGTTGATCTGCTGGCTAGATTGATATTGTTGATGGTTTCGAGTTCTAAAGTTAGTGTTGGTAGTATTGAGAATTCAATGAGTCATGGTCTCATATATTTAGAACAAAAATATACTACTCTTACACCTAATGTTTTTGGTTGGTTTCCGTCTTTTCATGGAAGCCAAATTGTTTCATGTTCAATTATTATATATAGCTCAAATTGAGAAATTTTCCTTGTACTAATGTTTTCGGCTGGTTTTCGTCTTTGGATGTTAAAACATGTGGCGCTCATCCAAGCTTTTTCTTTTTATGACAGAGATGCTTCACGTGCATTTGTTTCAGGGAATTTTACAGGTTAGAACTCAGAACAAGAACAAACTCTGTATGCCTTATATGCCTCACCTTATTAAAGTTATAGCTTGCCCCTGATAAGAGTTACTGTGCCACAGAGACCGTTAAGTGTTCTTCTGGCTGTTTTTTCTGTAGGCATGCTTGTCAAATTCCATAAATTTGATTTTCTTTGAGCAGTCTATTGGAGGGGTGAGCCTGGGGTGGTTGTCAAAAGAGGAAGAGTAAAATTTTGATCACGATTTATGATTGTTTCTCTTGCAGAACTGTATGGGGCTGCTACTTGGGGTTGATTTCAAAGTAAAGAGTTGGACAGAAATGTGTGCTTGTTGAATTGTGGTGATTAACGACAGCATTGTTTTTTCCCTTTTTTTTGTTTGATAACAACAGCATTATTATCCTCAGATACTTATCTTAAAGTTATAATACAGTTTTAACAATAAAAATGAAAATTTAAAATTGCTAGTCATATGGAATATATATGCAAAACAAGTATTTGTTCTGTTGAGTCAGTATTACCTTCAATTTTGACTTTAAAGCTTGAATAATGCGTTAGGGGAGGACTATTTGAAACTATGTAACTGATGCAAAAGAATGTTATATTCCAATTCACTGTCACTATTAAAGAATTGGTCTTTTCCGCTGGATAAGCTGCTATTCCGTCATTTTTTCTCTGTTAATGGCAATATAACCGGTCCAGTAGTTCTCAGGATAAAAGCTATTTGTCTTCAATCAATCTTAAGCCGTGAAATTGCATTGAAAGGCTGCTTTGTTAATATGAAAATTGCATGTAATTTGATGGCAGCTCTATTATAAAATTACTGCTTCAGTATCATCAGAAACTGCTATAATTTTTTGCTTCAGAATTGGCAAATTCTTGCATTCTGATTAAGTTTTTGCAGTTACACCTGAATGCAGGAGATGGACTTACTGACACATTACGTGGACTATCTAGCAGTGAGGTTATTAAGCACCATATCTTCGTTGGGTTCTTTGTGGAGAAAGTTTTCTGATACGTCAGTAGATGACAAATTCATGCATTGCTCTCCCTTTTTCTCTGCATTCCGGTGATAGCAAAGGCCATAACAGTTATATGCTGATATGGACATCAAAATTTTTAAACTTTGCATGTCATATTGGATCGATTATCGGAGTTGTTACTTGTATTTGGTCCTTGTCTTCTACACAGGAAATCAGCTCTCGCTTTCTATTTCCATCTCTTGCCCCCCCCCCAAAAAAAAAAGTCCGTCATTTTTTTTTAATGTCCATTATGATGGTCAAAGCTCAGTATTTTATGTATTGGATCCTATGGTTTGCAGGTAAAAAGTGTTGTAGAATGGCGGGATTTCTTCTCTAGAACATACATGTGAGTTGCACAATCTAAAGTCTACCTTCCTTCTGTATCATTGTATATCCACTTCCCACCCTGTACAAAAAAAAAAAAATACAAATTAAATTTATACTACTATAAGACAAAGATGAAAGCAAGATTTTTTCTTTTTGGGGGTTGGTGAGTGGGTTTGGAGAAGTTTTATGTCTACTTATTAGAAAATTAGAAAGCTTCTGAAAATTTATTTTTGCAGTACAATCCTCTGTGATTATTGATTTGGCTCCAGAAACTCTCTTTTCTTAGCGGGATACATATAACAGACAACTGCTAAATCTTTTGTGGTATTCTTTGCAGATTTGTCGGTAAATTGGTGGGTCGTTACTATGACTATCGAGGGATCCCTACCAAATATCTAAAGAGTGCGGAAGCAAAGGCAGCTAGGGGTGCCCAGCTGTTGGAAAAGCAGAAGAAAGAAGAAGAAAAGATCCCAAACTGCAATTCAAAGTGGAGTCAGCATGAGGGTGGTGAGGTAAGAGTTGTTAAGTTTGACCTATGACTAATATAAAAGTTCACTCATGTACCTTGGCAATGGGTATTGATGATTTTTTTTGCTTGGGCAATGCCACCACCTGCCTTTTCCCTAGAGGCCTAGATCCTAACAGATAGTAACAACAACAATGCTAGAGCTCTAATCCCAATAGAATGGGTTCGGCAAGAGTCAAGATTTTATCTCATGGTCGTCCATATAGATCCTCTGACTCCATTCCCTTGTGTCAGGTGCTAGATGCTCCTCCAAACCTAATTTTTCTATATCATCCTTAATGGTCTCTATCAAAGTCATTTTTGTCCTCCCTTGATCTCTTCTATAATCTCCATAATCTCAAGTCTCCAGTACCCTTATTGGTGTATTATTTGGTTGACATCTCACATGGCTATACCTACTAGAAAATGGTTCCCTCATACCTTATTCTCAAAGTCTGCAACTCCAACCTTCTTCCAATAATTTTCATTGAAAATTCGCAAAAGCTATGTCTGGAAATTATTAATTATAGGAAAGTTTATGTGTGGGTTTTTTCCCCTACTGTTAAAGTGGCAAGTTTAAGCTTTGTGAGAGACTCGTCTGTTAGTCCGCTTTATGTTAATATTATGTTTTCTCGAAGAATAAAGTTGTTACGTTGGGACTGTCTCGACAGGTGTGGTGTGATGATGGCTATCCAAGACTAATGCAGAGACCTTTAGAAATTGCATTGACGGGGAAAATGAGCAAGCGTTGCGTGTGTTTGAAAGAAGAAGAATTGGAACAACCAAGTTTAGAAGTTTATGAAGGATGTGACTATCATGCCAAAGCCTGCAAAGTATAGATGAGAAACGGAATGTGTTGCTATGAAGCTAGTGGTGCTTTGAGAGCACTTCTTTTTACCTCTCTTTATCATGGGACAAACCGTTGTGAAGCACTTTTAAGCCTGCAAAGTATAGATGACAAACTCTTTCCCAATTCTTGGCATTGACTTTATAGACTTGTAAGTAGAAGGCATCAAAGTTATGTAGATTTTAGGATATATTTGTCTTATTGTTCATGTACGTGGATATATTATTGTTCTAGTGCTAAACATGCAAGCTGACTCAAGTTTTTATCGAAGGTTGAACTTTGCTTGAGCTCAGTCGTGCTTCAAAAATTCTTGTCCAAGCTTTACTTGCTCGAGGCTCGTAGCTTTTCTCCTTTGAGCGTTGATCCTAAGCTCTGGAGAATGAATCAAGCTTGATAATTAATGAGTCGTTTATAGAAGTGTTAAGGTGCTTGTTTGGTTGACATTAGAATTAATTTTTTAAGGAAAATTGTGTTTCATGGAAAATCATATCCTTTCATACATTTCCTACAAGATGTCATCAATTTGTTTAATTGGCATTAAGGAATTTGCAATTTATGGAAATTTTAATTGACAAAGGAGTGGGTGATTAATTGTCATGTTTTTGTTGGGATGTGCAGACCTTTCATGATTGTTGCAAGTATCCAAGGACTATTGGTTTCCTAATACTCAGTAGAATTATATTTCAGGAAAGTAGATATAATTTGGCATGTGTTTTATTCTACACAAATTCTTGGGTGTAACCGTTGCACCATAATGTATGGTGTAACAACCCACAAACCATCGCTTCTTTTGTAAAAGAAACTCAAATGACATGAAATAAATGACATGAGATTCATGTTATTATTTATATAATCCATTTTATTCTTGTTGAAGTCTATGTCATTATGCATGTTACACCATAAGTTATGGTGTAACATGTTACACCCAATACACACTCTTTATTCTATTTAAAAAATTATTGTTAGTTTGGGATCAAGTTATATTGTTTTTAGTAGACTTTAGTCATTCCTTGTTGAATATAATAATATCTGTTATGAGATGAGAATAGTAAGGTGTAGCGTGAGAAAGCCAAGATGTGAGTGTTTGGGAGAAATACGGGTTTCGGTTTAGGTTAAGGTCCTCTTGTGTGATCCATTGGAGGTATGGTGTGATTAAGTTAGATTGTCGGAGGTATTGGAAACCTTGCAAGCCACAGTGTCATACACAACATTGATAGTCATAGTGCATTTGGTAGTTTTTTTTCTTGTTCTTGGGCTGTCACATTAAATCATCTTGTGTGTTACTTATTGTTGTTTTTGGTGTATTTCTACGTTATTATTGCTTGTAAATACATAATTGAGTAGACCACCAATCCTAATACTTCCTCCGTATTTTTTTTTACTTTGCAACGTTTTCCACTTTTGGCAATTCTTTATTACTTGCAACATTTTCTAGGAAAAATGGATCAGAATACCCTTAACTTTGGGCGGTCCGCGTTTAATATCCCCAACTTTAGATTATTTTTATATACCCCTAACTTTGGGGGTGGTCCGCCAAAAATACACCCAGATGACTTGTAACCTGTTAACAAGGTAATTTTTTTTTATTTTCAATTTCTACTCCCACCCTTCCCTCACCCCCCACTGCCACCTTCCCTCACACCCACTTGCCACTTCCACCCTTCCCACAGCCCACCCCCTACCCCCGGCAGCCCCCCTACCACCCTTCCCACACCCCACCCCCTACCCCCAGCAGCCCCCCTACCACCCTTCCCACACCCCACCCCCTATCCCTAACCCCCGTCGAAACAGTTGGTACCACTCCAGCGGAAGGAAGAGAGAGAGAGAGAGATGGAGTAAGGGGGAGGGGTTTTACGGGAGGAGAGGAAGATCGAAGAGAGAGATAGACGGGGGTGTTGAGGGAGGTAAGAGAGGAGGTGTGCGAGCAGGGCGGTCGTTTGGGAGGGTGGCGCGCAGGTGCGCCGGTGGTCAGAGGTAGGTGGGTGGTGGCTGTGTTGTGGTGTTGCGGTGCTGTGGAACACCTGCTGCCCCAACCTTCGAATTTCAGCTTCACCACCTCATCAATCTTCCATTTATCATGGATTTCCTCCACCAAGGCTTGTGTAACACCTGCTGCCCCAACTTTAATCCTCTCTTTCATCCTCAATGCCGCATTCCTCAATCTCTTCAATTCATTTATGGGATCAATTTCTCTGCTATCTCAGTCTTTCCCTACTAAATAATGTTACTTTACTTTCTTCTTGTACTCCCAACATTTCCAGGAGCTAAATTATTCGACAATTTCCCACTAAATTCCACAACATTAGACTGATAAGTCCTAAATAATTTGGGTTCTGTCAAATTTTTTCTCTCAACAAACGAAGAATTTATCAAACTATAATCCAAAGTAGAATTAACAGGTTCACTTACAGTATTACTCAATGTTTGATCCACATTTCTAACAAAACCAAAACTGGGTTCTTCAATTTTGCTTCCATCAATCAATTTACCATAACGTATAGGAAGAAAGAAGGAAGAAAGAGATGAGGAGAAATGTGGAGAGAGATGAGCAGTTGGTGAATTAACGAGGAAGAAGGTGAAAGCAGAAACAAGTAAAACACGTGCAAGTATTTACCAGTTCTTCCGGTGAAAGCAGGTAAAAGGTGTATTTTTGGCAGAACACCCCAAAAGTTGGGGGTATTTAAAAATAATCCAAAATTGGGGGTATTAAAAGCGGACCGCCCAAAGTTGGGGGTATTCTGATCCATTTTTTCCTTATGTTTTTAATAATATGTCCTCTCTTTCTCTCTCCTAACACACGACGTTCTTCTTTTATGAAGTATCTTTTTATCTCTCCCCTCTCCTTGGTCTTTGTGCAAAGAGAAACGTTGCAAGTGAAAAAATGAAGGAAGTACTTTTGTAGAAAATTCTATTTCCCATGCATCTTCATTTTCTCCATTTTCACTTTCAGTAGTCCAACTATTACCATCCTTCTTTAAGAAGTCATGACTTTTGATTATTGCAGGGTAGGCCCAATTATGTGGGCTATTTTATATGTGGTCCTCGTTGGTAATTACCTACTATAGTAGGTTAAATTGGGTTATGTGACTTTGGTAGTTCAGATTACATGACTCACGTTGATATATAAAGCATAGCCAACTTGCCAAATAAGTATTTTTAAAAACACACTTTAACAATGTGAATTTCTAAAATAAATTCAGTGCGATGAGGGCATTTGAAAAAGTTCCCTTGCACCATATGAGTATTAGTATTTTTTGCACGCCATGCGTGCGTGTCATATTAAAAAAAAATTCTCAATTAGTTATTCATCGCGCTACTAAAAAATTTGATTCGAGCAGGACATTTATAATGATTTTTAATTTGTTTTTTAATATATATTTCTTAAATCAATGTTTTGTTGGTTTTTATAGTTATTTGTTCATCATTATTCAGATATTTATTATATAAGTGAAGGAAATACAAAGCAGATTAAAACTTGTGCTCAAGTAAAGTGGAAGAATTTGTTTATCAAATTCAATAGTTGAATATTAATAAAGTGGAAGAGTTTGATTTATATAATAGAGATTTACCCAATAATCAATATTTAGGTTTTAAAATATTATCATTATAATTATTAATATGAAATTCAAGTTTTTTATTTTTTGTATGGATTGTTTCAATCAAGTTATATTGTCAATTTAATTTTTGATAAGAGTTTTTCACACATATTTAAGAAGAGGAATCATTCTCCTTAATTTAATATTTAATTGAAATTTGAAATTCAATTCCATTATTAACTTGTTCAATATATATGGGAAGTAGGAAGAAGAAAAGACTATTTAATATATATATGGCAATTTAAATCATTAAGGATATATTAGACTTTTTGTGAGGGGACACCATCTTCCTCCCCCCTTCACTTATATAATAGAGATTTAAGATATTTCCGATGACGTGCAATTATTTTTTTTAGAAAAAAGTTCCGCTAACCATTTAAGTTTTTTTTCTGTATAGATTTCAGTTTCCTACCTTTCCTAATTCCTTTTTTTCATAATATATAATTTTTCTTCACTTATTGTTTCTTCCCCTACATCTTAATATATGGACGACAATGATTAATATCCCAAAAAATGTCAAACAACATTGAAGTAAAATTTTGACAAAATACAAAAGCAATAGAAATTTTTATTGACACTACATATTTTTAAATCACCTCTATTTATTATAATTTATACTTACAATTATCATTCCAAAAAGCTCTTCCAAAAGATTATTATAAAAATTGTAAAAGAATTGCTGAAAATTAATTTATCAATGCCTTATCTCTTTTGGTCTTATTTATCTCTTTAACACTACTAATTAAGAAAGTGCGGACATTTAATATCTCTACGTGAAAACTATTCACAAAAGGGAAATAAGGGGAAATATGAGTGAGATCAAGAAAAAAGAAAGGGTTTTTCTATGATATACCCCTGTATCTTTTAAAATTCTATAATGTACCCCTAATGTTTTTTTATTCTACACTGTACCCCTGTGTTTTTTAAGTTTTCTACATAGTACCCCTAGTGTGTATTAATGAAAACGGACGTTAAACATTTTTGAATTCCCATCCAAACCTCCCCCCCCCCCACCCCACCCCCCTCCCCTCCACCGCCGCAGCTCCTAACCCCCTCCCCCGCCGGCCCGGACCCCCTCCCCCCTCCCCTGCCAACCCGGCCCCACCACCCTCCCCTTCGATTTCCTGCAGCCCCCAACCCCCTCCCCTTTGATTTCCCCTGCAGCCCCCCCTCCCCTTCGATTTCCTGCAGCCCCCACCCCCTCCCCTTCGATTTCCCCAGCCCCTACCCATTCGCCTTCGATTTCCCATGCCCCAACCCCCCTCCCCTTCGATTTCCCTGAGGCCCTACCCTTCCCCTTCGATTTTCCGTTGCCCCCACCCCATCCCCTTCGATTTCTCGTTGCCCCCACCCCTCCCCCGTTGAATCCGGGTTGATTTTTATAAAAACATTGGTGGTTGCAGCAGTCATGGTGGTTATAGGGGTGGAGGACTAGGTTGGCGGCGGTCATAGTGGTTGGGGGGTGGAGGGGAATGGTGGGGGTTGGACTGGGGGGCTGGTAGGTGGGAGGGTTGAAAGAGAAGCCCAAAAATGCAAAGAGATAACTGTAAACATTACGTTCATTTAACGTAGGGGTACTATGTAGAAAACTTAAAAAACACAGGGGTACAGTGTAGAATAAAAAAACATTAGGGGTACATTATAGAATTTTTTAAAACACAGGGGTATATCATAGAAAAACCCAAAAAGAAATAAGAGAAAATTAGAAAAAAAAAAAAAGAAACGTGGTTAGCAAAAATAAATAAATTAGGATTCATATATTTGATGAAGGTTTACCAAATGCTCATACGTCGTTAGAGTTTTTTCTAAATATCCACATGGTAATCGAGTTTTTTTTTAAAATACTCACATGGTACAACGCTAGATTTTTTCTATATACCCATATGATTAAAGGGTGGATTTCAAAATATCCCCGTATGGCAATTTGGCCTATGTAGTATCCTTAAAACTCATCTTTCATTTTAAAGACTTCCTAGCCTTTGTGATTCTAATTGGGGTTTTATTGTCGTCTCGGTGACATACAAGGCTAAAGTAATAACGAATGAACAAAAAAAAAACAGCTTAAGCAATGAATTTGCTAATAGAATTACAGTTCTAGACAAAGGCATTTATTTTCCAATGCAATTTTGAATACTCAAAGGAGTTTTTTTTTTTAAATTATCTTTTTGATCTGGCAAAGAAAAAGTAAATCTTTAAATAAACTCAAGGATCACAAATCAAATTTTAACCTTTAAACTTGTGTGACACTATTTGCCGCCCATGTTTTACTAAACGCCCCGTATATTTTTTTACTTTATTTTAATATGAACCACAATCTGGTAAGAAGAGTTTAAGTCGACTTGAATTTCTATTATATATGGCAACAGGGGTGGAACACGAAAATATAGAAAAAGAAAAAAAAAAAAAGAAAAATTTAGAAGGAAGTAACTGTCTAAGTAATTAAAAAAAAAAGATAAAAAAGAAACTATAAAAAGAAAACAGCGAAAATTTACAACACAATTAGTTACTTTTCTCTCAACTAATTTTTTTTTTTAAATTTAAATATTCTTGATTTAGTGGAATAAACTGATTAAATATTTAGAAATCCCTGATTTATTAGATGTAATTAGCAATTAATTTAATTTTATACATGTTTTCACAAGCATCTCGTGCATATAAGGCTAGTATGAAGTGGTTTTAAATCAGGTTTGAGATGCTCCTACAATATTATGCATTGTGTAAGAATAAACTAGTGTGTAGCTCGGCGATGCTCCGAGTTTTTACTTTAAATAATACTTATATGTTTTGAGTTTATATTTATTTCAAGTTAGTTTGTTATATATATTTATGTTCTAAGTTATATATATATATATTTATATGGAGTAATTAAATAGCATATCTAATAGTTGGTAGAGGTGGTAAGATGTCTACGTTACAACTTATTTAATTTGTCACATGTTCGAATCTTACTACACAAAGTTTTGTAGTACATATTCCTTGCTACGCACACGACATTGAGTGTTTAGTGAATGGGGGTTTCACGTGACAACATATACTTTATTTGGAATACCTTTTAATATATTAGTATATATAGATAGAGCAATCCATACCCGTTTGATGAGGATTATAGTGATACAAAACAATTTTTCTACTAATATATTTTATTTCTATATGATATAAAAAAGTAAGACATGTGTACCTCGTGTAAAAAGATTAGTGATTTATCATTTCTTCATCAAAATGATGAGGATTGTTTATTACATATTCGTGTTATGTTAAGATTGTTTCTCTTAAGTAGGAAAATTGAATATTACAGCTTCGTTTTTTGGCCCTTTGTTCCACTTTTCTTTTATTACCCCTATTCTTTTCTTTATTCTCTACCATTACTATAATTATACTCAAGGAATTTATATCATTATATATATCATCAAGCCTCCATGATCTGCAATAAAATTATAAACACCCACGTTTACAACTAATAAAATAGGTAGTGATATTATATTATTACTACATAAATATATACAAGAGATCGCTGAAGCATGAAGAAGCAATTGTACGCGGCTGCAATAAGCGGGAACGTAGAGTTCCTGAGAGAAGCGCGGACCAAAGACGTAGAAAGCGCGGCTGCCGCATACAGCGACGCCGATTTCCTATGCTTAACAAGCCATGGGAACAACATCATCCATGTCGCGACCGAACACGGCCACCTTGATTTCATCGTGGAGGCATTACAGAGCTTCACAAAAGTGGCCAATCGACGAAAGCTCATTTGTGGGACAAACTCTGATGGGGACACTCCTCTCCATTTCGCTGCGAAACGACGTACCCCAAAGATAGCTCAGCATCTAGCTGAGAGGGAGAGGGAGATGGAGATGGAGGCGTCTCGCTCTCGAAATCCTTGGACTTGGAGTTGGAGGGTTCAAAATAAAGATGGCAACACACCACTTCATGTGGCATTATTGAATGGAGGGCGGAGCATTCAAGTTGCGGCTTACTTGTTAGAGGTTGGTCCTGAAGTCGCTACTTTTACTAACCGGCGCCAGAGAGCTCCACTTCATCTCGCTGTTACATATGATAACCAAGGTGCGCAAATAAGTTCTTAATAGTAGTACTTCATATATCCTCCCATAAGGCCATAATTATTTTGCTTTGGCTCTAAAAGTAAACATATACCCCAAATCTAATCGAAGCTAATCTAATCCAAATCTAAATTTTAATATCATGTAATCTAATGTTAAAAGATGTATTAGATTACATGATATTTAAACTGTTGGAAAGTTTGGTTGGTCCAGATGTGGGAAGAGCATTTACTTCTATAGTAGGTTGTTCCATAATGTGTTAAACATGTTATGAGGAGATAGTAGACAGTCTTCCGCGTGCTGTTGTCCGTCAATTGCACGTGTGCCAACCAATTTGGTTCGCGTGTGTGTGATTTTTGAAGCCTGTTTAATTTAATTTTTTGTCTCTTGGATTGCCTATAAATAAAATGTTACCTTTCTAATCAGACTATTTATTACAATAGAAAATAAACTCTCTCCAATGTTCATCCTCAATATTCTCCTAAACATCCTGTAAAATAAAATTCTCCCAAACACATTTCTACCTCCATTTGAGTTCAGTTTCCACTCCATCTACTGGAGTGCATCGTTTTGTGGATAAGACGTTAACCCTGAAGTCGGTGCTTGTTATTAAAATGCACCTGTCATGAAGTTGATCTATCAACTTAGGATAGTGATTGTATCACGGCGTCTCAATAAAGATAGTTTGATACTGCTTTTGTTACTAGTTCCAACGAACATAAACCACATATAAACTCATCACATTAGCGTTTGCTAAATCTAGCATAAGAGACACAACCTGCAGTATCACTTGGACTGTTGGACCTCAAATTCATAAGGTATGATAGCAATAATTTCATCAATATTTGCGATCAGCAGGGGACCTACATGGGGTGTTGGGTGGCACGTGCTTCAGTATTTAAAAAAATTGAGTACGTAGTTTTGGGAGAAAGGAAAAAAAAGAGACAAATACAAGAGTGCGTCTTGTGTGTAACATGTTACACCATAACTTATTGTGCAACATGCATAATGACATAGACTTAAACAAGAATGACATGGACTATACAAATAATGACATGAATCTCGTGTCATTATGTCGTTTATTTCACGTGGTTTGTGGGTTGTTACACCCAAGAATTTGTGTAGATACAAAGTGCATATATGTAAATGTTAGCTATTTAACCCCGCTCTTTGGCTCGTAGTTAGATAAAGAGCGAAAAAAATACAATTTCCTGGACTAAAACCAAAAAAGTATTGTCTCGTAAAAAAAAAGCTAAAAAAAAAATGCAATTTCCTGGACTAAACTATTTTTTCAATTCAAAAATTATAGAACAACAAATCTTCTATTAAGCCAATTAGAAGCTAGCTAGATAACTCTTTGATGGTTATTTTATGATTGTTGGATTTTTTTTTTTTTTTTTTTGTATGCTATTGAGTCAGTTTGTTGATTTGGACGCCTCCACCAAATTTATAATCCTGCATCCACCTTTGTCTACTATATTAATGATCAATATATATGTGTAGGAACTGAAATGTCGACTGTAAAGGTGATGAACACACTGAACGGGCAAGGGGCGGCATTAACCTGTAGGACCAACCTATTTGGAGAAGACTTGCACTTGCACTTGCACTCGCTTTCGCTCTCTGTAATAAGTTCGTTGTTGGAGAAAAATAGCGAGGTATGCTGCTTGCGAGATGCAGATGGGATGACCCCTCTACTTAGAGCAGCAATCAACTGTAATTTACCAGCAGTTGAAGCCATAATTAAGGATTGCCCGGAATCAATTGAGATACGTGATCCCACGGGAAAAAAATTGTTGCACCATATAAGACTACCAAATATTTTTGAGGCAAGGAAATTGTTGGATCATCCAGAGATCTCCATGTTTCACATCAACCAACAGGATGATGATGGGAACACGCCAATGCATATCGCTATAGAGAACCGCGATTTCGGATTGGTGAAAGCCATGGCTGAGTGCAACTCAAACTTTGCTATAAAAAATGAGAAAGGTGTTTCTGCTCAGACTCTTCTTGATCAGTTTGCCATCAATAATAAGCATGATGTTGCGGCCGCAACTCAAGCTTACTCTAAATCCAACAACTTGGGTACCATACTGGTATGCAAAAATTTTTCCAACTATAATCAAATTTTGGTTTATACTTCTATATTACTCCATAACTTATGCTTTCTTTTCCTCAACCTTAAAAAATATTTATATATATTGACGCAAGTATGAAAACAAGCCAACGATATTCTGTCGCTTAGGGAGGGTATATATGCGGGTTACCGGTTTTTGCAAGATAATGATCGTTTGCTAACATACAAGTCTTTCTCAACTACCAACAATTTCTAGAATGTCTATTATATATGGCAACAGGGGTGGGATACCAAAAAATAGAAAAAGAAAAAAAAAAAAAGAGATGTAACTAACTAATTAATTTTAAAATAATAAAAAGATAAAAAGGCACAATAAAAAGAAATCAGTGAAAATTTACAACACACTCAATTATCTTCCTCTCAACTAAATTTAAAAAAAAAATTAAAAATCCCTGATTTAATAGGATAAACTGATTAAATTTTTTAAAATCCCTGATGTATTAGATATAATTAGCAATCAATTTAATTTTTTACATGTTTTCGCACGCTTCGTGTACATATAAGGCGAGTGAGAATTAAATGGATAATTAGTCAATTAATGTGCCAGTCTCACGACAAACATACACACATATGTAAATTAAAACGTGACCGTAACTGGCATGGAGATTGGATATAATGGTGAAGAATCACACCTCCATTATTATAACTTAATTACATGAATGTCACTGATTCTAAACTAGGATAGATTTAACTAAAGATACATAGTTAATGCTACTCGAAAGCCGTAACTTGGTTTTTGCATGTGGTCAAACAGCAAATAAAAGGAATCAGTAATGCCAATTTAGTGAAACTTAGTTCAACTTTTCAGCCAAAAGATAAAAGTTGGTTCTAATTAATTAATAGCTTTTTGATCTGTTGGCTTTTATATTCTGTATTTATTTTGCGTTAAACAATAAACAACAACTGATTATAGAAAAAACACTTTTAATAACAACCAATTCAAACAATCACTATACACAATTAATACATATAGTTGGTCAAGAATTAAGGTTGACCTAGTTGGTTGGAGGCCCTCCTTCCATCCCTGTGACAGGGGTTCGATTCTTTGCCCTTGCAAAGTGAGATCCCTAAATAACTTTTTATACAATCAATTTTTTATTTGGTCAAATTTTCTTTGTTACAGTCAGTTTGGGTTCGCAATAAATTATTGTGAACTCGGTCCACTGAAGACTTATTGAAAGTAATCTTCCTCTCTCATCTACGTGGATTATTTTTAATTCTAGTCATTGAAAATAATTAATTGCAGGGGAGGGAGAATGAGATTGAGCTAATAAAGGAGGAACTTTTGAGTAAAGAGTTATATGAAGCAGCTAAAAATGAAGAGTGGGAATCCTTGAAAAAAAGACTAGAAGAGGGCGTGAATGACAATTTGTTTCTATCTCGATTACCTGATGGAAGCAACATTATGCATATAGCAGTGGAGGGCTTCCCAATCAATTTTAGCTCTGATTATGTTGAAGATTGCCCAGATGAGCCATCAACGTGTCCTAAGGAATTGTTCATTGTAAGTGCACTAAAGAAGTTTCCTCTCCTTTCTTCTCAAACCAACCATCATGGTCAGACACCTCTTCATCTCGCGATGAGTCGTGAGACACTAAGGCCTAATGGGATGCTATTCAACTACATAAAGGAACATTTCAGGCATATTAAAGAATCAACAACTCATGGGTCTTGTTTCCTACTACCTCCATGGAAGGCAAAAACTGCGCAAGGCGACACACTTCTTCACTTAGCACTATATTATTCTAGATTTGAATTCGCCAAGTACTTGATAGAGCTAGATGCAGAGTCTGTTGAAGAAGTCAATAACAGGAAAGAAACTCCTTTTCACCTTTTATGTTTGAACATGAGTGATGACGGTGACCTCAGTAAGTTCTATTATACTCTTACCCCTACTATCTTTACGGCCCATTTGCTAAGCGATCAATATACTAATGGTGGTAATGGTAATGCATTTTAATGTAAATTTGTAAAAGAAGTCTATTTCACCCCATAATATCTTTTTTCCTTTATAAAAATTTACTACCATCCGTTACCATTTCCGGAACTAGTATTGAGTGGTATTGAATATTTATGAAGAAAAAAGCATCTTTAGGTAGGAAGTTTCACTATTGTCGATATTAACATGAGATTTATTTTTACAATATTACTCTATCATTAGTATTATTACCACCATATACTTCCTCCGTTTTATTTTAGTTGTACCCAAAAACTATACCTTTGCCAATGACACCTTTAAACTTCAATATCGATAAGTAAAAAATTTAGAAAGTTGATATCTTGAAAATACATGTCGAGATGAATCTGACAAAACCCTAAATGATGACTGTGTTTTACTTACGCGTAAATAATATATAAGGGTCGTAGCGAAGTTAGTGAATAGTACTCGCATCCGATTAAATCTGGGTTTGTATGTATCATTAATTATAGGTCGATCATCATCAGATGGAAAATTGGATGAATTTAACAAGATGGTGGACTTGTTACTTCAAAACAATGTATCAGTAGCCTATTCACGGGATGCCGAGGGTTTCACTCCTTTGTTGAGAGCAGTTTGTGGTAATCATCTTGGTGTAGCAGCACGAATACTTTTCCATTGTCCTCAGTCAATAAGACATTATGATTATCAAGGTCGGAACATATTCCACTGGTTAGGATCGCATTCCGAAAAAGATCGCAGGATGCAAGAGTTATGTAAAATGGTACCACAGATGAGAGTTCTTATGAATAGCATTGACGACGACGGAAACACGCCACTACATCTTGCTTTTAAGAACGAAGCTTTTGGCACGGCCAAGTTTTTGGTACAAGATTTCGACGATAAGTTTATCGAGAGAGGGCATCTAGATTATGATATGAGGACAGTTCATGATACGCTAGACGAAGCTCATAATGTTCCTCGCTGGGTAAGTACCAATCTAACATTTATGCTTTGTAAAATCATCATTCATTTTCACACTTTATTAATTAATGCAGTCCTTTAAACACCTTATATATACTCACTCCGTCCTTTAATATAGATTTCACATTTCTAATTTGAGCACAATTCATAGGTAAAGAAAATTTTCAAAAAAAATTCCAATATATAAGAAAAAACATAGTCATTTGGGATCTTGTTTGATTGTGTACATTCGGTAAATCAAACATTTATACTCACTCGTCCCAGAAAGATCTAAACACTTCTTGGGATACGTAATTTAAGTTGATAAGTTATAGTGTGGTTATCAAAAGCTATTTTATTTAAAAAGTAGATGTAATAGGAGTTTTTGGGGTATTTTTTTATTAGAGAAGAGATAAGGTTGGATAATTTATTGATAAAAGATAGAGTGTGGGCCAAATGAGTGTAAAAGAAATAATATATAAATAGTGGAACCTAGGACTGCTAATCGAGCGAGTCGATCGCGAGCATGACCCTGCTCGACTTGACTCGGAAACCCGAAAACCTTGCTCGACTTGGAAACTCGTTAAGCTCGTTAAGCTCTTGCTCGACTCGTGCTCGTTAATTTATTTTGCAACTCGGCTCGAAACTCGACTTGACTCGATCTTGATAAGCTCGATTACCTCGACTATTATGGGGAGGGAGTAAATTTTTTTACTAATATATAATTACATATATAAATGATACAAAATGTGCACAAAGAAACTAAAGACCTGGAGAAATGAGAAATCTATTGAGGGGCGGAGGGAATATATTTTAAGTCGAATGGAGCATATATAGAGGATTAAAAGGAGTAGCATTAATCATTTGTACATTCTTTGTACGTAACTATTGTATTACTACTGCTCTTTACAGTTTACAAACTTTATGGAGTCAAAATTGTTGACGTTCGGTGGTCAATTCGTATGGAGCAATACTAGAAGTTATTATGGGGTACGGAAAACAGATATAAAAGAATACGTGAACTCATTAGGTGTGGTGGCAGCATTATTGGCGACATTAACATTCACAGCAGCATTCACAGTCCCTAGAGGATACGATGAAGTAGCCGGAACTGCAAATCTAATACTGAAAGTAGCATTTCAAGTGTTTATAGTGTCGGATGTGGTGGGGATGTGCTGCTCCATGATGGTCCTATTCTGCCTTCTTTGGATCCTTACCGCCTACCATGATCATAAAATTGAAGAATTGGTGCTTGTTGATACGACCATCATCTTGTTGCAATTATCATTTTATGCAACTCTTGTGACCTTTATGACGGGTGTGTATGCAACCACCTCCAAAGATTTTCTCTGGTTGGCTATCTCTACCTGTGTCTTGTGCACTGCTATAATCCTGTTAATGAGGAGACGTCTTATCTTGTCTTTCATGTGGAAATTCTTGGCCACCTCCTTTATTATTCTTCCTCAAGTATGTCATGTTGCGATCAAAGTAATTGTTGAGTATTTTCGGTCTTGAGTAGGGGCGAACAACACTCCACCACACCACCCATTTCACATCATTAATTATATTAATTAATGATTCCCCTCAAAAAAATTATATTAATTAATGATCAATGATAACTGCACTCTTCACTGACATCCCTACTATCTATCTATCTACTTATTTTATGGTTAGTTGTCTTTCCTACATATCAAGCTTGAGCAGGATTCTATATATTGTATCTTAAATTTACTTCTTTATTTGGTTGGTTTCTTAAGAAGTTTGTTGTCCATTTTTCCTTACTTTATGTTCTCGTAGTGTGATTCGAAGTTATTGAATACCCCTTGAGATAGGGGAATCTTTGACCTCTATTTACTTCTCCATTCCAAAAAGAAAAAATCACATGGTTTGGTTAATATTAATGTATCTTTTGTGTTACATGTAATCTTTTCCAATCAGGTATTGTATCTTATTTGTCGTTTTGGGTACTTCTACAAACTAGTTATTATTGTGCAATTTTGTCTTCCATACCAAAGACCGAAGCCTAAGCAACATCCTTAGAGTAAAGTGGTGTAAGTTCCGTTAAATTCACTGAACTTCGTATATTGGACCCTAAATAATGTCCTAATTGACTATTTCACTCTAAACATGAACATGTATATAAAAAAAAAATCAACATAAAAAATGAAGAGCTGTGTTGCGGGCCGGGCTAGATCTCTCCTTGTCATCGACGATGGCGAGGAAATCAGCTTGAGGCATCGAAAAGCCGAGGAAGGAGGCGTCAAAAGGTCAGAAAGGAAGACCATTTGTCGGCGAGGGGCGGCAAAAAGCCTAATATGGTGAGGCAAGTGTCGAAGATTAGGGCGGTGTGAGGGATGCATAGTGATGAGCAACAGGGCCGTCTCGTATAATTAAGGGTCCTGTGCTATATTAAATTGTAAGGATTGTAAATTTTTGGTGAATAAAAAGAGACGAAAGTGTTGTTAATGAGGATTTTTTAGAGAACAGGAAGAGACGAAACAAAAGACTAGATATAATTAACCAATTTGAATATGCTTCCAACATTACACTCGATAAATTGGAAAGGAAAAGGGAGAGCCTTTAATGGGTTTATGTAATTTCAATTTGTGTAAGTCAATTACATAGAGGATAATAAGATCTAAACTAGAACTAATCTGAACTTATCTGAACTTATCTGAACTTATTTTTGCTGAAAATAACTTCTAATACGTTGAATAAAATAGAACCTTTATTGAAAAAACTGTTAAACTATTATAATTAGTTGTCGCTGCATGTATTGCGTGCATGTAAAACTAGCTACTCGACATTACGAAATATCACAATGAAAAAATTGTCATCGCACGCATCGCGTGCATTGAAAGCTAGTTTAAATTAATTAGAAGGGCACTATATAAATCTTCTAATCAACTTCTATAATATATACTCTCTCTCCTAAAGATAATAAAATCGTTTATCCTCTGACCGTGAATATAGCTAATACATTGTTAGTGAACCATGTTAAATCTCTATGTTATTCTCCTTTAATTCTTTATTATTTAATTGCATTTGTCATAATAATAATGTATGGAGTGTAATTACTACAATTCCTATAGCGTTTAAGGTCCCAATTTACAATCTCCCCCCCCAAATCGTTATTACATGGGGTTAGGGCCTTAGAGGGACATAGAAGCCCCAACTGGTGCTCCATATCCTAAAACTTGTGTCTCGTTGCATCCCTTGCTTACTACCACACATCACCTTATGCATTTCAGGAATTCTTTGGTGTAATAACTTAAAAACACCTATTCTTTTGTAAAAAATCTCTAATGACGTAAAGTAAATGATAATGACATTAGATTCATATCATTATTTATGTAATTCATGTCATTTTATTAGGGTGTGTGTCATTATACTCATGTGAGGTATTGTTACACAATAAGTTGTGGTGTAACATGTTATACCCAAGATGCGATCTGTGCATGTATACATATACACTATAGTCTACGAGAGAGGATATTGAGTGTAATGTCCCGACTTCTAAGCATCGTTATGAAGTTAATTAATTTTAGGATTAGCAGCGGAAGACGTAGCTTGCTTAGTCGGTGCGTCACCTGTCGTACCTTCCGTTGGGAAAGTACAAGGCAAACATTCTCTCATGAAGCTGAACATGATTTATAATAATTATAGTAAATCTAGAAACATATAGTTAACTTAATCATAACTAGAGTTGCGTAATTTAGTGTCCATAAACTTAGATTACATAACTGTCATAGTCGCATAAGCTAAAGTAAACTATTTCTCACTGCTACACCATCCCATCTTCATATATATACCTAAAATGGAAAAACTAAACGTCATGAGCCGAGGCTCAGTAACATACTCCCTATGTTTTTTATCTTTCTCACTTATAATCTTGACACTATTCATGTTTAGAGAGAATCTTCTCAATTTTTTTCAATTTATAAGAAAAAATGTAGTCATGTGGGTCTTGATTGATTCCTCACAATTAGTACTTTATTAATATTCAATTTGTTATGATTTTTACTAATATATAATAAAAGATATTTAAGTTCAAAGATGTACATCGGAAGACGCGCATAGGAAAGTGAGAAGGATAAAAAAATAAAGGGAGTACTACTCTAACATCATAAATTCATCTCATTTCATTTTATTTGCAAACACAAAGGAGAGAATATAGTCAAACCATTTCGTAAATATTCACTTCGAATCAGGAATTTAAAAGCCATTTACATTGTCATTAATTAATATAATCTCTATTATCACATTTCCTTATCAGAAAATTTTCTTTGGTTACTTGACGAGTATAACAGACTTCATAACCATCGAGGACATAAGTTCCCTATCAGAAGGTGGCATATAATGTCATAAATTATCGTATCATAAGGCAAAGCTACCGAGGACATTAGTCCCCCATCAGAAGGTGGCATATAATGCCAATAGTAACAGAAGGCAAAGCCACCAAGGATATTCGTCGCCCATCAGAAGGTAGCATATATTGCCAATAGTAACAGAAGGCAAAGCCACCAAGGACATTCGTCGCCCATCAGAAGGTAGCATATATTGCCAATAGTAACAGAAGGCAAAGCCACCAAGGACATTGTCCCCCATCAGAATGCGGTATATAATGCCATAATGCGGGTGCCACTGAGGATATTGTCCTCCATCAGAAGGTGGTGTTACCGCTAGATGACAGAATAACACGTGCATAACCCCAGAGAACATAGCACAACTATGAACCATCTTTCACTTTCATTTATCATTTTCGTGTCTTTCAAGTACTTTTTAGAATTCATAATAAAGTCATTGTATAAACGTCATCAAATTATCATACTTCTCATAGTATCAAATCATTTACAAACACCATTTACATCGCTAACGTTTCATATCCCACATACCATAAATAACATAACATAAATATTATAAAAGCAGTAGACGTTACCTAGATTCCTGCTTAACAACCTTAATTAAAAGCTGGGGGAGGCTGTAATATTCCTTCCTTTAATCTAACCAAGAATTTAAATAACATAACTATAATATTTATTTACTCTAGTACATGATAATCTTTTAGTTAATATTATTACTCCCTCTGTCCCATAATATAGTGCTTGTTTCTCTCTCTTGAGGTCAAACTTTAAAAGCTTTGACCAAATATTCTCATGAATATATATATTAAAACATACTCATGTGGAATCTTGTTTGATTCGCCTCAACGTGTAGTTTCACAATATCAACTTTTTATATTTTTTATTAATAAGGAATTGAAAATATTGAAGGTCAAAAGGTCCATCTTGAAGACCGTGTAAAAAAGAAACAATCACTATATTATGGGACTGACGGGGAGTAGTTATAGTATAAATCAAATGTAAATGGTCTTATTTAATGTTAGACAAGAAAATGTTAGTAATGAGTCCAAAGTCATAAAATGTCCAAGTCTTCGTCCATATTGGCATTATCCTCGGAAATAGTCATAATGTCCATAAGTCAAATCTCAGTCATAAAGTAAATGTTATAGTCAATATATTTTAATTATATGTTATTAGAAATTATAATTATCAATTCATAAATTATAATTTAAGGTTATCACTTATGAATTACTACTAATTTAAGTGATTTATGAATTAAGTCAATAGAAGTGAAATAGCAACAACTTAACCATTTTCATTTTATAGTTACTAAGTATAAGTAAATAACATTATATTAAATAGTTAGTAATTAGAAGTTAGAAGTTAGAACTTAGAAATTAGAAGTTAAGTAATTTAAGCATGGGTTAGTATAAGAGTCCATAATTAGTAGTTAGTACCAATTAGTCATTCATAATTAGTTAGAACAAGCTAAAGGTCCGAGAGTATCTTACTAACTTAGTATAATTCTCCATAATCATATTTTAAGTTATAGATAAGTAAGTATTAATGCATTATATATTAATACATTATATTAGTTAATGAAAATTAACTCTTATAGTTCAAGTGATAAGGTGAGTTCTTTTATAACATTTTAGTTATCAGTTAAACATGAGCATAAGTATCAAAATTATATAATCAGAGACATGTAAAATTTTCTTATTTAGTCCATTTAATTCTACTGATCAGCACCTTATATAATTAAGGAATAAGCAACACAAATCTAGAAGGTATGGTTACAATCAGTGGTGGATCTAGGAGTGCAACCATATGGGTTAAGAGCCGCCCAAAAAATAAGCTATAATCATCTACTTAAAAAATATAATAGATTAATTAAGAAAATCAAATTGCAATAGCTAAATAAGATTTTATCGCATTCTTGTATCGGATTTGGAGGTTCTCTTAAAGTAGGGGGAGAGCAAGTGGACGATCTTTTAGACTTCCCCGCACGATCTTTCGAAAAAATTTCTAACCCTTAATAGTAAAAAAAACAACTCCACTATCTACACAAGCAACAACAATAAATTGGGCACCCAAATGGCCAAAAAACTAATGCATTCAACATTTACCATATAATTAAAAACAATCAACACATAGCTCAAACGATGTAATCTAACATTTCAACTATTTCCATAATTTAAAGAATTTCAAACATCAAGCAACAACAATTTTCTCACCCATAGACCCCAATTACTACTAGCTATTTATAATTATTAGAAACTCAACAAATTTTAAAAATTTAATAAATATTCTAATGTTTCAAATCTAAAATTTAATTATATATTTAGATTGAAAAAACAAAAAAATTACCTTTGGCTCCGGGGCGGGCGGCAGCCACAGGTGATGAGTGGTTGTTGCCGGCGGTGGGGCAATGAAGGATGGGGGTTGCCGTTTGGTCTTGCTTAGGTTTTAGAGAAGGAAAAGGTGTGTGTGGGAGAGGCAATAAACGAAGGGCAGCAACCAAGAATTTAGATAAAACCAAAAGCCAAGAGGTGAAAAAAAAGAAGGAAAACGGGTTTGATTTGAGTGACCAAGATAGAACCAAAATGAAAAAAAGAAGGAAAAAGAGTTTGATTGTTAGCAGGAGTCGATCCCGTGACCACGAGTCCAAAGCAAGCGGCTGAAGTATCAAACAAAACAATCTTGATGCGCTTAGTTTTTGTGTTTAGTGTTACACGCAAATTGTATATATCTGTTTCTTACTTTTTCTTTATTTAAAAAAAACAAAAACTAAAGCAAAGATGAGGTGGATAGTAGAGGGGGATGAAAATACCAGGGTCTTCCACCAAAGCATTAAAATGAGGAGATTGCAAAATTGAATTAATACAATAAAGAATGATCAAGGGGAATGGAAATCTAGCCTAGAGGAGGTCAAAAGTGCTTTTTTGAGTTTTTATATGTCACTGCTTGGTAGCAAAGGGGACACAAGACCAATATAAAATGCAATTATTGAGAAAGGCAAGCTGATTACAGAAGATCAACATCAAAAATTGAATCTTAGCTTTACAGATGCAGAAGTGAAGCAAGCTATGCTTTCTATCCCTGATGAGAAGTCCCTAGGCATTGATGGCTTTTCAAGTCATTTTTTCAAGAAATCATGGGAGATAGTTGGTCTTGAGATAGTGGCTGCAGTCCAAGATTTTTTCAGGCATGGGGAAGATGCTAGCTGTGATCAATGTAACAACAATCACTTTAATCCCTAAAGTGAAATGCCCAGCAACAGTAGGGACTACAGGCCAATAGCATGCTGTTCAGTCATATACAAGACCATCACAAAACTGTTTTGCACAAGATGAGGGAGTGTTCTGCCAGATCTGATTGCTCCCAACCAAGGAGCCTTTATTAGTGGAAGGAGTTTCATTAATAATATACTCTTATGTCAAGATTTCGTAAAGAGGTTTAATAAGAAACACGATCAAGTTCCAAGGGTGATGATGAAGATAGACCTCAGGAAGGCCTATGATTCCATAGAGTGGTAATTCATGGAAGACCTGTTGTTAGCTTTAAATTTCCCTTCCTATTTCATTCAATGTGTGTTATCTTCCATTAAAACTCCAAGATTTACACTGTTGATAAATGGAGGAACAGAAGGTTTCTTCCCTGCAAAGAAGGGGTTAAGGCAAGGGGACCCTTTGTCTTCCCTTTTGTTTGTGTTGTGCATGGATTATCTCTCCAGGATCATGGCTTATATTGGAGAGGTGAGTGTTTTCAAACACTTTATTGGGTGTGCTAGCATGAAAATGAATAATCTATGTTTTGCAGATGATTTATTATTATTCTGTAAGGGGGACACTACATCTACTTACTTGATGCTGCAAGGCCTTAAGTTGTTCTCAGAATCTTCAGGTTTGAAGGCAAATAACAACAAATCAGCTCTTTACTGCACAGGGATCCAAGAGGGAGAAATGCAAGAATTCAGCAGTCTTCTGGTTTTGTTCAGGAACAATGCCTTTTAAATATTTAGGAGTTCCTATCTCCTCAAAAATATTAAAGGCAGCTGATTGTGAGATACTTGTGGATAAAATGACAGCAAGGCTTAATACTTGGAGCTCTAGAAACCTCTCTTTTGCTGGGAGAGCTTAGCTAGTGAATGTAGTATTGATGAGCATTCATAGTTATTGGTCACAAATATTCATTCTCCCTGTGAGTGTGCTGAACAAGATTAATAGTGTATGCGTAAGTTTTTTGTGGAGTGGGAAAGTAAATGAAATAAAAGGGGCTATGTGAAGCGAACTCAGGTTTGTACCCCTAAACAACAAGATGGACTGGGATTTCGAGATATAAGAAGATGGAATACAACTGCAGTTGGGAAATTGGTATGGCATATTGGAGTGAATAAAGATGATTTATGGGTGAAATGGGTTCACACTATATATATCAAGGACCACAACTGGTGGGATTTCCAACCTCCACCAAGTGCAAGCTGGGTAGCGAAGTACTTATGCAAGGTGAAAGAGGAATTAAAGTTACAAGCTCAAAATTGGGACAGCAACAACAAATACCAAATCAAGAAAGTCTACCAAATGATGCAACCTGAGGTAGAAAATGTACAATGGGATAGAGGTGTTTGGAACAAAATGTCAGTTCCCAAACACAAATTCATTTTATGGCTAAGTATACATAACATACTACAGACTAGAGGTAGACTAAATAAGCTTGGCATTTGTCAGAATGCTAATTGTTGCATTTGAGCAAGGAATTGAAACCCATAGCCATCTCTTTTTTGACTGTTTATACAGTAAACATGTGTTATATGCTGTGTTGAGATGGATTGGTGTTAATGGTAGAAGAAGGTCCCTGCTACAATGGATTATGTAGGTCCATAGATCATACACAGGCACAAGGGTGAAGAAAATGGTTCTATGTACTGTTCCCACTTATCAGATATGGAGAGTGAGGAATGAAGCTCATTGGAATTTACAAGTTTATAGTGTAAATAAGAGTATAGAGCATATCAAATACACTGTAAAGCATAGAGTGCAATTTTGTTTACCAAGAAAATGTAGTGCACAAGATAAACTTTAGATGGAACAACTTTGATTGTTTGTATACTAACCTCTTGAGGTCCTTTGGTTTATCTTGTTCTTAGTGTTGTGCTAAGTTACGAGAGTTGGGTTGTAAAGGGTTTGTTTTGGTTTGGAATACAATTTTACTTACTCACCAAAAAAAAACTGCACAATTTTTTTCCAAAATTCATTGGGTTCATCTGAACCAGTGAGCCATAGTGGATCTTCCCCTGGTTGCAATACCTTAATGCTTCAATATGGAAGCAATAAAGAAGAGGTGTGGGAGGAAGAAGAACGAGTTGCAGTGGGGATGCAGTTCTCCGATGGGAGTGACAGCGCTATGGGATGCAGCGTCGGCGGGGTAGCCATGGTGGCGGTAAGCAGAGTAGAGCAGGGCAGCACACAGAGTAGGGGAGGGGAAGAGAGGGAGTAACGAGAGGAGAGAGAGAAGCAGCGAGGGAGAAGGATAAGCAGGGGGCTGCGCGCGATGGCGGTCGGTAGTGAAGGGTTGACGGCTCCGGCGAGCAGACAACAGGGAGGAGAAAGGGTGTGAGGAGAGGGAGAACGAGACGGGGAAAAAGGTGTTTATGTGTGGGAAAATCAGACAAGAATGAATGGTACTTCTTGGAACTTACTTGCTACATATAGCCCAAGTATTTAGGAACAAGGTATTAAAAAAATATAAAGCCATAAAAATGGTTTGTTTAATAAATAAAAATCTGATTTGTTATTAAGAAAATCATGCATGGTAAGCTTTTCATGCTACTCTTTTGTGTTATTCCAATAGTTTAATAATCACCCACTTGTTTGCTTATGGCTTCATTATTTAATTTAGCAACCCATACTACTCCCTCCGTCCCTAGGGTAGGTTAGGGTGTTGGTTTATGGAGAGGAGGAGAGAGAAAGGGAGGCTGGAGAAGGTGGTTTCTTCGTACTGGAGCCAGAGAGGGGGTGAAAGAGGGAGAAAATGGGTTTGAAGAAGTAACCAGGAAAAAAATGCAAAGACAAAAATTTACCTATTGTTGAGGTAAATGGTCACCTGAACCTATTAAAAGAGAATACCTCTACAAGATTTGATTATTTTTAGTTAATCCAAAGTATGACTTATCTTGAGCAAATAGGCCAAAGGTTAGCTTATTCTTGACAAGTTTTTCTAAAATAATTTATACTCAATGCATAATAATATAATCAATGAAACTTAAATTCTTCTCTTTGTATCAAGATCTAAGACATTATTGGAACATTTAGGACATAGCTAAGCTTATAAATATAATTATTCTTGTAATTAAAGTTGCTTAAGATTTGGGCTATTACAAAAATCACTATTTAATAAGTATATGTCTTTGTGAATAAATCGTTTATATTGACAATAAATGTTTGAAACCTCAATCAATGGTACGACATGCACTACAATATAATTAATTAATACTCCTTCCATTTTCTTTTGTTGTTTTTTTGCTAAGCAAGTAAGTAGATATATTGATGAAACAACCATTACAACCTAACCAATCTAGCTAAAGGGAGACAAACCGACTAGGTTGGACCCCCTCACCTTTAATTTAGATCAGACAACAAACTATTTTCTTTTGTTGTTCCTATCTGGAATCAGTGAAGAAATAAATGCAACTTAAAAAATTGTTAAGATTCCACTATTTAGAATAAAATTAAATTGATTAAAAATAAAGATTCTATCCATTTGAGTGTATCTATGTTAAAAGCTTGAGGGGTAAAAGAGTAGAATATGACTATTGAATAGTGTAAACACATTTATTGTAGCTTAAAACCAATGGGGATTAACTCATAAAATTACACTATATTAATAGAAAGATTTAATATAGGAACAACAAATTGAAATTTTCCAATGAGGAATACAAGAACATCAAAAGGAAACGGAGGGAGTATATACTAAAAAGTAAGGGTGCGTCTATAACTTATTGTGTAAAAACATTCACATGTGTGAACAAATTCATAGCATTATTACTCATTTTAATGTCATTATTGGTGTATTTCATATCATTTTGGAGTTGTCTCATGTCATTTTTTATAAATTTGTTTCATGTCATATACTCCATCCGTTTCTTTTTAATGGTTACACTTTGGGTTTTGAAACTAATTACAAACTTATATATGTTTGACTATCATTTGTGATTAATAGTTAAGGAAAAATTTAGGCATGTGAGATCTTGTTTGATTCATTTGGATAAGTACTTTTAGAATATCCAGTTTTTATAAGTTTTACAAATACAAATTTAAAGTTATTAATGTTCAAACATTTATATTGGCAAGCGTGAAAAGGTAAAGTGTAACTATTAAAAGGAAACGGATGGAGTATAAGACTCTTTCATGTCATTATTACTGACTTCTATGACATTTTAGCAAACTTATATCATTTTGGAGGTGGTTCATGTCATTTTCCCGTATTTCATTATCATTTGTCAACTCCTTATGCCCCATATCATTATTACTCATTTCTGTGTCATTTTTCAACAAAATTGTATCTATTTCCCCCTATTTTATTATTATTTGTCAACTCTTTTTTATACCATATCATTATTACTCACTTATATGTCAGCATTAGTCTTTTTTGGGAAATTCTACATGGTGACCTCATACTTTCAATTTTTCTATTTGGTGGTAAGCCAAAAAAAGATTTATACAAAGTGACCTCCTACTTTAAGCAATTTTACTTGGTGACCCCAATCCACTTATAACATGGCTAACCACCCAATTATAGGTGAATTACTAATCTACTTAGCTACCCCTAAGTTAATTATCATAAAATAGAAAAAAAACCTCATATCCCTCGTTTTTTTATCACTCTAATTCCTCAACTTCCCGACATTGCTCTCATCCCTCTGTCATCTCCCTTTTTTTTTTTCCGATGCTAACTCTACAAAGTTGTATCAATTCGAGGTCGAATTGAGGTAAATTCAAAGCTGCTATCAATCTGAGTTTCCAATTGAAGTAAATTCACTGTGCTATCAATCTGAGGTTCGAATTCATGGAAAGTTTTCTGCTGCTTTTTCAACGTTTTACTCCATGTTTTCAACTTGTAATTTAATTTCACGGCCATGAATTCATATTGTCACATAGTAAGGATTGCAATATATATGCGCATGATTTACTATTGCATGAATTCATATTTCCACATTATTTGTCAATATTTGAGAAGGTTCGAAAATCATGCACACTGTATTAAAAATTAGGGAAATTCTACTAACACTGGTATTATATTCACGCGGTATTTGGGTATGGGTAACAGTACTGGTGCTATGAAACCATTGATATAGGTTGGTTTATTTCTCGTTTAATGATGTGCGTTTGATGGACTTTTGTTTGTGTTATAATCTTATTATACTTTTCGAAGCTTAAGGAATTCACTCAAAGGGATAAGCATACTGTCATCAAATAAGTAAATAAGTGATAAGACAATAGTTTTGGCAGATATAAATTAAGGACTTCATCTTCTTTCCCTAGCTAGGTTAGGCTTCTCGTTTTCTATAATGATAATTGTAATAGAACTTGGTTGCTGAATTTATCTTGGTAATAAGTTATTCCATGCATAATCATGTAGGGCGACCTAGTAAAAAATGCAGGGATGCAGGTGAAATTAGGGAGAAATTAAGGGTAATAATTCCAATTTCCCCAACTATACTCGCGTGAGCCATCAGACGAGCAAGAGATGCAGGTGAAATTTCAACCTAAGGGAGAGGATGGATTGGGAGGGAGAAGTGTGAAGGAAAGAAGGAGAGAGAAAGAGTTTAACCTTTTTTTTGAGGGGACGAAAGAGTTTTACCTGAGGACAGAGAGTCAAGGAAGAAACGTTATTTTCAATTGACAGGCTATCAGAAGGGTGTCTTCCCTTTTAGGTACTTAGGTGTTCCTATCACATCTAAGAGACTAGCTAAGCCAGACTGTGACTTGGTGGAGAAAGTTTTGAAGAGGATTATATGTTTGAGCTCCAGACACCTTTCATATGCTGCTAGAGTCACATTGGTGAATGCAGTGTTGATGAGCTTGCACACCTATTGGGCTTAGGTGTTCCTAATCCCTAAAGGAGTGCTTGATAGAATCAGTCAGATTTGCAGGGCCTTGCTATGGGAGGGGAAAGTGTATACTTCAAAGCCCTCGGCCATCAGTTGCTTGGAGTCAAGTCTGCTTGCCTAAAAATAGACAGGGCCTTAGAGTCAGGGACTGCTACTCTTAGAATTTAGCTGCAATTGGAGTGTATGTGTGGCAGGTTGCTAAGAAGGCTGATTTGATGTGGATTAAGTGGGTGCACTCAGTCTATATCAAGAAGTCTAGCTGGTGGGAGTATCAAGCTCCTAAAAATGCCAGTTGGGGTTAAAAGAAAATTTGTAAAGCAAGAGATAAGTTCAGAGTAGGATATGGTAATGACGGTCAATGGCTTGGTGCAGGTAAGCCATACACTATTAAGCTAGGGTATAACTGGCTCAGAGGGGAAGTGGAGAGAGTGAGATGGCAGTATTGGGAGTCGAACAACAGGAATGTTCCTAAACACTCCTTTATTTCTTGGCTAGTGGCTTTGAATAAATTGCGCACTAGGGAAAAACTTGCTGCTGCAGGAGTTTGCTCTAATACCCAATGCTTGTTATGCTGCCAAGGGGTTGATTCATGTCATCATTTATTCTTCAGGTGCTATTTTAGTAGAGTGGTGTGCTATAATTTTATGAGATGGCTCGGTATTCATGTGAGTTAGGATGAATGCATTTATTCATGCTGGAAAAAATAGGGTCGCAAATATAGTAGCAAGAGAAAACAAACAATCTGCTATGCTGCTTTGAATGCTACTGCGTATCATGTTTGGAAGGCTAGGAGCTCTGCATATTGGGACTTGAAGGTGCCTAGGCCTAGTGCTGTGATTAAAGTCTTAAAATGTGAAGTTTGTATTAGAGTCAGAGGTTTTGTTAGTGCTAAATGGTCTCAGGATGAGAGGATGTGGTTTGAGAATTTAATTAATACGTCTGATGGTAGGTAACTGATGTTTGTAGTGCTGGTTGGTTTGTGTTTGTTGGAGTCTGTTCTGTAGGTTAGTTGTTGTGGTGCCACTGTTGAGTGGTTAGGTTGTAAATGGGTGCATGGTGTTTTCTTGCCTGCTTTTGGTAATATTACTTACATGTTACCAAAAAAAAATTTGATGGGGGAGGTTTTTTTTGTTTATGATAATTAACTTAGGGGTAGATTAGTAATTCACCTTTAATTGGATGATTAGCCATGTTTTAAATGGATTGGGGTCACTAAGTATAATTGTTTAAAATAGGAGGTCACTTTCTATAAATCTTTTTTTTGGCTTGCCACCAAATAGAAAAATTGAAGATAGGAGGCCACCATATAGAATTTCCCATCTTTTTTTATATCATATTCAGCAAACTTGTATCATTTTCCCTATTGTATTATTCTTTGTCAACTCTTTATGTACCAAATCATTATTACTCCTTTCAGTGTAATTTTTACTCATTTTTAGCAAACTTGTATTATCTCCCCTTATTTTCATTATTAATTTTCATCATTATTAGACTATTTCCGACCCTTTTCCTTAGATTTTAGCCTTTTTTTAGTGTTATTATCTTCATTATTGCTTTCTTCTGTTCAGTTCTCTCCATCCGTGAGAGTTTTTGTCTCCCTTTTTGGTGGTTGTTTCTCATCTTTGTATGAGTTTTCTTATTTTCATGGTGTCAATAATTTGGAAGGTGGTCTGGATCCATAGGGGTTTAGGTTTTTTCAGCAATTCGTCACTGGGAACAATTATATCACAGAATCAGATTGTGAAAGTCTCTACTTGGAAAGATGCAAAGACATCGAAGTACACTGCTCGAGTCAAGCTTGAAGCAGTGGAGTTGGAGCTGTGCTCGAGTATGCTTAAATTAATTGGTTCCATTGTAAAAATTGTTGCAATTTGCTAAATCTGTATTTTTCAGATCTTAATTATCATTGTATGTGCCGTTTGGCTTATTATTAATGATATATTTTATCCCCGTAAAAAAAAAAGAGATATTGAAGTGTAGAATACTGCTTTTATTAGAAAATATGTCTAGGCAGTTTCACATAAACAGGACAGTGTATGGCTTAGATGGATTAGCTCAGTCTATCTTAAGCAAGATGAATGGTGGTCTTATGTACCTAATTCTAATACCAGCTGGTATTAGAAGAAGATTTGTGATGTGAAAGAAAGCTTAAAAAGGGTGTTGACACAAGTTGAGATCAACAATATGAGCAGATATTCAGTCCAAGAAGTGTATCACAAGCTGAAGGGCGCACAGACTGAGTTACCTTGGGATAAGGTGGTATGGAATAGACTGGGTGTTCCTAAGCACATATTCATCATCTGGTTGGCAATTCAAGGCAAGCTGAAGACTAAAGAGAAGTTGGCTTTGTATGGAATAAGCAGAGATGATCAATGCTTATTATGCAATAACAGTACTGAGAATCATCAGCACCTATTTTTCTCTTGTCCATTCAATGGTGGGTGTTTGAGGCTCATCAAGAGCTGGCTTCAAATCAGATGCATAACAATAGATCTGCAGCAACTTATCAGGAAGATACAGCGCAGCAGAAGATCAAAGTTTCACAAAAATGTCATTTTAGCTTGCTTGAATGCACTAGTGTATCTTATTTGGCAAGGTCGTAACTCTGTCTATTGGAATCGATGTGCTCCTAACATTGATGCTAGCTTTAAACAGGTTAAGAACATCATTAGAGCTAGAGTTTTAGCTATAATTATGCCACAGAAAGTGACAAGAAAAGATAAGCAATGGTTTGATAGATTGTAATTGGATGTATGTTAGTATTGGAACTGTTGGTTTCTACTGTTCTAAAGGGTAAGGGAGTCCAACCTAGTTGGTTTGCCTCCTTTAGGATAGTTTAGGTTGTAAAATGTTAAGTTTTTAATCAATCTACTTATTATATTAGCAAAAAAAAAAAACTTGTATTATTTCCCCTTATTTTCATTATTAATTTTCAACTCTTTTAGGATTTAGAGATATTGAAATGTGGAATACTGCTTTTATTGGAAAATATGTCTGGGCAGTTTCACATAAACAGGACAGTGTATGGCTTAGATGGATTAACTCTTTAAGTACCTCATTTTATTAGACATACTGATATCATTTTTGTTGACTTTTATATCATTTTTCATCAAATATGTATCATTTTAATTTCAACAAAACCTAAATTGTGAAGTGTTCTTAATCAATTTTCTTACTTACCAAAAAAAAAAATACAAAATCTAAATTTTCTTTTTCAATAAAAGTAAGTTAACTTCACTCAAAAGAAAAAAAGCACACATAAATTGAAAGTCAGATCCCCTCATTTGTCTCTCCTTCTTCTTCACTCTGCCTCCCCTTCACACACACTCTTTTTCTCCCTATTTTTTTTTCTCCTCCATCAATTACTCAAAGCTCTACAAAAATGGCTTACCAGGATGGTATTATTCAAGTCCACGACCTCCATTATTATATCTCTCAAACTGCTTAGCAGTGGTAGCGCGCTGCGAGGTCGAGAGAAGGCTCGTAGATAAGCTCGGAGCCACGGGAGTCGGAATAGGAGAGTATCTGGTTCGAGGACGGGGGATCCAGCGATGGGTTGCTGTTGGCGGCAAGACGGAGAAGTCGGTGTGAGGCGTCGCCAGCAAAGAGCAGGCAACGAATGGATCGGAATTGAAAATATCGAAAATCTAGAACATTTGCGGTCGATTTCAAGAATAAGTCTCGAAAATCTGGTTTCATTTTGTTAGATTTGTGGTCGATTTCAAGAACAAATCTCAAAAACCATGTCTATATGCTACTGTTTTCGTTTAATTTCGTGAACAAATCTCGAAAATGTGGTTCTATTTCGTTCGATTTACGGTCAGATTCGTTCGATTTTCAAGAACATATCTCGAAAATGGCAAGAACCGTAGGTTTTCCATATTTACCCCACACACAACGGCTCTTGAAGACTCGAATCGACGTAATAATATCGTCTATTTGGTGCCTTCAATGGCGGATTCACATGCTCGTAGTTCTTGATCGTTAGCGATTGATATCGCCATTGATGATGTTTGTTAGCTGTGAGTTCCAGCTTGAGACTTTTATGGAGAAATGGAATTGAAGAAGGTGGAGAGAAATAAAGAGAGATCTCTGATGTTATATTGAGGTCTATTTCACACGTGTGTGAGGTAAATATTACACCATTATTATGGTGGAACAGTTACATCCAAGACTCTATAAATTAAAATAGTAATGATATGCGTCATGTCTTGGTACGTATTTTTCACATCACAACAATAAATTATGTTTTTACGTTAATAATACTTCATGATCCTTTTTTTTTTATAAATAATTTCTGTTTTGACAATGATTACTTTGACAAGGTTCATGTAACGATTAGGGAAGTGTTATGGGGAGAAAGGTGAATCATATTTCTTGGGAGAAATTTAAGCTTTTAAAAAATCAGTTGAAGAAAAAAATACCGAATCATATTTACCGGACACAATTGTCAATGCAGAACTTTGAATATTAGTATATTTAATACTGACATGGTTTGACTTTTACACAATATCCTTTGATCGTGTTTTGTGATATCTGCATAAGGAAAAATATTGTCATGTGAATTCTTGTTATATTCGTCTCGACATATACTTTCAACATATCAACATTTTGTAATTTTTAGTTATAGGAAATTAGAGATATTATTGATTAAAAATATGCTTTGCCAAGCTTGTTGAGAGAAGTGTGTCAAGTATTTTGAAATAGAAGAAGTATTTTCCCCATTCCTAAATAAGTGTTTCGTTTTATCAACTAAATTTGACTTTATTTTCTCGCTATCATATATAGAAAAATATAATCAAGTGGAATCTTGTTAGATTCGTTCAATATATACTTTCAAAATATCAAATTTTTATAATTTTAACTTGTGCGTAATTAAATATGTTAAAGATTAAAGAAGCACATTGAGTTACGTGAAAGTGGAAAAGTGATCAATGTAACACTTCCTCCGCTCCAAAATCATTGCAAACCTTACATTTTTTTAGTAGTTCATTAATTAATGCAACACTTCGTGAAATGGAAAAAAGCTATACTCACACATAGGGCCACTTAAACTCAACAACTTTTCTTTCTCCTTATTTTAACATAAATATTAACACAATAACCCCCTTCCAACTCTCATAAATCTCCGTGCAAAAGACAAGTGCTGCATTAATTTTGAACTGAAGGAATATTTATGAACGCATGATGATATTCTGGACACATACACTTAGATTAACCCAATAATAATAAAGATAATGACATTTATGTTTACATTGGTTATCAAATATAATTAAAGTTAGAAACTAAATAGTGTAAAAAGTTAATATGATGCATTTATTACAAGACAAAGGAAATATTAATATCAATCATGCGAATTTATCTTATTTTGTACTGGAAAAGTAAATAAGGCGTAAAGATTCTCCATCTTAATGGAAAACCAATAACTTAAAGCACACTACAAAAAGAAATAAGGAGAAAAAATAGGAGAAAAAAAAAGAGTAAACTTGTCGAGAAAGCAACCAAAGAAAGAACTAAACTAGAGACCCTCCTCCTCAAGCTCTAAGCTTAGGAAAAATAACCATATGATGAGTATATAGACATAGCAAGATAAAATTATAGTAGGATACAAGGGAGGAGTGAAGTTACATTGTGAAGGAAAGTGTTGGTAACCAACTATTAGAGTTTGATCTAAAAGATTATATAAGAGGTAATTTGGTATTTTCATACCTATGCCTCTTTTAATTGGTATTCAAGTAACACCATTTTAGTACCAATTGATATTGATCAGGTAGTACTATTCCAATACCAATTTGAAAGAGGCACAGTTACCAAATGGAACTAATTGGAAGAGGCATAGATACAAAATTACGTTGGTTATATCTCTTCGGGACTCGAGTTGTTGGTTACTAAGGAAAGCTCATAATCTAAACTGGGTGGCGTGGTGGAGTGTTGTTCGCCCCTACTCTTATTAGTTGTTTGTGATGCATGTGATATAATATACCTAACAAACCGTTTGAGCCGCCTAAGAAATATTTGAGGAGCGGTAGCCGGTACGATGAAGAGAACGCCCAAGTAAGACATGATAAGACGTCTCCTCATTAACAAGATTACTGCAGTGCATAAGACACAAGTAGAGATAGCCAACCAGCGAGTATCCCGGTAGGTGGTTACGTACACACCCGCCATAAAGGCCACAAGAGTTGCATAAAATGATACTTGCAACAAAAGCATGGTCGTATCCACAATCATCACTCCATCCATTTTATAATAATGGTTCGCATTAAGGATCCAAAGGAGGCAAAATAGGACCATCATGGAGCTGCACATCCCCACCACATCCGATAACATAAACACTTGAAATGCTACTTTCGTTGATAGTTTGGGAGATCCAGTACTGTCATCGTATCCACCAGGGACTGCGAATGCTGCTGTAAATGTTAATGTTGTCAATAGTGCTGCCACCACTCCTAATGCGCTCATGTATTCCTTTACATCTTTTTTAGGTACCCCATAATAGCTTCTACTATAGCTCCAGTCGAATTGAGGACCCAACTTCAACAATTTCGATAAAAAGAAATTCGTAAACTGTCAAAAGAGTAGTAGGTATTCAATACTTACAATTTTGAAAGATTATACATTACTATAGAGACATAAAAATTCCTGTTACCATTGCCATATTCAAATGATGGAAATGCATGGTAACTAAATTTACACTGAAAAACATAATGATTAGGAGATAGAAGAACTAAGGGCTCGTTCGGCATTAATGACAGTTTCGTAAAAGTCATATGATATAAGGGGTATAATAAACATAAAATTAGTCATACTTATATTAAACACGTCCCTTTTAAAAACTGACAACAGAAAATTGGAAACTATTTTTTCTAGTTTCCATATTTTTGTTGTTGGTTTTCAAAAAAGTTGAAAACTGGAAACAAAAAACGATAGAGAATAAGCCATAAGCTGCTTAAACAGGCAATGCAATTTGAAAATTTACCTTAAATAATATTGATGCATACTTAATGAGGCGGTACTTTGAGTAGGTCCTCAATAATCATTATGTACGAGTTGGAAAATTTGTTTTTATCCCCCTTTTCCATCTTATTTTAATATTTCAATTACTTAAACAACCAGTTTTACAAAACTTCTTAAATCAAATAACTTATCAGTTTCAATTATTAACAATTTGAGATTACGCATAATCTATGTTTTAAGCTCATGGCTTTTAATGTCCATTAATTAACTCGGTTATTAGTGAGCTACTCAACTTAGTAAGTTATTAGTGAGCTTTGAGTTTCAACTAACTTACCACTTTTGACTTCTTTATCAACTAATATTGTTAAATGTAGCCTTATTAGGAATAAAAACATTATACCATGGTCCATGACATTGTCATGAGACCTTCCGACCCAATTATAGGTAACAATTATCGTCACTTACCAAAAATAAATCATATTAGATGCAATATGTTATATTGAAAGAGGGTGTGTACCGTATGCGTACGAAAAAGAGTGATGTAGACATGTTATATTGGTACTTACCCAGCCAGGAACAACTTCAACTTCGTCTAGCCCAGTATGGAGTGTCTTCATTTCATAAAGCAGTTGTCCTCTGTACTTAAAATTGTCGTCCAAATTTGATATTAAATACTTGGCTGTGCCGAAAGCTTTGTTCCGAAAAGCAAGGTGTAGTGGGGTGTTTCCTTCATCATCAATGCTATTCATTAGAGCTCTCATCTGTAGTGCCACTTTACATAACTCATGTATCCTGCGCTCTTTTTTTCCAAACAACCTTAACCAATGAAATATATTCCGACCTTGATAATCATAATGTCTTATTGACTGAGGACAATGGTAAAGTATTCGTACTGCTACCCTAAGATGATTATCATGAGTTGCTCTTAGTAAAGGAGTGAAGCCTTCAGCATCCCGTGCATAAGCTGCCGATACTACTTTTTTAAGTAATAATTCCACCAACTTGTCAAATCTTCCATCTAAAGGGCGTCCCGGCTTAAGAAATCCTGTAGCTAATAAGACAAACACCATATGTAACACTCCATTCTTTAATAAATGTTGTGCATGTGCATGTGCATGTTAAGTTTTGATGATGAAAAATAATATAATATGTTATAGTATGAAAGTTTGTTACAGATGGTTGAGAAAGGAATAAATAAATGGAGACATTGAAGAAATGAAGAATCAAGATTGAAGTCCAAGTTCATATTCCTAAGTTTATTTACTATATGCAAAATGTAATATACTTGAACTAGATGATATATTATGTGCCAAGTACAGAAATATAAAATTAGGATAATTATTATTTTCTTAGAGTTAAGGAAATAAATAATTATGTTAATTTTATATATCTATATAAAAGGAAAAAGATATTCGAAAATCAAGTTTTATAAAAAACCGATTTGGAAAAGGATTTTGAAAAACCGATTTGGAAAAGGATTTTGAAAAACCGATTTATAAAAGATAAAAGTTTTTTTCGATAAAAAAATAATAAAACGTTTTTAAAGAATTTTGATAAGAAGGAGAAAAACTGATTTTTCAATGTGATAAAGTTTGTTTAATAAAAAAAAACTGATTTAAGAGTTGATCTAGTTAATATAAGATATGGAGAAATCCTTATCCTACAAGGAAAAGGAAAATCAGTTTTTATGAAAGATAAAATTTGTTTTTAATAAGGAAAAAGCTTTATCCCTTAATTTAAGGAGTAAAAGATAAACATATTTTTTATGAAGGATTTTCAGTCAGTCAAGAAGTATATAAGGGATTGCAACTCAGTTTTATAACTAACGTTTTCAGAGAGAAAAAACCGGAGATATTAAGAGCTGAAAACAGTTTCCTAAGGCACAGGGTATATCACAGAGTTCTAGTAGATTAGGAAACTAAACAACGTTTGTAATTGTCCTCTAATTTGCTTGAATAAGAAGCACACTTTTGAGGGATTATTCTTTCTGTAATTTCTTATATTATATAGAGTAGCAACACTTAGGGTTAAGTGTTGGGGAGCACTACTAGAGTTAGTAGTGGGGGAATCGAATTGTATCAAGAGTTTGATATTTTACTATTCAAGTAATAAAAGAGTAGTTTGTGTGGACGTAGATCTCAGAGGTGAGATTGAACCACGTTAAATTCCTGTGTTTTATTATTTGATATTATTGTTTTAGTGTTTGATTAAGTTTCGTTTGAGCAAAAACGTTAATCGGAGATTTTACGAGTGAATAACACAAGGCACAAGACCGTGCTATAAAGGTGTTTTTGCGAAAATCGATTAGATTTAGCCACTCAATTCAACCCCCCCTTCTTGAGTGTCACCTTGTGTTCCAACAAGTGGTATCAGAGCAGAATATTCTCGAAAGGCTCATCCCTAGAGAATAGAAATCATGAATATGCAAGATGACTCTCGAGATAGACACACCAAGTGCCCGATTTTCAACGGAAAGACTACGGATGGTGGAAAGCTAGGATGAGGATCTACATCCAAGGATCGGATTATGAATGCTGGAAAAGTATTAGAAAAGGACCAATCCTTATCCAAGGAAAAGACGTTGAAGGAAAGATGGTCGACAAGGATGAAGATGACTACGATTCGATCGACTATGCAAAAGCCGAAAAGAACTATAAAGCAATGAGTATTCTCCAATATGGAATTGGACCTGATGAATACTCAAGGATTTCCGCTTGCACTACAGCAAAAGAAATATGGGACACGCTGGAGTTGGCCCACGAAGGTACGAATGAGGCAAAACAATCTAGAATAGATCTGCTTGTCCAACAATATGAATTATTTACTATGAATAAGGACGAATCTATTAAAGAGATGTTCACTAGATTTACACTAATCACTAATGAATTACGTTCTCTAGCAAAACATATACTTTTGAAGATTTAGTGAGAAAGGTGTTAAGAAGTTTAACAAATCGATGGCTCCCAAAAATAACCGCTATTCAAGAAGCTAAAGATTTGACCAAACCTTTCACTAGAACAATTTATTGGATCATTAATGACTCATGAACTTGTCTTAGATTCTAAAACTAATGAACCAAAAAGTAAAGGTATAGCCTTGAGAACTGAATTGGAAATTGAAAATAGTGATAGTGATGATGATATTGATATTCTTACTAGAAGATTTAAAAATTTTCTCAAAAAGAACAAAAACAACAATTCTAGAAAAGATGAAAATTTCAAAGGTAAGAGCACTACATCTAACTTTAAGAAAAGTGCTACTAATTCGGGTTGTTTCAAGTGTGGAGAGTTAAATCACAGGATTAAAGAATGTCCCATATGGGATGATGAAAAGTCCAAGGAAAAATGAGAACCATCCAAGAAAAAATTCAAGAGAGCAATGATAGCTGCCGTTTGGGGAGATTCAGATTTTGATGAAGAATAGTCAGAGGCATAGTGCCATGAAGCAAAACTATGTCTGAATGATGTACAGACATCACAGAAGGACACAGTGCCAGGACGATTCACACTTGTGTTTAATGGCGAAAAGCTCAAATTCCCAAGATGAAACGGAAGACAGTGAAGTAAGTCTTATCTCCCTAAAACCTTCAATACATCTTCTTTCAAAAAAGCAACTTGCTACTTTGCTTAGTAATGGCATTGATGATTGTCAAGAGATGAATGCTAATTTTTCAAACATGAAAAAAGAAGTAAAAATTTTGTCTAAGCAAAAGATTGGGTTGGAATTGGAATATAAGGATTTATTAAAGGACTGTAAAGAACTGATGAAAAAGAATGATGAACTGGAAAAAACTGTCGAAGAAATAAATGTTGAGTTAAGTGCCTTAAGGTACGAAAAGTCTCTCACAAAAGAAGTCGTTGATAACACTGTGCCGTACACTGAGCTAGAAGCGAAAAATTCGAATCTTGAAAAACAAATTGGATCTTTAATACTTGAGTTAATTAAAGTGAGAGAGTCTAGAGAAAGATCCAAAATTGTTCCACTTATGCTGCCTCATGATGCTAAGTTAAGTGACGAACTTGATAAAGCTAAAAGAGATTTAGAAATTTCAAGAAAAAGAAATAGCGATCTAAACACTTCTGTTGAATTCTTAGAATCACAATTGACTATTGCTCGGAAAATGTATGAAAAATGGTTAGATGGTCAAAAAGCCCTACACTATATTTCCAGTACAACTAACAATCGAAACAGAATTGGTTTAGGATATACAGACCAGAGGCACAGTGTAAGGCACAGTGCCAAAAATTTTGAAAGAGACTTTCGTAAAAGAAAATATGTTGATTTACCTGAGTATTTGATTTGCAACTTCTGTGGAAAGAATGGACACCTTATGGAGAACTGTAACATTAAGAAAAAGAGTGTTGCGAAAAATGTTAAGTATGTAAATCAAATCTGGGTTAGAAAAGACTTGTTAGAGGCTCAACGAAGGTTCCTAAAATTAACAAGTGATCTTTTTGTAGGCGAATGTGAGAGGAAGTAGCCTATGGTATCTAGACAATGGCTGCTTAAGACATATGACTAGTGATAAATCTCAATTCCTCTCACTATAAGCCTACCATGGAGGGTGTGTTACATTTGGCGATAACAAAAAGGGATAAATAATTGGTATTTGAAACGTCGGCAAATTATCCTTCGCCGTTTTAAGTCAAAAAAAAAAAAAAAAAAAACGTCGGCAAATCCCTAACATAATCCATAGAGAATGTGATGTTGGTAAGTGGTTTGAAAAACAGTTTGTTAAGCATACCACAATTGTGTGATCAAGGTAATTTTGTTGAATTTCATGCATAAGTGTTTTACAAGATAATTTGTGGCTTTGGGATTAATGTCTGAAAATTAGTTGAGTATTATGCTTGTTGTCCTCCTTTAAATATGTTAATTGGAGTAGGATTGCATGTCTTGGTGACACTTTTTGTGAGTAAAGGTCCACTTGATATAAAAAGGACTCGTAATGGTCTAATGATGCTGTCCTAATGTCATGATCCTATGTTGTCGAACTAATGAGCTATATGATCCTAAGTTGCCGACTTTTTGAGCTATGAAATGCAACTTCTTTCTCCTATAGCAAGCTTGATCTTTATCCTAATAATATGATTTTCTATTTATGAGTTTGACATTTGTGCCTCATTATTTCTTTCTTTCATATGTCTATCCTCATCTTCATTTCCCTGTTATATTCCTTCTTTTTCTCACCCATTGATCCAAAGTTCAACAAGTGCTTTTAATCTTGATTAATGATAATTTATGGGGCAAGAACATCTTGATAAGATGATGGAAGAAAAAGACGCATCAATTAATGGGGAACATGAAAAGGTTGGAATGAAACACAAATACGTGAAAGAATGAAAGGTACTGATTGCACAGTGCCAGGAGATGCATCAAAAACAAAATGAGGTCCGAATTAACTTATTATCTTTGATCTCTTATTGATTGACTCTAGTAATATTGTATGGTCTGCTTCTCCTTCAAAAAAAAATAAAAGAAAAAAAAATGAAAAAAAGAGAAAAAGAAAAGAAAAGAAAAGGAGAGTAAGACATTTATTTTACATAAGTCCTAGAGTTCAAGTCAAATGTGAAGAACATTATCAAAGTTTTGAAGATCATCATTTTGGATTCCAGTATATCCGAAGATTAGTTATCTTTGAAAGGGAATAGATTGTTCAGTGACACAGTGCCACACACAATGCCACATTGAAGAAAGTCTTATGATGTTTATTTGCGGAAGTTGAAAATATGAAAAAAAGGGTTTAAGCTCTTGTTGAGCCAATTGCCATTTCAAATCTTCAAGTTGGCATTACCTATATTCATCTTACTTTCTTAGCCATCAACCATGATCCTTCATGATTATTTTTTGCTTCATAAATTCGGATTGTGAGTTGGGTTATATTTTTGCTTAATGACTTCGGATTGTGAGTTGGATTATGACATAGCACCAGCATCCTTAGTATTTATTGCTTGAGCTACTTGACTTATTTTCCTGACTATATCTCACTTTCGCTAAACATGTTGATGCTCTCCTTTTTGATAATGTCAAAAGGGGGAAGATGGGTATAATACTTAGCCTAATGAATAATTGGTTATCTTGGTTAGCATGTTACTTGTGAATGATGTTATGCTATTTTCGCTTATGTGATTAATGGTGCATATTTTGAGGGGGAAAAAGTGATTACTTAATAATACTATATTGAGTGTTTGTCATCATAAAAAAGGGGAAATTTGTTGTGCATGTGCATGTTAAGTTTTGATGATGAAAAATAATATATTTGTTATAGTATGAAAGTTTGTTACAGATGGTTGAGAAAGGAATAAATAAATGGAGACTTTGAAGAAATGAAGAATCAAGATTGAAGTCCAAGTTCATATTCCTAAGTTTAGTTACTATATGAAAAATGTAATATACTTGAACTAGATGATATATTATGTGCCAAGTATAGACATATAAAATTAGGATAATTATTATTTTCTTAGAGTTAAGGAAATAAATAATTATGTTAATTTTATATATCTATATAAAAGGAAAAAGATATTCGAAAATCATGTTTTATAAAAAACCGATTTGGAAAAGGATTTTGAAAAACCGATTTGGAAAAGGATTTTGAAAAACCGATTTATAAAAGATAAAAGTTTTTTTCGAAAAAAAAATCATAAAACGTTTTTAAAGAATTTTGATAAGAAGGAGAAAAACTGATTTTTCAATGTGATAAAGTTTGTTTAATAAAAAAAAACTGATTTAAGAGTTGATCTAGTTAATATAAGATATGGAGAAATCCTTATCCTACAAGGAAAAGGAAAATCAGTTTTTATGAAAGATAAAATTTGTTTTTAATAAGGAAAAAGCTTTATCCCTTAATTTAAGGAGTAAAAGATAAACATATTTTTTATGAAGTATTTTCAGTCAGTATAGAAGCATATAAGGGATTGCAACTCAGTTTTATAACTAACGTTTTCGGAGAGAAAAAATCGGAGATATTAAGAGCTGAAAACAGTTTCCTAAGGCACAGGGTATATCACAGAGTTCTAGTCAGATTAGGAAACTAAACAACGTTTGTAATTGTCCTCTAATTTGCTTGAATAAGAAGCACGCTTTTGAGGGATTATTCTTTCTGTAATTTCTTATATTATAGAGAGTAGCAACACTTAGGGTTAAGTATTGGGGAGCACTACTAGAGTTAGTAGTGGGGGAATCGAATTGTATCGAGAGTTTGATATTTTACTATTCAAGTAATAAAAGAGTAGTTTGTGTGGACGTAGATCTCAGAGGTGAGATTGAACCACGTTAAATTCCTGTGTTTTATTATTTAATATTATTGTTTTAGTGTTTGATTAAGTTTCGTTTGAGCAAAAAGTTAATCGGAGATGTGAATAACACAGTGCATGGCACTGTGCTATAAAGGTGTTTTTGCGAAAATCGATTAGATTTAGCCACTCAATTCAACCCCCCTTCTTGATTGTCACCTTGTGTTCCAACAATAAACATAATAAGAACAATATAGAACATTTTATTATAGGAATAACGATAGCAGAAATATCGCCTGATGGAATTGTCACTCTAAATAAGGCTTAAATAAACTAAATAAAAATAAAACCCAATTAAAATCATCCAAAAAAATATCCTTAAAAAGGCAAAACAACTCATATACCCAATAATGTATATGATGCTAATGTTGTAGAGTTACAGCAAGTTATGAACTAATTATATAGTTCGTGTATAGGTTATTCCTTACCCTATAATTCGAGATAAAAGGAAAGGCGATTTTTAAAATAGCTTAAATAAATAGTGGCTCATTTAAGATAAATAGTGAGACAATATTATGGTAAGACCGTCTCATTTGAGAATCTACCGTCATTATGTACACTTTCTAGTTTTTATTGTTACTGGATCACTTGTACCCCGTGTCATTTACATGTTGGTATCTTGAAAATGTACCTGGAGTGTAATCTAGAATTGCCAAATGGATCGTGACGTATAGTGTTAAGTTCGTGATAGTGTTAGATACTAATAAATGTGTCTAAAATCTTTCATACTAACTTGACCCATTTTATTAAATGGGCTAGCATGTTTCACACGAATACGACCTTAACATGAAGTGGGTTAAGCCGTGTCAGTATTATATTGAAAGTTTCGACATTAACCCGACCAACATATTTATTACATAATTATTGTGTTGACCGCTTTAAATGAACGGGTCGAAAAGGCTTCACATTAGAAGAAAAAAATCTTCTGTCCCACTCATTTGTAGTATATATTATCTTTGATATTTAATCTTATTGATTGATGTCATTTATTCTGTACCTTATTTATTTTTTAAAATATGAAGTTTGTTTAGATCTAATAATGTAGATCAATAATATTAAGTAATATTAAGTGACATGAGGTCCTCGTGGGAGCCCAATGGTTGGTGCTCCCACCTCCCAACCGCAAGGTCGGGTGTTCGACTCTCATCACTCCCCAATTTGGGGAGTTTGTATAAATTGTTTGCTTGTGGGTATAAATCCCTCTACCCAAATAACGAAATTTGTGGTGCTTGCAGTTTAGTAGCCTAAGTAGGGGTTGGTCTTCTGGACCAATTATCTTTCCCCGAACAAAAAAAAAAAAAAAAAAAAAATATTAAGTGACACAAATGGTACAAAAAAGTGGGACATATATAAGATATGGACTCCTTAATACTAACCCCTTTATCTAATGTCCGATTCGTCTCATTTTATTGTGTAACATGTCAACTTTTTCGAACTCTACACTAATCCAACAATATTTTTATAATAACGTCTGTTATTTTATGTATTAGTAAAAAATTTATGTGGTCCAAGTACATAAATAGTGCAAAAAATCGAAGTGTAAACTATATTGGCATATAGGAAGTACTTATTTAGTTCTTTATTATTAAAAGGATTTTTTCTTACCACCTTATAAACTTACGATTTTCAAAATAACTGCTTTATAAGTTCATCTTTTAAGATAATCACCTTATATTACCTAAATATCTTTAAATACATATCAATTGACAAAAATCTTCCAAGAAATCGTTCTTAAAGAAAGGTTTAAACCTTATATACTTTCTAGTGAATAAAGGTGAAGGTGACGGAATCGTTCTTAAACCCTTTTTGAGGAAACGGTTTCCTTGACACAATCTATCAATTGGTAGGTATTTAAAAAAATTTAGATCATATAAGGTGTTTATTTGAAAAAATGAACATATAAAGTGGTTATTTTGAATTTTATAAGGTGATTAAATTTTTTTAAAAAAATCAAAAAATATACTATGAATTAAGTTTATATCCATGTGGCGCAACGGTTAAACTTTAGTATTGGACTAGGAATAGAAATATAAAACTTACAGTCGTGATCACTCATGTTCCGACATAACATGTGAAGAGGAGTTTCTTTCAGATTGTTGACTTCTTCTACTAACTTGGCATCGAGCTCTATCAAGTACTCCGCGAATTCAACTTTGGAATATAATAGCGCCAAGTGAAGGAGCGTGTTGCCTTGTGCAGTTTTTACCTTCCACGGGGGTATTAATGGAACACAAAACTCATAAGTCGTCTCTTCTATAATTTGCTTGAAATACTGTTTTATGTAGCTGAATAGCGGACCATCAGGCTTCAGCGTCTCACGATACATTGCAAGATGAAGCGGCGTCTCGCCGCGGTGGTTGGTTTGAGAAGAAAGAACCGGGAACTTCTTTAAAGCACCTACAACGAACCATTCTCTAGAATCTGCTGATGGATCAACTGAGCAGTTTTCAATACTTTTATTGATCAAATTTAGTCGAAAACCTTCGACTGCTATATGCATAATGTTGCTTCCGTCAGGTAGTCCAGAAACAAACCACTTGTCATTCTCGCTGGCCTCTTCTAGTCTTTTTGTTAAGGTTTCCCACTCTTCATCATTGGCTGCTTTGTACAACTCTTCACTCATAAGTTATTCCTTTATTAGCTCAATCTCGTTCTCCTTCCCCTACAATTACATATTTTTAACGACTAAATATTAGGCATCATCCGAATCGATGAGAAAGGAAGGATAATTTTGATGGACAACCCAAATTTTGATCAACTCTTAAATAGTACTCCCTCCGTCCCATAATATATTGCTTGTTTCACTCTCTTTGAGGTCAAACTTTAAAATCTTTGACCAAAAATTCTCATTAATATATATATAAAAAAATACTCATGTAGGATCTTGTTAGGTTCGCCTCATTGCGTAGTTTCATATTATCAATTTTTTATATTTTTTATTAATACGGAATTGAAGATATTGAAGGTCAAATATATACCTTGGAGACTGTGCAAAAAGCAAAAAACCACGATATTATGGGACGGATGGTGTTGTGCATGTTAAGTTTTGATGATGAAAGATAATATAATATGTTATAGTCTGAAAGTTTGTTACAGATGGTTGAGAAAGGAATAAGTAAATGAAGACTTTGAAGAAGTGAAGAATCAAGATGGAAGTCTAAGTTTATATTGTATTCCAAGTTTAGTTACTATATGCAAAATGTAATATGCTAGAACTACATGATATATTATGTGCCAAATATAGAAATATAAAATTAGGATAATTATTATTTTCTTAGAGTTAAGGGAATAAATAATTATGTTAGTTTTGTATATCTATATAATAGAAAATAGAAATTCGAAAATCAAGTTTATTAACGAAAATAATAACGTTTTGAGAAAAACTATTTATGAAAGGTTCTATAAAAAATCAGATTTTCGGAAATAGTTTTGAGGAAAAGAATTTTCGAAATATATGATAAGAAATATGATTTAAAGAATTGATCTAGTTAATATAGGATATGGAGAAATCCTTATCCTATAAGAAAAAGGAAAATCAGTTTTTATAAAAGATCAAATTGATTTTTGATTAGGAAAAGAATTTTATCCCTTTATTTTAGGAATAAAAATTGTTCAAAAGATAATATATCTTGGAAAAGGATTTTTATTCTGTTCACCAAGATATATAAGAGATTGAAAATCAGTTTTATAAGATACGTTTTCAGAGAGAAAAAATCAGAGAGATTAAGAGCTGAAAACAGTTTTCTAAGGCACAGAGTTCTAGTCAAGTTAGGAAACTAAACAACGGTTGTAATTGTCCTCTAATTTGCTTAGCAAAGGAGCACGTTTGTGGAGGGATTATTCTTTCTATAATTTCTGATATTATAAAGAGTAGCAACACTTAGAGTTAAGTGTTGGGGAGCACTACTAGTGTTAGTAGTGGGGGAATCGAATTGTATCGAGAGAGTTGATATTTTACGATTTAATTAATAAAAGAGTAGTTTGTGTGGACGTACGTAGATCTCAGAGGTGAGATTGAACCACGTTAAATTCTTGTGTTTTATTAGTTGATATTATTGTTTTCGTGTTTTATTAAATTTCGTTTGAGCAAAAACATTAATTGGAGTTTTTACGAGTGAATAACACAGTGCACGGCACTGTGCCATAAAAGTGTTTTTGCGAAAATCGATTAGATTTAGCCACTCAATTCACCCCCCTTCTTGAGTGTCACCTTGAGTTCCAACAAGTGGTATCAGAGCAGGTTATTCTCGAAAGGCTCATCCCTGGAGAATACACATCATGAATATGCAAGATGACTCTCGAGATAGACACACAAAGTGCCCGATTTTCAACGGAAAAGACTACGGATGGTGGAAAGCTAGGATGAGGATTTACATCCAAGGATCGGACTATGAATGCTGGAAAGTTATTAGAAAAGGACCAATCCTCATCCATGGAAAAGACGATGAAGGAAAGATGGTCGACAAGGATGAAGATGACTACGATTCGGTCGACTATGCAAAAGCCGAAAAGAACTACAAAGCAATGAGTATTCTCCAATATGGAATTGGACCTCGATGAATACTCAAGGATTTCCGCTTGCACTACAAAGAAAAGAAATATGGGACACGCCTGGAGTTAGCCCACGAAGGTACGAATGAGGTAAAACAATCTAGAATAGATTTGCTAGTCCAACAATATGAACTCGTTTACCATGAATAAGGACGAATCTATTAAAGAGATGTTCACTAGATTTACACTAATCACTAATGAATTACGTTCTCTAGGCAAAACATATAGTTCCCAAGATTTAGTGAGAAAAGTGCTAAGAAGTTTAACAAATCGGTGGCTTCCAAAAATAACTGCCATTCAAGAAGCAAAAGATTTAACTAAACTCTCACTAGAACAACTAATTGGATCATTAATGACTCACGAACTTGTCTTAGATTCCAAAACTAATGAACCGAAAAATAAAGGTCTAGCCTTGAGAACCGAATTGGAAACTGAAGATAGTGATAGTGATGATGATGTTGCACTTCTCACTATGAGATTTCAAAATTTTCTCAAAAAGAACAAATTTAATAATTCTAGGAAAATGGAAATTTCAAAGGAAAAGGCACTACATCTAATTCTAAGAAAAGTGCTACGAACTCCGGTTGTTTCAAGTGTGGAGAGTTCAATCACAGGATTAAGGAATGTCCCTTATGGGATGATGAGAAGCCCAAAGAAATAAGGGAACAATCCAAGAAAGAGATCAAAAAGGCCATGATAGCTGCCGTTTGGGGAGATTCGGACTCTGATGAAGAACAGTCAGAGGCACAATGCCATGAAGCAAAACTATGTTTGAAAACCGCATGCGACATCACGAGAAGGGCACGAGTGCCGGGACGATTCACACTTGTGTTTAATGACAAAAAGCTCGAATTCCCAAGACGAAATGGAAGACAGTGAGGTAAGTCTTATCTCCCTAAAACCTTCAATTCATCTTCTTTCGAAAAACCAACTCGCTACCTTGCTTAGTAATGTCATTGATGATTGTCAAGAGATGAATGATAATTTTTCGAACATGAAAAAAGAAGTAAAAATTTTGACTAACCAAAAGATTGGGTTGGAATTGGAATATAAGAATTTATTAAAGGACTGTAAAGATCTGATGAAAAAGAATGATGAACTGGAAAAAACCGTCGAAGAAATAAATATTGAGTTAAGTGCCTTAAGATACGAAAAGTCTCTAACAAAAGAAATCGTTGATAACACTGTGCCATACACTGAGCTAGAAGCAAAAAATTCGAATCTTGAAAAACAAATTGAATCCTTAAAACTTGAGTTAACTAAAGTGAAGGAGTCTAGACAAAGATCTAAAATTGTTCCACTCATGCTGCCTCATGATGCTAAGATAAGTGACGAACTTGACAAAGCTAAAAGAGATTTGGAAATTTCAAGAAAGAGGAATATTGATCTAAACACTTCTGTTGAATTTTTAGAATCACAATTGACTATTGCTCGGAAAATGTATGAAAAATGGTTAGACAAAAAAAGCCCTAGACTATATTTCCAAGACAACTAGCAATCGAAACGGAATTGGTTTAGGATATACAGACCGGAGGCACGAAGTGTAAGGCACAAGGCCAAAAATTTTGAGAAAGACTTTCGTAAACGAAAATATGTTGATTTACCCGAGTATTTGATTTGCAACTTCGTGGAAAGAATGGACACCTTATGGATAACTGCAATATCAAGAAAAAAGTGTTACCAAGAATGTTAAGTATGTAAATCAAATATGGGTTAGAAAAGATCTATTAGAGGCTCAACGAAAGAAAAAGGGACCCAAGCAAATTTGGGTTCCTAAAACTAACAAGTGATCTTTTTACAGGCGAAAGTGAGAGGAAGTAGCCTATGGTATCTCGACAGTGGCTGCTCAAGACATATGACCGGTGACAAATCTCAATTCCTCTCACTAGTAGCCCACCATGGAGGGTGTGTAACATTTGGCGACAACAAAAAGGGAGAGATAATCGGTATTGGAAACGTCGGCAAATCCCTAACACACTCCATAGAGAATGTAATCTTTGGTAAATGGTTTGAAACACAATTTGTTAAGTATCTCACAATTGTGTGATCGAGGTAATGTTGTTGAATTTCACGCCGATATTTGCAAAATCATCAACAAGGATTCTCATGAATTGATATTGGAAGGGAAGAGGGTAAATAATGTCTACTTAACATGTTTAAACAACTTACCTAACAATACTATTTCATGTATGAGTGTGCTGCAAGATAATCCTTTACTTTGGCATAAAAGACTTGGACATGTAAGCTCAAGATTACTTAACAAATTGAGAAAAATGGACTTAGTTGATGGTTTACCTTCAATAAATTTTGATTGGGAAACAATTTGTAAAGCATGTGCTAGATGTAAACATGTTCGATCTTCTTTTAAGTCAAAGAAATTTGTTAGCACCTCTAAACCTTTGGAGTTAATTCATATGGACCTTTGTGGTCCTATGCGAGTAAGGAGTAGAGGTGGTAGCAAATATGTGCTCGTACTTGTTGATGATTTCTCCAGATTTGTATGGACTCTGTTTATTGGGGGAAAAGATGAAACTTTTGAAGTATTTCTAGTCCATATTCGAAAAGTCCAAAATCAAACAAATTGCAAATTGCTGTATGTCAGAACTGATCATGGCACTGAGTTTGAAAACACCAATTTTGAAATGTTTTGCAATGAAAATGGAATTGATCATAATTTCTCCGCTCCAAGAACTCCACAACAAAATGGAGTGGTAGAAAGAATGAACCGTACTTTGGAAGACATGTCACGAACTATGCTTTTACATAGTGGCCTACCTAGAAATTTTTGGGCCGAGGCCGTAAGTACCGCATGTTACATTTACAATAGGACAAAAGTACGGTCCATTTTGAATTAAACTCCTCATGAGCTTGTTAAAGGAAGAAAACCAAATATCTCTCACCTTAGATGCTTTGGATGTACTTGTTATGTCATAATAATGGTAAAGATAATTTGGGTAAATTTGATCCAAGGGGTGACGAAGCGGTGTTCATAGGATACTCTCCTCATAGCAAAGCATATAAAGTATATAACAAAAGAACAATGCGTATGGAAGAGAGTGTCCATGTTATTTTTGATGAAACTGACAAAAATTTTCAAGAAGTGCAGGTAGATGATAATGAAGACTTCTCTATTGGACTGATTAGAGAATCATCTGATGCACTAGAGGACCGTTATGCTGAAAAACGGTTGGAAACATCCTCTGTAACACAGTCTGTGGCACAGTCCGGAGAACAAATTGAAAATTCAAATGAACGGGATCTTATTGAAAGACTGGAAGAAGTAGAAGTGGTAGATGAAGAAAGACCACAAGAAGAATCCTCAACTGACTGTCGTACTCCAATAATTGAACTTAATAGCAACAGCTCAGAGCATGGCACTGTGCTACAGAACATATCCTTCACTCCAAAGAAGTGGAAACATCAGAGTTCGCACCCTACTGACCTAATTCTCACTGATATTACCAAGGGGGTACAAACTCGATCATCTCTTCATAACTTTTGTGCTTTCAATGCTTTCATATCTGAAATTGAACCTTCAAATTATAAAATTGCAAAGGATCGACCTCGATTGGATTCTTGCTATGCAAGATGAGCTTGATCAATTTAAAAGAAATGAAGTTTGGCATTTGGAACCTCGTCCCACAAATCAATCAGTTATTGGCACAAAATGGGTTTTTCGAAATAAATTAGATGATAGTGGGATGATTGTTCGAAATAAAGCCAGACTTGTATGTCAAGGATTTAATCAGCAGGAGGGAATTGACTTTGATGAAACTTTTGCTCCTGTGGCCCGATTGGAAGCTATTAGAATTTTGATAGCTTTTGCTGCATTTAAGAATATTAAGCTCTATCAAATGGATGTTAAGACTGCATTTCTTAATGGTTATTTGAAAGAAACTGTATATGTAGAGCAGCCCCCCGGCTTTGTTGATCATGATTTTCCTAACCATAATAAGGCTCTTTATGGTTTAAAACAAGCTCCTAGAGCTTGGTATGAACGCTTATCTATCTTTTTAATGGAAAACGGGTTCAAACGAGGCTCAGTAGATAGGACATTGTTTCTAAAAACTAAGGGGGAAGAATTGTTGATTGTCCAAATCTATGTTGACGATATCATATTTGGGGCAACCACCGAATTATTATGTCACTATTTTGCTGAACTAATGAAAAGTGAATTTGAAATGTCTATGATGGGAGAATTAAGTTTCTTTCTAGGGTTACAAGTCAAACAACTTGAGACAGGGATAATGATACATCAACAGAAATACGTGAAGGAGCTTTTGAAAAAATATGGTATGGAAGATTCCAAGACTCATTCTACCCCTATACCTACTGCTACCAAGTTAGATCTTGATGAAAATGGTAAGAAACACTACAAGAATCCGCGTTTTTAACGACCGCACAAAATGGTCGGTAACGAATGGAAAACGGTCGGTAATGAAAATACCGACCGCTAAGCAGTTGGCAACTTTCGGTCGGTATTTCCCTCGTCGGTAATTCAAGATTACCGACTGTCTAGCGGTCGGTAAAATTACCTACCGTCTGGCAGTAGGTGATATTGAAATTACCTACCGCTAGGCAGCCGGTAAATTTTAGGAGAAAAATAAAAAAAATAACCGAATTACCAATAACATATTTCAAAATTTTTGATTTTTTTCCAAGTCTCCAACTTCCAGTTTATTCAAAATTCAAAATACGAAGAATACCACCAGTTTATTCCAAGTCTCCAACTTCCAAAATAACAAGATTTACAGTTATTCCCAACTTAGCATGAGCAGTTGAGCACTTACACCAACAAAGGGAAAAAACGAAGATGAAATGCAACTGATACAAATACAATTGCTAAATGTAAAGTTTATATAAAAAGGGTAAAAATCTTTAATCCAACAAAAAAAAAAGTATGGATCTGTATTTATAATATCTAGAAAACCTATTACAAATGATGTTAAGACAAACAAAAAATAAATCAAAGCAAAATAATAGAACAATAAACAAATTTCAATATCACCTAAATCTGAAAAAAGAAAAATCAGACTATTCTAAAAATCTAGATCTAAACCTATCATAAAATCAAATATGAAAACCTTGTATACAACATTTTTCGACGGCAAAACAATTCTCCTCCGGTTTGGATGTGTTGCTCGAATTTTACTACTGTATCTTCTAAGGGAAGTGGTCGAGAATATCTCGCCGTCAGTTGGTTGGTCGGTGTTGTTGTGCTACCCTTTGCTACCCTTGTTTTATGGCTCAGTTCTTCCATCTTTTTATCTTCTGGGTTTATGAGGGTTAGAGGAGAGAGTAATGAAAAGAGAAAATAAAAGGAAAGTGAAATTGATGAAGTAATTTTCTCAAATGATAAAAAAAGAAAGTGATGAAGTGATTGAGAGTGAGAAACAGGGATTTTGAAAACAGGAGCAAGGGAGGAAGTAGAGTGAGAAAAGAGATGGGATAAGAACAAGGGAGGCGAAGGTGTTTATTCAATTTAGGGTTATTAGTTTTATATGGGCCGGTTAGAATTAGTGGTCGTCTATGGTAAAAAATTACCTACCGCTAAACGGTCGGTAATCATTTTTAGCGGTAGGTAAATACCAACTGTAGAGTAAGCAGTCGGTATCTTTTATATTACCTACTGATATTAGAGCGGTTGGTAAAATTCAGTCGTTAAAGTTGATGAGACAATTTACAGAGGTATGATCGGATCACTTCTCTATTTAACTTCTAGTATACCAGATATTCTGCACAGTGTGTGTCTCTGTGCCAGATTTCAATCCTGCCCAAAAGAATCGCATTTTAAGGCTGTGAAACGAATTCTTCGATATCTAAAAGGGACTAATAATTTATATTTATGGTATCCTAAAGAAGGAAATTTTGACTTGATTGGTTTTTCTGATGCAGATTATGCCGGGTTTTTGGTAGATAGAAAGAGTACATCTGGAACGGCCACCTTCTTAGGTCCATGCTTAATATCATGGGCCTCCAAGAAACAAAACTCAGTGGCTCTCGCCACTGCCGAGGCTGAATATGTTGCAGCTGCTTCATGCTGTGCACAGGTATTATGGGCAAGACAACAATTACGAGATTTCGGAGTTATGATTGATAATGTGCCAATTATGTGTGATAATACTAGTGCAATTAACATCTCAAAAAATCCTGTTCAACACTCTCGCACCAAGCATATTGAAATAAGATATCATTTTTTGCGTGATAATGTAGAAATAAAGGTAATATTGTACTTGAGTTCATTTGCACTGATGATCAAATAGCCGATATTTTCACCAAACCACTTGCTCGTGAACGTTTTGAAAAACTTAGAGTGGCTTTGGGATTAATCTCTGGAACCTAATTGAGTATTATGCATGTTGTCCACCTTAAATATGTCAATTGGAGTCAAAGTGCATGGTTTTGTCAAATAGGGTGAGAACTAGTCTATGTGATATAATAAGAACTCACACAAGAGCTATTGATGCTGTCCTGATAATTTCAACCTAAGTTGCTTCATTAATTTCCTTGAAAAAACCATATATATCACCTGTTTTTTTTAAAAAAAAAAAACATTGATGTTGCTTTCAAATAAAATGTTTTGCAAATTGTTTTTCATAAAATATTTTCAAAATTTTAGATCCTCGTGAATATTTGTATGCAACCAGTTTTCACCTTTAACCCTTTAACCTATGCTACACAAACCCGCCCCTGTTTCAGCCCACATTCTCTCATTCTTGTCTCTTAAATTGAGCCTAAAACCCAGCCCTCCAATCTTCTAGAATAAACGCCCCTCCAACTCCCTCTTCTTTCTTCAGATTTTTTTTCTTTTCACCTCTGATCTCTCCTTCTCAAGAACCCCAACTATGGTGAAAGTTAAAAACCCCAAACCTCCGGCCAAGAAACGCACTCAAAAATCTCCGGCGAAACCAAAATCGCCGGCTTCTACACCTTCTTTGCCAGAGAATACCAACCCTCCTTCCCCACCGCCTTCTCCCTCTCATGCAAACCTCCCTTCGTCTCCTCCATCAAACCCCCCTCCTCAACCACCACTAAACAACCCTCCCTTCCCTGAAACTCAGTCTTCAAATCCACCCGAACAACCGTCTCCTGCTGCTGCATCACCTTCCACCCGTCGCTCCGCCGGCTTGGCAAGCTGATCGTGCCTGGGTCCACCCGTTACATCGCCACCACTCTCAAAGAAGCGTAAATCGGTTTCTTCCACCTCAGGTAAAGCTAAAACTCGCCCATCTGCTTCCAAGAACACCAAGAGGCCGAAAATTTCCTCTCCTTCTCATGGGGTGAAAATTCTTCACGGCCGCATTTTTCCGGCTTCTTGGTTGTGCCGCCCTGAATTTCAATTTCTATCTGATTTAGTTACTTCCCAAGGCTGGAATTCTCTGTTGGATTATAATGATGCAATTTATGAGTATGAAGTGCGCGAATTTTACAAAAAATTGATTATTGATGATGATTTTGGGTTAACTTCAACTGTGAATGGAATTGAATTTACTGTGAGTATCCATACCCTCGCCCATACCTTAGGGATTCCCTATGCTGGTTTTAATGATTATAACACAAAAAATTGGCCCTTCATTGTTGGGGTTGACAATGCTACTATCTCTCGTACACTTTCGGATCAACCATTACCTCATGCTCAAACTTTCTCTGCCTCATTACTGTCTGCCAAATTTAAACTTGCCCGCAGCATTGTTACTAAAACCCTTCTTCCTCACGTTGAAAATCGCGGGGATTGCTTGATCATGGACCAAATCTTGTTGTGGTTGTTAAATCAGGGACACCCCATTAGTCTTCCTCACTTAATGATTCATTACATGAAGCATTTACCCTCTTCACCCTCTTATTTACCCTATGGTTTGTGGCTAACCAAGTTATTTCGGGCTTTTGATGTTGTGAATGTCACCTCCAAAGGGGTTAGTAGTAGGGATATTATGAGTGATGGTGTATTAAGCAAAATGGATTTGTGTTTGCTGAATGGAGAATTACTGAAGAAGGATTTCTTGGGTTTCCAGCCCAAAGAGGCATGTGCTGGGTGTCTAAAGATGCAAGAAAGGGTTTCTAATGTCGAAAGGTATCTTCAACAATTACTTGCTCGTGACCGTGCTAGGGACAGGTTGGTGTGCCAGCAGCATCGTCAAATCATGTCCAACTTCAATTTGCTCCTTAACCCTCCTGCTCCCTGATGTTACATGGTTGCTACTGATATTTCTAGGGGTTCTGTTTTTTGGTTAACTAAAATACTTTCTAATTGTTTTTGGTGATGTTTTAAGGTTGCTTCTTGTTATTTTTGACGATTGTGAGTTGGTTGACATTGTAGCACCAGCATCACTAGCTTCCGTGTTGGAGCTACTACATTTTTTGCTAACTCTTTCTCACTCGGTTTAGCTGCCTGACTATTACTCCTTTTTGATAATGTCAAAAGGGGGAAGATAGGACTAATGCTTAGATTTAGGAAGGAAATTATATCTCATATGCAGTTTATTGGATTATGGTTTGGTTGTGTGCTTTGGTATGTTTATGTTGGCTATTGGATTATGGTGCTTGGATATTGTTTGTGAATGATGTTATGCTACTTTCCTTAATGACAATAATGGTGCATATTTTGAGGGGGAAAATTGATTACTGAATAATATTATATTGGATGTTTGTCATCATCAAAAAGGGGGAATTTGTTGTGCATGTTAAGTTTTGATGATGAAAGAAAATATAATATGTTATAGTCTGAAAGTTTGCTACAGATGGTTGAGAAAGGAATAAGTAAATGAAGACTTTGAAGAAGTGAAGAATCAAGATGGAAGTCTAAGTTTATATTGTATTCCAAGTTTAGTTACTATATGCAAAATGTAATATGCTAGAACTACATGATATATTATGTGCCAAATATAGAAATATAAAATTAGGATAATTATTATTTTCTTAGAGTTAAGGGAATAAATAATTATGTTAATTTTGTATATCTATATAATAGAAAATAGAAATTCGAAAATCAAGTTTATTAAAGAAAATAATAACGTTTTGAGAAAAACTGTTTATGAAAGGTTTTATAAAAAATCAGATTTTCGGAAATAGTTTTGAGGAAAAGAATTTTCGAAATATATGATAAGAAATCTGATTTAAAGAATTGATCTAGTTAATATAGGATATGGAGAAATCCTTATCCTATAAGGAAAAGGAAAATCAGTTTTTATAAAAGATCAAATTGGTTTCTGATTAGGAAAAGAATTTTATCCCTTTATTTTAGGAATAAAAATTGTTCAAAAGATAATATATCTTGGAAAAGGATTTTTATTTTGTTCACCAAGATATATAAGAGATTGAAAATCAGTTTTATAAGATACGTTTTCAGAGAGAAAAAATCAGAGAGATTAAGAGCTGAAAACAGTTTTCTAAGGCACAGAGTGTAGCACAGAGTTCTAGTCAAGTTAGGAAACTAAACAACGGTTGTAATTGTCCTCTAATTTGCTTAGCTAAGGAGCACGTTTGTGGAGGGATTATTCTTTCTGTAATTTCTGATATTATAGAGAGTAGCAACATTTAGAGTTAAGTGTTGGGGAGCACTACTAGAATTAGTAGTGGGGGAATCGAATTGTATCGAGAGAGTTGATATTTTACGATTCAATTAATAAAAGAGTAGTTTGTGTGGACGTAGATCTCAGAGGTGAGATTGAACCACGTTAAATTCCTGTGTTTTATTAGTTGATATTATTGTTTTCGTGTTTTATTAAATTTCGTTTGAGCAAAAACATTAATTGGAGTTTTTACGAGTGAATAACACAGTGCACGGCACTGTGCCATAAAAGTGTTTTTGCGAAAATCGATTAGATTTAGCGACTCAATTCAACCCTCCCTTCTTGAGTGTCACCTTGAGTTCCAACAGATGGAGTATAAAGGTTGGAGGAATACATTATATGGTGTGAGTAGTTTACATTAATCAATAGGTCAATTTCGTTTAGAAAATTTTGAATTATAAATATATTTCTAAACCGTGCATAGCAAGAGTACTAAGTGCTAACCTATGTATCACTAATATATTTCTACCTATGTTTATCAATAAGTGCTTCGATTTCCTTATTTGGAATAGTCACTATATAAGTGCAACCAAGTTTAAAATGGTAAAAAAAGTTCAACATTATTATAAATATGCCACCAAAAAACACAAGAGGGGGCCACAATTTTTTTGTTTCACCACCTGAATTATTAACTAATTTTTGTGGTCCCAACTTTCTCTCTCTACATTTCTTGGTATTCTACTACTTTCTCTGTGATGGACTTATTGAAAAATGGAGGAAGTCCTTTTTTTTTGGTAGAGACGGAGTAAGTACTTTCTAAAAAGAAGTTGAAGAGACAAAGCCTAAGTTATCATAATTAAATTGAAGTGCATATCCTAATTATATCATAACTGAACAAATATTTGCATACCAGTATGTTACTGAGGCTATTGGATTTTGAGGGAATTTGAGTTGCGGTTGAATCATTATTCTGCTCATCATTGATGGCAAACCGATGAAAAAGCGTTTGGGCAGAATCACCTTGCTTATTTTTTATGGCGAAGTTTGAATCACACTCAACCATGGCTTTCACCATTCCGAAATCACGGTTCATTGCAGCTATATGCATTGGTGTGTTCCCATCATCATCCTGTTGATTGATGAGCAGCACAGAGATTTCTGGGATTTCTAAAAATTTCCTTGCCTTAGAAGTATTTTGTAATCGCATATGGTGCAACAATTTTTTTCCTTTGGGATCACGTATCTCTATTGATTCTGGACAATCCTTAATTATGGCTTCAACTGCTGGTAAGTTACAGTTTATTGCTGCTCAAAGTAGGGGGGGTCAGCCCATCTTCATCTCTCCAGCAACATACATCGCTATTTCTCTTTAATAACGACCTTATTAGAGAGTCCGAATGTGAGTGTGAGTGTGAGTGTGAGTCTTTTTCAAAGAGGCTTTTCCTACAAGTCAATGCTGCCCCTTGCCCGTTAAGTGTGTTGATCATTTGTAGGGTCGATATTTGGGTACCTACGTGATTATAAAAGGTTGATATTATCAAAATATGCATTAGATGAATCAAATAAGATTCCACTTTACTATATTATTTTTTATATACAAGGAATAACAAATCAAACAAGGTTAGTTGGTGAATAGTAGACATAGTCACTATGCAAGCGCAACATCAAAAAAATACAGCGGAAGTATATATATATATATATATATATATATATATATATATATATATATTGATCATCAATACCAGAGGCATCAGTAAAATTATTGTTATCACACATGGTAGTTGATAAAATGTCAGGGGTTTACGTGACATGCAAAACTGTTAGCCGATTTTTTTTTTTTGGATTGGTAAGATGAATTGTCCTACAGGACCAGAACCTTGCACAGGTCAACCCGGCCCGGATCAGCGGGCTAGACACTCTAAGAGTAAGGGGGCAGAAAAAGAGAAATCTCTACCCTCAAAATACCCCTAGTGGGAATTGAACTCCCAACCTCAAGCTTGGCTTAGTAAACTGTTAGGTGACTTATACTTTTTTATCATTAATATCATAGAGGTCAATTTCTTGAAAGACAAAATGCTTTTTTAGACTATTCCTAACTTTGAGTGTGCTCGATGCTTTTGTTAATTTTTGATGAATTTTGATCAAAAATAACAACAAAAGGGGAAAAAAAAAAGCAACCAAAAAGGCAAAGCATGGACTATGAACAAGCATATTGCTCATTAATGTGTACCCGAAAAGAATGTACCAATTATTTGATAGAACATGAACTTAATTTCAACAACTTTTCTAGGTAAAAGGAACAACGCAGTTGAAAACATGAGAATATGGCTAGTTTCCATTATTAAATAACATAAGTCGCAATGAAAATAATACTAACTTCCCTTTCTTAATAAGTGCAATGTAGAGGAATGACATACATATCAAGGCACCTAGAGAGAGAAAGTTGAGACCGCACTTGAGAGAGATTGGACAACTTAATCAAATGAAACACTTAGGCTAATTAATTTCCCACCAACTTCATATACCCAACACCTTAGACCTACCATCCACCACAACAGCGCCATCACTAACCACTTGCTATCCACCCAAGCTCATGGTCACCACCACTGCCAAATTAAACCCCCTTGCCCCTTCCTCTCCACCGAAATCCCCCATTCCCATTTTCATACTTCCTTCTCTCCTCCGCTTTTCCCTTTCCTCCGCCTGCATGTCCCTTTGTAACGACGGTCAGTCCATCGTTGTCGGTTAAGAATTCCTCACCCTTCACTTCATCCGCGACTTCCTTTACCGGTCCCTCAAACTCCTTGCTAGCAAGCTCTCTGCCGGCATAGAGATATCATTCAAAGGCAGGACTTATGTCGTCGAATAGAGAGGGTGGTAGTGGCTTTAATTCGAGGTGTTGGTTTTGCTTCAAAGCTTCAATTGGAGGTCTTGGTTTCGTGGTGGTGGGTGGTGGGCATGGTGGTATTCATGGTGGTTGAGGAGAGAGTGGGTTGTTAGGAGGGGATAGGAATTGGCGGGGGCTGTTGGGGTGGATGGGTGGAGGAGAGAGACGGGCGTGGGTTCAATTAGAACTATGTTAATGAATGTTACGTTGGTATTATTAGGTTAGTGTGTAAAATTTATAACGACAAGTTTGTAATAAAAAAAATACTTTTCATTTTGGGCTTGGTTGCACTTTATCTAACAAACCAAAGATAGTGAAAGGACAATTTATATTAAAATAGATTTTTTTTAAATAATTTTAATTTGAGAAGGGAAATCCTTGCCGCGAATATGGATAATTTTCTTGCTAAATAAGTTCATGTTTTTTTTATTGTAGAAGAACACATGTCATAATAATGATGAACATATAGCAAAGGAACGTATAATTGATATTATAAGGACGTAATTTTAAAACTTAAATTTGAAAGAAGCTGGGATCTCGCTAACGAATTTGAATAATATTCATATTAAACAATGTTATTTTCTCGCTTGATATATGTCGTTTTTTAATATACTAAAAATAATATACCTTTTAAAATTTTCAATTAGCACCCTTGTTGCTCAATGACATATTTTTTAAATCATCAAAACATCTAATCCTAAAATTTTATAGGAAAAAAAAAACTAAATATCTAAAGTTGGTAACCATCGGAAACAACATGATTTTTGGTTTTAAAATTTAATCAGAGCGATCTTTTCTTCTTTTGGTAAAATGAACTGAGTGATATTTCTGGGAGTTGATTTTGTTTGTCTGTTTGTTTGTTTCACAATTTATTCAATGTTGAAACACTATCATCATCTGGTCCAAGGTGCATCATGGGCTACAAGCTTTCAGGTCACCTACATACTATACTTTGATCATCATTAGTCATATACTTATGAAAAAACATATTCACATGAGATCTTGCTAGATTCATTTTAATATATATTTTCATAATATCAATTTACATATAATATTTTTCTTATTCACAAAGGAAACTATTAATGTATGGATTAAATTCTGCATTAAATTGGCAAAGCTAACTGTGTAGTTTAAACATAAACAAAGGTAGTATTTGGTAAGGGAGAATCTTAACATACATTCTATTTATGAGAATAGATGGAGTATGGTTATGGCATATGTTTCCCCTTGGGTACGTGGTAAGGGTTCAATACTTGTAGGGGTGGGGTAGGGATGACAATGGATCTTGGACCCGATCCAAATTTATGGATCCAAAAAAAGAATATGGATCCAAAAAAATTAGATGCGAAGGATCCAGGATCCGGACCTGAATTCGTAGATCCGTTTTTCTAAAAGAAAGGCTAATTTTAATATTTAAAATTATTTAAATTATATATTGAATAGTAAGCAAATGCAAACCGTAACCCACTTTCACTCCCCTTCTCTCTCCTAAATCCAGCATAACCAGCAATTTACAGCCCCACAAACTACTAGAAGCCCACGACCACACCACCATCCCGCCACCGCAAGACCCTACAGTTGCCCTTCTCTCACTTCCACTCCCATTCTCTCACCATCTCTATTCTTCTCTCTCGTCATATACGACTCACCACCAGCCACCACCTCCTCTTTTCTCTATCATCAGACACGATCCCACGACTTCTCTCGTCTCTCGCTCCCCATTCCCCATTCTCTCTCATTATCGATCTCTACTTCTCTCTCTTTCTCTTCCATTCTCTCTTGTGAGCTGCACCACCGTAGAGACCACCAGCAACGAGCTGACGAACCTACGCTACACCACTAACCACTGCGTCGTACGACTAGCCATGAGCCCATAGGGATTTTTTTATTCGAATTGCTGAATTTTTTTTTGAATTGAGAGTATTTTGGATAGATTCGTTTTGGATCTGCTTTGGACCCAATCTGTTGGATCCCCAGTATCTGGATCTGGTCCCTTTTTTTCAGACCCGCTGGTTCCCGCGGTGGACCCGAATCCAACTTTTGAAGATGGGTCTCGATCTGGGTCTGTAAGAATCCGGACGAGATCTGTCGCGTTGCCATCCCTATGGTATGGTGGGGGTGGAAATGACAATGAATTTTGGACCCCTTTTGTTATATAGGATCTAAATCTTTTTGGTTCCAAGGTATGATGGGTAAAAATATAGATTTGGATCATGTTTTAGATTCCAACTATCGGGTGACCTTATCAAAATAATGCAAAATATCATTTTTCTTGCCTAAACTAATCCATATTAGGTCTAATATATTGAAAATCAATACTTTAGATTATTATAAAAAGACACCCCCTAAAGTTAGAATTATTCTAGAATAATCCAAAGGAATTATTTTTTGAGAAAATACAAATGAAAGTTAGAATTATCCATATCATTTTATATATATATATAAAAAAAAAAAAAAAAGTAATGCGAGCACCTTGGTTATCATACGTAACAGCGAGATGAAGCGGGGATTCCTTGTGCTTGTTAGTGAAGTTAGCGACTTCAGGACCAACCTCTAACAAGTAAGCCGCAACTTGAATACTTCGCCCTCCATTCAGTAATGCCACATGAAGCGGTGTGTTGCCATCCTTATTCTGAACCCTCCAACTCCAAGTCCAAGCATTTTGAGAGCGAGACGCCTCCATCTCCATCTCCGTCTCAATTAAATGCTGAGCTATCTTTCGGGTACGCTGTTTTGCAGTGAAATGTAGAGGAGTATCCCCATCAGAGTTTATCCCACAGATGAGCTTTCGTCGATCGGCCACTTTTGTGAAGCTCTGTAACGCCTCCACGATGAAATCAAGGTGGCCGTGCTGGGTTGCGACATGGATGATGTTATTCCCATGGCTTGTTAAGCCTAGGAAATCGGCATCGCTGTATGCGGCAGCCCCGCTTTCTACGTCTTTGGTCCGCGCTTCTTTGAGGAACTCTATGTTCCCGCTTATAGCAGCCGCGTACAATTGCTTCTTCATGCTTAATTCAGTCTCTTGTTTTTATTTATAGAGTAATAATAGTAATATAATATCAGTCCCTATTTTATGTTAGTTATAAACGTGGGTGTTTATAATATTATTGCAGATGGAGGCGTGAGGATATAAATAATGTCGTATATTCTTTGAGTACAAATAGAGAAATGGTACAAATTAAAGAAAAGATTAGGGGTAGTAAAAGAAAAGTGAAATAAAGGGCCAAAAGCGAAGATGTGATGTTCAATTTTCCTACTTTTCTATCCATTTGTGGTTATGAAGAGAAACAATCTTAACTTAAAATGAGTATGTAATAATTAATCCTCATTATTTTGCATTGATGAAGTCGTCATAAATTACTAATCTTCTTATTCGAGATACACATGTCTTACTTTTTTCAATTATAGAAATTGTTATGATAAAATTTGGCATGACCAAATGTTGCACCCGATGTGAGAAGACATTATCTAGAAATCCTATATATCTTCGTGCAACTAACAATAGAGTATCATGGAGAGTCAAAGTTGGTTCCTACAATGAAGGAATCTTGATCCCACTATTCAACAATGTCAGAGCTATTCAAAGGATGAAACAACTATATTGACGAATGTACTTGGACTTATTTGAAGAGCAAACAGTAGATTATCTCCGACAACCTATTAGTGGGAAGGAGGTTAAGGAATCACTGTGCGGCAATATTCCACCAACATTGTTATAATAAAGGTTATAAAAGCCAATCATACACTAGAGGAGAGCTATTGAACCCTAATTTTGATGATGATAAAGGAACAAATATGCAAACTAAGTTGTAAACTAACAAGTTGCATTGTTGAGTGAATGGAATTTGCAAGGTATCACTACATTGAGCAAAGAGAATACTAAGTCTAAATAAGAAATCAAGTTGATTTTGAAGACTAAGTAAAGATGCTCAAGGAACTGATATGAAGATGCATTGGAGCAAAAGAATCAAAGCGAGGCTTTTATCTTTTATTTCCTATGTAAGGAACGAGTAAGTTATGGTAAGGAACAATGGCTAATTAAAAAGAGAATGTACGTCTGTTCCTTTGAAAGGAACAGACATACTGGTACCATTAAGTTAAGTTAAAGAAATTAAAGAAACTAAAGGAACTAAACATGTATTATAAGGTGCAACGGTTATTTTATGTCGGTTGATATATTAAAGGCTAAAATTTAGGAAACCATTTTTTATTTTCTTATAATCTGATTTTAAGGAAATTTTTTTAAGGAAAAGATTTAATCTTTGTTTAAAAATAAAAATCCTTTTCGATAACATATATTATTTGATAAAAGGATTTAATTTTGGTTTTATTAATTAAAATATTATTTAATTAAAAACCAATTTTAAGATTGTTTTAATTAAAAACCAGTTTTAAGATTGTTGCACAAGAACATGCTAGATTTTAGGAAACATTGTTAATCTGATATACACATTCGAAGTGAACGTGTAGTTCAGGGGTGGATAATGGAACATGTTCCTCTAGTTGAAGAACATCATGGGAAAATGTTTTAACCACTATCACATGTTTTAATCCCATGTTTTACTTGATGCCTGCTATATATACATACGTCTTATTAAGTTCCAATTTGTCTCTGACTAAGTGATTAAGTGATTTTAACTTATTAAAGTGTCAGTATCTTCATTTTCTTATAACCCATTCATTCCTTTGCCTTCTTACTATATTCCACTAAGTTTATTAATCATTGAAATTTTGGTTTTACGGTAAGGGGATTTTGAGTGAAATCCTATAAGAGCATTTCAATTATGATGTAAAACCACTTCATATTCAAATCAAGTTAAAGTCTTCTAATTCATCCATGCAGGAACACTAGATTTTCCATTTCCCAAAAAGTAGTTCATATTAAAATGAAGAAAAACTTATCCTTTTCTCCCACATGGTACGAAGGAAATTTTGTACTTCACTAAACAATAGTAAAAACAATCATCACCGTTTAAATAAGGAAATGTTAATTATTAAATCTGTAAACGATATAGTAAACGATATACACGTTTCTTAATTACTCTATTAATTATTATATATATATATATATATATATATATGTATCAATAAATTTATTTATTTTTACTATAATCTACTCTCTTTATTCCCTAATATTCATTTGACATTTTATGATCTCCATGACAGACTTAAAATGTAAACATTAGGGAATCTGAATCCATAGCAAGAGAATAAACATCATCTAATGGAACAATAAATAAATATATATATATATATATATATATATATATATATATATATATATATATATATATATATATATATATATATATATATATATATATATATATATTTATTTATTTTGAAAAATTGCCACTAGTACTAGTGCCAATTATGGCTGGATTACTTTTGAAGGTTATAAGTTTTGATTATCTAAGAATCATCACAACTTTTTAGAGTCCCTTACTAAAATGGTCCCTTAGCTTAATTAAACTGCTAAATAAGTTAATTGAGACACATGACACTCATTCGATAACCATTTTTTTAATTAATTGAAGGCAATGGAAGAGTCTAATGTGTCACAATAAACCAATTTAACAGGTTAAATTGCAATTGAGATGTGGTCTGTTTGAAGGAACGACATGCGACCGTTAATGGTCCTCGGCTTCATCACATGAAAACTGAATAACATACCCTCCGTCAAAAGGGAGCCAATTATATATATTGTGACTTTTTACAATAAATTTACAGCTCTCTAGGATGCATTGTATGGCTCCGAAGACCTCACTTGTGGGTGCACCTGTGTCGCTGCTGCAAAGATGAAATTGCAGGTTGAACTTCATTGTACTCATGATTTTCTTATGGGGCTGGATGATGAGGAATATGGTCAGATTCATACTCAAATTTTGGGTATGGACCCTGTTTCGGTAATGAAACGGTGTCGGACAAAGAGGTGTCCGGCAGTATGAGAGTGGGCGTCCGAGACTGGAAGTCTGCAAGGAAGACAAACGTAAACTGCCCTCGGGGGGGATGCGAGGAAACCCCCTCCGACGCTCAAGTCAGTAAGTGCCCGATAAGGATTTTAGAGAGAGAGAGAGAGAGAGAGAGAGAGAGAGAAAGAAAGCTTAGAATGTTAGAGAATGTACCTCACAGAATAGTACCATTTGGCTATCTATAGCAGTACTATTCATCTGACAGGGTGCGTAATCCTATGACACGTGTATGACTGTGATGAATCTGATTGGAGGGAAGATTGTCCTCTAATGTGGCCGTGAGCTCCATCTCGGACTGCTTTTCATAAACGTTCTGGATTCTACTGATGAGGTCGCGTTTCAAGTTTGCTGATGTCGGCCACAAGAGATGTGCCCGACAGTGAACTTGGGTATACCCATACAACTAGCCCCCCCAGCATCATTGGTGGTCGTGACCGGCATTGATGTTATTTTGAGGACGCGAATGAATTTTGCATGCTCCATATTTTTCTCAGCTGCCACGTGTTGCTTTGGGGGAGTCTTCGTATTTCGAAAAGTGCAATCATGATTTTTCTGTGGAATCCCGCTCGTCTTTATTGTTATGTAGGTGACACTTGGCATGCATCCATGAGGGGAGTTGATGGGTCAGTCCATCTTGGCCATTCAATCCCGCGTTAGAGAAGCGTTCGTTTCTTTTTCCTCATTTTCTACATTTCGTCTTCAACCTTCCATTGTTTCTCTGGTTTTTGCATTTTTTCAAAGAACTTCAACTCCCCTTTTCCTCATCAAGATCCTGCCTTTTTGTGACTAAATTTCCTCAAAAGTGTTCTGAGTCACTTTTCGCCCTTTTCTTCTGAGAATTTTAGTGTCTTTCCACCTTTTTCCGCCTGGGTTTAATCAAGGGTTTACTTTCAAAGTTCTCAACTTTCCGGTGAAATTACGTTCTCCGGTGTCCATTTGACTCTGGGATTTTTCCTGATCGTGCATTTGAGGCTTTTTGCTGTACTTTGTTGGGAATCTGCTTGATTTTCCGGTCGTTTTCCGTCGACTTCTCAGGTACCTTTTTCCAACTTCTCTTCAACTGCTCTTTCTGTTTCTTTCTTTGAAATTATGTCGGACCTCTCAAAGTGATAAATTTATGTCTGAAAGTGAGCCCTCGTCTCCTTCTTCCCTTCATGGCGGACATAGTTCGTCTACTTCCAGCCTTAGGGAGGAGAGAACTCGTTTGTTAGTCGACCCGCCCTTACCGGCGATAGAGATAGGGAACTTAGATCTAAATTTCTTAATGACCGCTCTACCCCTGAGCAAGAAAATTTGACTTCCCAATATCTGTCCGCGAGGATGAGTGGTGATAGACAAACACTCCGAGAACTAAGGCATCAAATTTTAGCTCGCCGAACTGCTAGAAATCCTCCCCCTGATGCTGTTCCCGGACTTGATGTTCTGCCTTTGAGGGAGCATGCCTGGTTAGATAACTTAGCGGATGTTGGGGTTGTAGTAGCGGATGACTTTTATGATCGTCTTGCTCATGAAACCGGCCCTTCTCATCCACCTGTTATTGATTTAGGTTCCGACAACGATTCTATTGCTACAATGGACGAGACTGAGGGTCCCTCTATTTCTGGTCGGGATGAAAGTATTCGTCCAAACGAGATAGTTTTGGGGGAAAGTTCTAGCATGCCTCCTAATTCTCGGCCCGAGCCGATCCCTGACCGCGAAGATGATGAGCATTCCGGGATATGGCTGTCAGGAGATTATAGCAGTGGTCCGAGATCTACGGTTATCTGTAAGTCCTGGCGACAATGCGCCATAGATCTCAACTACTGCGATATTGCGGAGAAGTTGTATGCCTTCCCATCAGAGTATAAATTGGTAATCTCGGACAAGGGATCGAAAGTGACTGATTGCCCGGCAGGGCACGTAGCTGTTTATGCCCACCATTTTGAATTTGGGTTGCGCTTTCCTCTAGATTTAACCTTGGTACGGATTTTGAAGGCGTTCAACATCTGTCTGGCTCAGCTGACACCCCTGGCCGTTAGGAACCTGATCGCTTATATTTGGACTTGTCGTTATTTAAAGTTTCCTGAGACACTCAACCTCTTCCGTCGCCTTCATTGGCTTCGACGGAACGGTTCCACTGAGAAAGGATGGTGGAGTTTGATGACGGCAAAAAATAAACTTACCGTCTACCCCAAGTTGACTGGGTTGAAAGGTTGGCAACCCGCTTTTTATTGGGTTAAAGTTTCGAATAATTTCCCTATTCGTCGTCACTTTACTAAGCCGGTTACTCGGATGGAAGACGTTCCCTCTTATGGTCTTTCAGCGGCTGAGCAAAAGGCCTTTGATTATTTTGAGTCTGAGGTCGGGACTATTACTACCGTCGGTGAAGACACCGAGGGAAGGGTCCCTTGCAGATGGCTTCCCCATGCAAAGTACATACTGGGAAATGAACCTTTGTCGGCTTTATTTCTCTACCGGACCCACCCAGAAGGTTTGCCTCTTGTCTTATGGTCCGACGTGGGACTTGTACCTCTGCTTTCTGTTAATTACAATGATATTAATCCTCCCACTTTGCTGTTGCAGGTCCCGTCAGCTTAGATCTTGAGGAGTTGGGTCTCAACGAAGATTTGACGCCAATGTCTCGAACTCCTGAGGAGCCTGTCTTTGACTATGACACTGTTCATGGCCTCACTAGGGGTCTCAGAGGTGCGGATCGTAGCCGCGGTGGCCGCCAATCTGGTCGGGCAAGTGTTCGTCGTGCCGGCAGCACGCCTGGGCGTACTCCCGGTCGATCTGCTGGACGTGGGGATCAGGAATCTCCTCGTCCTGTCGTTCACGTTCCTGTTCGCCGGGGCAGAAGTGGCGTGGCTGTAGGTCAGCGGCGGCCTCGCGAGCCCTCTAATAATAGTCCCAGCAAGCGGCAAGCCCTAGATGTCGATGCTTCTGAAACACAGCAACCAGAGACCGCTATTACTGTTCCGGACAATAGTCCCGTCCGGGAATCATCTGCCACCAGGGTTTCTCCTCTGAATGCTGCTATTGACAGCATTGGGACGGCATTGGGATCTGGCTCTTCCATGCACCAAAAAATTTATGACATCCTTAGCTCTCCCAGCTTTTTGACAAATCTCGGGCCGAGAATATTCTCTCGGATCCATGAGTGGATTGAGCACAACGAGGTTATCCTTAGTGCCGCTGTGAAGGCTGCATTTTTTCGTCCCCCTTCTGTCCCCGGGAAAATCTATCAACCCAACTGGGACGTGAGGGAAGATGAATCTTTGTATGCTGATATTCCGGCTAATGGCGGTACTCTCGGATACCGTCTCTCCGAAGGGCCTCCAATGCCAATTGATTGCCCACCGATAAGCTAGTAGCGCCGCCGCCCAACTTGCTCACGACCTTGCTGTGGTAAGGCTCATGATCTGATATTCATCATTATTATTAATTTTTTTTTTTTTTTTTTTTTTTTTTTTTTTAATATCGTCTTTCTGATGCAGACTAATAATTCCGCCATTGAGCTTATTGAACAATTTGTCCATTATCAATCTGAGTCTGATAGGCAAAAGCAATCCTTGGATGATCTTCAGACCCAGCTTGATGGTGCCCGAGTTCACTCTGACAATATACAGCAACTGCTTGATGCCGAGAAGGCATCGCGGGCAGTCGTTGATGTTGAACTGGCGGATTTGCGAATTAAGGCTGCCAAGGTTGAGCAGGCCGAAAAGAAATCAGCGGAGCTTGAAGCTGCACTGGCGTCCATCAAGGATGAGATGGCCACCGCCATTTCTAAGGCCAAGGATGATGCCGGCGCTCAGGCTGTGGCAGATTTTAAAAAATCTGAAGAGTTTGTTGGTATGCTGGGAGAGAGATATGACGGCGGATGGGTAGCTGCTAAAAGATGTGTTTGCCATTCTCATCCGAACTTCAACTGGGAAGAGATGGAAACCGCTTTTGCAGAGGGTGTTCACACGCGCCCTTTGGAGGATGAGCCCTTCATCTGCGAGGAGCATGTGATTGCCAATGTTCTTCCCGTCGCTCAGGATGAAGAGATGCCTCTCCCTTGATGTTTTTGGCGGTCATCTCCAGGCTCTTCAGTTGACTCTAATAGCTGTTAGAATTTTGTTTTTCTAATATTTTGTAAACGTTGAATTCGGCCCAATATGGCATGTACCTTGGATAAGCTTTACAATTACAATTACTGTTATGAATTTTTGATGCCTTTTTGGTGGCTGCCCACATTTTTGCTTGTAATTGGCCGCCATGCCACTAATTAGTAATGAAGCTTAATTTTTGGTGAGCTTCTGTTCTCTTCTACTTTCGCTTTATATCGAAGTAGCATTGCTTTATGGCTGCTTTCATATTTGATCTGTCGTGTGATTTTTCATGTACATGGGGTGTTAACTGGTTGTTTTCGTTCTTGACCTGTTATTTGGCCGTTTTTGTACTTAGACCTGTTATATGGTCATTTTTGTTCTTAGACATGTTATATGGTCATTTTTGTACGTGGCCTGTTATGTGGCCGTTTTTGTACTTAGACCTGTTATATGGTCATTTTTGTACGTGGCCTGTTATGTGGTCGCTTTTGTACTTCGACCTGTTATATGGTCATTTTTGTACGTGGCCTGTTATGTGGCCGTTTTAGACTAATGGAACATGGCGTACATAAGATAAGCGTAAAACAATTAATGGAATGCTCACGGGATGTTATATTATTAATACGAAAAAGTAACGGCTCTTGGCCTTTTACATGAGATATCTACACATAGTATTTCTTTAAAACACTTGTGTTCCAGCAATTCTTTAGTTCAATGCCGTCCATCGTTTTCAGCACAAAGGAGCCGGGACCAATTTCTTTAGATATCTGATATGGTCCTTCCCAGTTGGCTGTTAACTTCCCTTCAGCGTGAGCTATTCCGGTGGCTGCCGTCCTTCGTAGTACTAGATCTCCTTTTGCTAACGGCCTTTCAAGAACTCTCTTGTTGTATGCTTTACTGATACGATCTTTGTATGCAGCAGCTTTAAGTTCCGCTATCAACCTTGTTTCTGTTAGAAAATCTAGATTTTCTCTCAAGGCTTGATCATTGTTCTTTAGATCTTTGTATTTGATCCGATATGATGGTAAGCCAACCTCTACCGGCAAGACTGCTTCCGTTCCAAAAGCTAGCTTGAATGGACTTTCTCCCGTTGCCTCCTTTTCTGTTATTCTATTGGCCCATAATACTGCTGGAATCATATCGGCCCAAGCTCCCTTGAGTTCATCCAATTTTTTCTTCAAGGCTGCGAGAATCTGTTTGTTTGCGGCCTCTGCTTACCCATTGCTCTGCGGGTGACATACGACCGAAAATGCGAATTTTACCCTAAACTCGGATAGAAATTTTTTTGATTGGACGACAGTCGAATTGCGCGCCGTGATCAAAGACTATTGCAGCCGGTATACCAAACCTTGTCATTATGCTTTGCCAAATGAACTTTTTAACATGGTTTGACTTTATCTTTGCTGTCGGTTCTACTTCGATCCACTTTGTGAAATAGTCGATGCCAACAATCAAGAATCTACGGCCGGCAGTGGCTGTTGTAAAAGGTCCGAGGATATCCAAACCCCACTGTGCAAACGGTATCGGACATATTATAGGCTGGAGATCGTTCGCGGGCCTGTTGATGATGGGAGCAAATTTTTGACATTTGTCACACCTCTTGACATAATTCTGTGCGTCTGCCAACATACTCGGCCAATAATATCCAGCTCTCAATGCTTTTAATGCTAACGCTTTGCCGCCAATGTGATTTCCACAGATCCCCTCATGTATCTCCTCCAAAATTTTTCCTGACTCCCATGCCGTTGCACATTTTAACAGCGGTAAGCTAAATGATTTCTTATACAGCTCATTCTGGTAAATGACATACCAACCTGCTTGCCTCTTCAACTTCCTGGCTTCCATCGCGTTCGAAGGGAGTGAGCCCGTGAGTTTATAAGCCACTATTTGACTGAACCATTCGCCTTGCTGATTGACATTATTTACAATCACGGTTTTTTCGGTGATGCTTTTTTCTTTCAAAACCTCCACCATAACAGATCTTTCAATGTTCAAAGAATCAGAGCTTGCCAGTTTTGAGAGTGCGTCCGCTTTAGTGTTGTCGGCCCTGGGGATGGCTTGAACGTCAAAGTGAGTCAGCTGGGTTATCAATTCCTTGGCCTTCTCCATGTATTTTTGCATATTTGTTTCTCGGACCTCAAACTCCCCTTTTAACTGGCCATTAACTAGCTGCGAGTCCGTTTTCAAAGATACGCTTCTGGCCCCAGCTGATATACACATCCTCAATCCCGCGATTGCCGCCTCGTATTCTGCCTCATTGTTTGAAGCTGGGAAAGTGAACTTGATGGCGTATTCAAAAATATGTCCTTCTGGGCTGGTCATTACAATGCCAGCCCCTGAGCCACTTGCCGCTGACGAGCCATCTACTTCTAACACCCAAATGCCTTCTTCCACCTGCTCTTCTTCGTAAGATGCCTCCACGATAAAATCCGCCAATGCCTGAGCTTTTATCGCGGTCCGAGGCTTGTACTGGATATCATATTCGGACAACTCAACTGCCCATTTCAAAAGACGCCCTGAGCTATCCATCCTTTGCAAAGCTTTCTCCAGCGGTTGATTAGTCAAGACTTGAATGGGATGGCAATCGAAATATGGCTTGAGCTTTTTGGCGGCGATTATCACGGCCAACGCCATCTTCTCAATCAGCTGATATCGGCTCTCAGGGCCGTTCAAGATGTGACTGATAAAGTATATCGGTTGCTGCCTCTTTTCCTTTTCAACCAATAGAACAGCCGCGACGGTTTTTGAAGAAGCCGAGATATATAATTGCAATGTATCCCCTATTTCTGGCCTGGTGATGGTGGGTAGAGTCTTTAGATGCTCCTTGACCGCGACGAAAGCTTGGCTTTGCTCCTCGCCCCATTCAAATTTCTTGTTTCCTCTCAATAATGCGAAGAAGGGCAGGGCCTCGTCGGTCGACTTGGAGATGAAACGAGTTGAAGCAGCCATTCTCCCAGTTAATCTCTGTACGTCTTTTATTCTTTTCGGCTCTGGCAGATCCATAATAGCACGCACTTTATCTGGGTTAGCATCAATTCCCCTCTTGCTGACCATGAACCCTAGAAACTTTCTTGCCCTCATCCCGAATACACATTTTTTCGGGTTGAGCTTCATCTTGTATCTTCTCAGAGTACTAAAGGTCTCTCTTAAATCATCAATATGCTCGCGGTCTGTTTTGCTTTTGACGATTGAATCGTCCACATAAACCTCGATGTTCCTTCCCTTCTGCTCAGCAAATACTTTGTCGACCAATTTCTGGTATGTGGCCCCCGCGTTTCTTAGGCCGAAAGGCATTGCCTTATAATTAAATACTCCACAGTCTGTGATGAAAGCTGCTTTCTTCCTATCATCTTCCAGAAGACTGATCTGGTGGTAACCTGAAAACGCGTCCATAAAACTCAAAAGAGCATGCCCGCTAGTTGAATCTACCAACTGATCAATTCTTGGCAGAGGATAACAGTCTTTTGGACACGCTCTGTTGAGATTTGTGAGGTCGACACACATTCGCCATTGACCGTTTGCCTTTTTCACCATAACCACGTTTGCTAACCATTCCGGGTAATCACAGGTTTCAATAAATTAAAGTTGGCCGCTAACAGTTTATCAACTTCCTCCTTAACGGCCTTATTCTTTTCTGCTGAGAAGTTTCTTTTATTCTGCCTTACGGGACGAACTGAGCTGTTGACATTCAGACGATGGACTATCACGGCAGGGTCTATCCCTGGCATCTCATCCGCCGAGAACGCGAACACATCAGCGTTTTCTCGTAGGAGGGTTATCAGGTTGATTCTAACCTCTGGGTCCATGTTCGTTCCGACAGCCACAGTCCTCTCTGGATCATCTGTCAACATCTCCAGCTTAGACTCCCCCTCAGGCTTGGGTCTTAGCAAATCCTCTGGCCGAGATTCAAGCTCCTCCATAGCTATGTCCAAAACATCTCCTTTTTTCTCAGATTTTTTCTCGCCTACCTGGGCCGTGCTCTTAACTCTTTTTCCTTTTCTTGCTGGCGGGCATAATTCTTCAACAGGAACCCTTCTTCCCGGCTGCTTTAAAGCCGTTAAATAACATGATCTTGCTGCTTCCTGGTTTCCCCTGATCTTCGCTGTTGTACCCGAATTGGATACGTACATCATAGTCAAGTGATAAGTAGATACCACTCCCTGAATGTCATGAATTAACGGCCTTCCAATGATTGCATTGTAGGCTCCCGGAACGTCTACTACCAGGAATTCGGCCATCACATCTCTGGCTTCACTATTTTCGCCAACCCTGACCGGCAGTTTTATAATCCCTTCTGGTATCGCGGATGCTCCAGTGAATCCGATCACTGGGTACCGAACTGGCTGTAAGTGCTCCCGGCCAATCATTAATTTTTCGAAAGTAGACAGAAATAAAATATTAGCAGAACTACCTCCATCCACCAAAATTCTGTGAATCAAACAGTTTGCAACTTTTAAGGTGACCACGAGCGGGTCGTCATGAGGATAAATCACGTGCTTTGCATCCTCTAATGAGAATGACATGGCTGGCATGGCTGGCATGGCTGGTGGCTTTCTCCACTGGCAACTCTCGTTAAAGTTCACCTGATGCCGAAACTCCTTTAAACTGGCTTTCGCCCCACTGACACTTCCGCCATGGATTGGACCACCACTAATCACATGAATCTCTCCTATCCGAGATTCAACATTCTGATCTCTGGGATTCATCAAGTCGCCATCGCTTGTCTGAGCTTTGTATTGGGTGAAATACCCTCTACGGATGAGATCCTCCAAATTATCCTTGAGGTGCCGGCAGTCTTCAGTTAAATGGCCGTGATCTCCATGAAAATCACACCACTTGGTCTTATCCCGGTTTTTATGAAACATATTTTTCGGTCTCTGCCATTTATCACTTTCCTTGTTCATGGTGAATATTTTTGCTCGAGAAGTAGTGAGCTGAGTGTACGGATCAAATCTATCTTTACGTTCACCTTTTTCTCGGCCATCCCGATCTCGGTCATTTCCTTTTTTGACCATATTAGATTCTCTTCTTTCATCCCGGCCACGCTCAACTTCGCGACCTTTATCTTTCCGTGACTTATCTTCTTTCTTCTTGTCAGACTCCCGATGCTGGCTACTAGCTGCCTTGTCAAATTCCTCTCCTCTTATGAAATCATTTGCTTTGCCAAGCACTGGCCCTAACGACGTGAAAGATTTTCGGCCGAGATAACTTCTGAACGCAGTTCCTTCTCTTAACCCCGACATCAACGCTAAAACCGCTACATCCTGCTGTAGCCTGGGAATAGATACGACCTCTACATTGAAACGCCTGATGTAATCTCGGAGAGATTCGGTCTCCCCTTGCCTGATCGACAATAGTTCCCCGGTAGTGCGCTCACGGCGCCTGTTGCTTACGAAGTGAGTACTAAACATAGACGAGAGTTGAGAAAAATTGGACACATTACCAGGTTTGAGACTCTTAAACCAAGTTTGAGCTATGCCGGTAAGAGTGGACGGGAAAACCTTGCACCAGATAGCATCTATCTGCGAGTACAAATACATGTGTCCTTCGTAAGCTGCGACATGATCGTCGGGATCTGAGCTGCCGTCAAACTTGCATGATGGCATTTTGATTCTCAGCATTGGGTAATTCAGAACTTCCGGAACAAATGGGGAGAGTTTCGGCTTGATTAATAGATGTCCGCCACCCGAGTAGTTACTAACACCTGCGGTGCTGTACTCTCAGTATGAGCGGATGTGAGACTCTTCTGAGTGGTTAAGATCCTCAGTTTCCAAATCGACTTCCTCATACTCTGGGTTGTCAATTTGTTCCTCCATCTGACGGTCATCCGGCATTAGTGTACGCATCCTTCTCACTGGCGTACCGTCAACGTTTCTACCGGCCATGGCCAGTGATCGTTTACGGTGCTGAACGCCTCTTGTGTTAGCAGCAGGAGTACTATTAGGCTGAGGTGTACCTTGTAACATCTGGATGAAGGACGCCACAGTTTGCAGCTGATCCGGTGAAAATTGGCTCAACTGGGCCAAATTGAAAGGGACACCACCAGGATTTACCTGAGCAACATTGTTTTCAGGAGTGCGCTGGTCGTCGCCCTCTGGCATGTTGGGATGGAACTGGGGTACACCGAGGGATCTGGTGATTGGTGGATGAGAAGATCCTTGTCCGATCTCTAACCCAGATGGACCACGACTTGCATCGTTTGTCTTTTCCATGACTGCTTTACAAGGATAGGAGCCCCTCCTTCTAGCGCCAAGTTATTTCGGTAATGAAACGGTGTCGGACAAGGAGGTGTCCGGCAGTATGAGAGTGGGCGTCCGAGACTGGAAGTCTGCAAGGAAGACAAACTTAAACTGCCCTCGGGGGGGATGCGAGGAAACCCCCTCCGACGCTCAAGTCAGTAAGTGCCCGATAAGGATTTTAGAGAGAGAGAGAGAGAGAGAAAGAAAGCTTAGAATGTAAGAGAATGTACCTCACAGAATAGTACCATTTGGCTATTTATAGCAGTACTATTCATCTGACAGGGTGCGTAATCCTATGACACGTGTATGACTGTGATGAATCTGATTGGAGGGAAGATTGTCCTCTGGCCGTGAGCTCCATCTCGGACTGCTTTTCATAAATGGTCTGGATTCTACTGATGAGGTCGCGTTTCAAGTTTGTTGATGTCGGCCACAAGAGATGTGCCCGACAGTGAACTTGGGTATACCCATACAGACCCTTTCCCTACTTTGAACAAAGAATTTTCCCTTGTTACGCAAGAGGAAAGACATAAAACAATTGTTCGTGGTCGTGATTCTAAAACTGCTATGGTTTAGCTTTGTGGTACAGTCCACTGCACCTACTCCTGCCCAGACTACATACAAGCCTCTTCTTCATTGTACTTACTGTGATCGCAATGGACATGAGTATGAATTTTGCTATAAGAGAATCGGACCTTCCCCGGTGGCTCGAGGGGACGAGGCCGTGGCAAGAAGAACACTAGCGGAGGAGGCGTGTATGCTGGCTGTGGCACCACAACCACTGGTAGTAACGCCATGGCTGACACCTTATCAGACAGTAGCTCCTCCGACACTACAATTCCTTCTATATATTATGGGTTCTTCTACAGAATAAGTACAACGTCTCCTTTGCCTTCTGGATATTTCATCTCCAGCAGACAAGTTGCAAGGTAACATTGAGTGGCTTCTTGATAGTGGGGCTTCTCACCACATGACATCTAGCTTGGAGTCTTTGTTTCAATGCACAAATATCACTCCATCTCCTGTTAGGTTGCCTGTTGGTGTTCAAACAAGTGCTACAAAGTAAGGCAGCGTGTGTTTGGTTTCTGGATTGGTTCTTCAGCATGTCTTATTTGTTCCCAACTTAAAATGCAATTTAATTTCTATTGGTTATTTAATTAGATACGCTAATTGTTATGTGACATTTACTGATCGGTTGTGTGTATTACAGGACCGCACTTCGATGATGCCGATTGGACAGGGTTCGGAATGGGTGACTGGGTGTATGTCTTTCGGCCGTTAACATAGCAAATTCTCTCTTATCATACATCTGTTGAATCTTCTACTCTTCTCCACCAACGACTTGGGTATCCCTCAAGCCAGGATTTATCTTTTATTTCTAGTACTACTGGTCATAGCAAAATAAAGTAGACATTAGAGTCTTGTGTTGTGTGTTCAAAGGTAAAACAAACTCGTACTATATTTCCTTTAAGTGATAATGTTGGTTCGAATGTTTTTGATTTAATACATTATGACTTGTGGGGTCCTTATAGGGCTGGCAATGATGCGAGTCGAGCTCGAGTTTGACTAAACTCGACTCGAACTCGAAAACTCATACCCAAACTCGACTTGACTCGAAAACTCGCGAGCTTTAAATTTTCAAGCTCGAACTCGAACTCGGAACCTAAACTCAAGCTCGAACTCGAACTCGAACTCGAACTCGTTTCAAGCTCGAACTTAGGAATGGCAATGGGTTGGACTCGGGTTGGACCATACAAGATCCGAATTCAACCCGTTTAACAAACGGACCTCCAATTTTCACAAGGGCAATAAACTCATAATCAAACTAAAAATTCAAAGCTATAACAGTAGATCTATTCCTAAATCGAATTTTAAGGGAAAAAAAACTCAAATTTACAACAAAACAAATATTCTAAAACTCAAAATAAAATTAGCATTGAGATCCAATTTTCACAAGGGCAATAAACTCATAATCAAACTAAAAATTCAAAGCTATAACAGTAGATCTATTCCTAAATCGAATTTTAGGGGAAAAAAACTCAAATTTACAATGCAAAATCCGAAATCTAAAATCCTAAAAAATAACTTCAGTTTGCTTCCATAAAATGTAAATGAAGTAGTCGTCCCTTGGACATCCGTACTAACATAGAATTGATGTGGTGTGCTTTCTTTTTTTGAAGACAAGCAAGTTGTGTGTTGGAGAACTTCATGGCTTTTGCTTGATTTAATATCTTGAACTTGAAAAGTTGAAGACTTGAACTATAGAAGCTGGTGGATTATGAAGCTGAACATTGAGAAATACCAACAAGATTTACGAGAGTACAGAGAGAAGAGGAGAAATATATAAGCAGTGCTTATGAGTTGCGAGAAATATATAAGTTGAACATAAAATGTAAATCCGCCTCTTTTTTTTTTTAACTCGTAAGAAATAAATAAAGCTGGACTTCATGGTTTTATCAAATCCAGACCTAGATCACTGAGAGGATAGGAAAGGAGAGAGACAGTTGAGAGGAGTAAAAAAAAGGGGCGGATGAAGTCTCTTTAGGGTTCCTGTATTTATACCATCTGATAAATATATAAACAGTGCTTATGAGTTGCGGGTCGGAGGCTGCACAAATAATATACTATTTTTTCATGTTTTTCTTTTTTAAGAAAAGTTCAAGTATTTTTTTTAGAAAAAAAAGGTTAAACTTTCTTATAAAAATAAAAAGTATATATATATATATATATATATATATATATATATATATATATATATAATTTTTTCAAGTATCTCACGAGTTTTTTGAGTTGAGTATTGAGTTGCTCGGCTCGACTCTTTAACATGTCGAGTCGAGTTCGAGCTCGAGTCGAGTTCGAGCTCGAGTCGAGCTTTGACCGAGCTTTGACCGAGTCGAGTTCGAGTAGCTCGCGAGCTGTCTCAACTCATTGCTAGCCCTAGGTCCTTATACAAAGTCAAGTCATTCTGGTGCCCACTATTTTCTTACTCTTGGTGATGATTGTTCCCGAGCAGTATGGGTTTATTTGATCAAAAACAAAACTGAAGTACCTTGATGCTTCCGATTTTTTTTTCTCTTGGTGAAAACACAATTTAACAATAACATCAAAGTTGTCCATTTCGACAACGGCACTGAATTTACTTCTATGATACCTTGGTTTCATGAGCAAGGTACTCAATTTCACTCATCTTGTGTCAGTACCCCTCAACAAAATGGTCGAGTAGAAAGAAAGCATCGACATATTTTGGAGGTTTCCCAAGCAGTCCGTTGTCAAGCATCTTTGCCGATTGAATTTTGCGATGAATGTGTCCGCACGGCGTTTCATCTTATTAATTGTACTCCTACTTGTATTTTGCAAGGTAAAGCTCCATATGAAATTTTATTTGGAAAAGCCTCATCTTACTCTATGCTTCACGTCTTCTGTTCCTTATGCTATGTTCACATGTTACCAAGATGCAAAGATAAATTCGGACCTCGTAGTCCAAAGTGCGTGTTTATGGGCTACCCATTTGGTCAAAAAGGTTGGAAAGTGTATGATTTGGAAACAAAATATTTTTTTGTTTCACGGGACGTCTGTTTTCAAGAAGACCAATTTCCTTTTTTCAATCAGAGAGAGTCATCTCATTTCTCGCCTCTACCGGCTACTCCCACTGATGCTTTGGATTGGGATTTTAGGTGGACTAATATGGCTGCTTCTCCTCTCTTGCAGCCGGCTGGTCCAAATCCTGTCGACAGGGGGAGCCCAATGATGCTAGACCAGCCTTCTGTTCGCGTTCCTTCAGGCCAACACTCCACACCACGGAGCCCAACATCTACACCTCCATCTGCGCCACAACACACCCCTGTTGTGCGCCCAGATGCTCTTAATGTGGCTCAGCAACCAGCAACCCCAATTGATCAACAAACAGTCAAACCTACTTCTCCAATTTTGGCTCCATAACGGGCTCCTCGTCGTCATCCTACTTGGATGACTGATTATATTTGTCATACAGCTCGCTCCATACACCCCACTTCTGTTCCATTTCCACCCACTCCATCGAATTCCTCAGGTACGCGGTTTCCTATTGCAAACTATGTCACTTACGATATTTTCTCTAACAACCACATAAAATTTCTTGCCTCTGTTAGTAGAACTGTGGAACCCTGGTCTAGAAAGAAAGTTGCTAACAAGGAAAAATGGTTTAAGGCTATGAAGGTGGAAATTGATGCTCTTAACAATAACGGGACATGGGATATTGTTGATCTTCCCCGAGGAAAGTTACTGGTTGGCTGTAAATGGGTCTACAAGACCAAATATATGTCTGACGACACTCTTGAACGACATAAGGCCCACCTTATAGTCTTGGGTAATCACAAAACAGAAGGGGAGGATTTTTCTGAAACATTTGCTCCCGTTGCTAAGATGGTGAGCATTCGTACATTTCTTGCTGTCGCCATTGCGAAAAAGTGGGAAATACATCAATTTGATGTAAATAATGCTTTCTTACATGGTGATTTGCATGAGGAAGTTTACATGAAACTCCCTCCAGATTTTTCATCGGATTCTCCTATGAAGGTGTGTCGCTTACGTAAGTCTTTATATGGACTTCGTCAATCTCCACGGATCTGGTTTTCAAAGCTTGCTTCAGCTCTTCGAGCTTATGGTTTTCATTAATCTCATGCCGATAACACATTATTTTCTTAGCGGAAAGGGGGAGATTCTCTCTCTATTCTTGTTTATATTGACGACATTTTGGTTGCTAGAAATAACTCATCCCTTTGTGCTACTTTCAAACGTTATTTAGATAGTTGCTTCCAATTGAAAGACTTAGGTCCTTTAAAATATTTTTGGGAATTGAGTTTGCGCGATCTTCGGAAGGATTGTTTAGGTGTCAATGTAAGTATACCTTGGACATTCTCCAGGAAACTGGACTCCTTGGTGTAAAGCCTGTAGACATTCCTTTGCCACAACATCATAAGCTCGCCTCTTCCACCAGTGCTTTATTCAAAGACCCGGCTCTTTATAGGCGCATTATTGGTCGTCTAATATATCTCATGCATGTTGACTCGCCTTGAGCTCTCCTACGCGGTACATTTGTTATCTCAGTTCATGCAAGCTCCTCGACAAGATCACTATGATGCCGCCATTCGAGTACTTAAATATTTAAAGACAAGGCCTGGTCAGGGACTTTTTCTTCCCTCACATAACGACCTTCGTCTCTATGCTTTTTAAGACTCCGATTGGGCTAGCCGCCCTATCTCTCTCCAATCAGTTTCTGGGTATTTTATTACTCTCGGTAGTCACCCATCTCGGGGAAAACCAAAAAGCAGACCACTGTATCATGCTCATCGGCGGAGGCATAGTGTCGGACTGTCAGTCAATGGCATTCACTTGTGCAAAAGTTAAATGGTTATGGAGTTTTCTAGCAGCTCTTGGGGTTTTTCATATTCAACCGGTACACTTTTTTTGGGACAATCAAGTTGCACTACACATAGCTGTAAATCCGGTATTTCATGAACGAACGAAGCACATCGAGATAATTGACTGTCATTTTGTCTGTGAGCTATTGACTTTCGGTGCTATTGCCACTGCTCATATGCGCACTACTCATCGTTTGCCGACATATTTACCAAAGCTTTGGGTAATGCACAGTTCACTTTCCTACTGTCTAAGCTGGGTGTTCGAGACTTACACACTCCAACTTGAGGGGGAGTATTGGAGCCACGCGTTAGTATTTTGGGCTAAGCCCATCTTGGCTATCTTTGATCGTTTTGTATAAGGAGTTTTGTGTATTTTATTTAGTAGAGCTTTTGTTGTACACTAGGTCGTGTTATGTACTCAATACATATAAATACTTTGTACTTGTAAGTCAACAAATAGAGTAATGAGAAACATTACACTTTCTCCTACTTTTATCATGGTATCAGATCTCAGGTTGTTGGACCTTTCATATTGGGACTTTGTAAAGCAACTGGATAAGGGCCTATATTGGATGTTCATTCCCAATGAGGATTATTAATGTGTCCCTTACCAGTGTGCTATAATTCTAAGGAAACTTACATGTGAGGGGCAGTGTTGAACCCTATATACGTTGTGTACATGTGAGTTGTCCCACATTGGAGAAAGATGAGTGAACGTACCACAATATAAACAAAAGGAGTTACTCCTACTATTGCCAATTAGTTTTAGTATGGAACCTCCTTTGAGCTTGTATGTGGACCGAACTCTCCTCCTCCTTGTGGGATTACCCAGGCCTATTTTCACTTCTATCAAATTTATCATCTACAATTAATTTGCAACCAGTGATTCACTCTGCTCCACATAAAACCAAGGTAAACAAAGAGTTAAAGAGCAACGACGATTTGAATCATTCTGGTCCATCCGTTTTTTTTTTATTGCTACATTTCTATTTTGGGTTATCAAACTACTAACTTTGACCGATTATATTGAATTTTTTATAAGGATAAATATATATAGTCATGTGTGATCATGTTAGATTCGTCTTGATGTGTATCAAAGTTTAATTTTTACTTAAAAGGAATAAGATATATATATATATATATATATATATATATATATATATATATATATATATATATATATATATATATATATATATATATATATATATATATATATATAAACAATCACCACCGTTTTAATAAGGCAATGCTAATTCTTGAATATGTACACGATATACACGTTTTTTAATTATTATATGTAGCAATGAAAAAAAAATTACTACAATCTACTCCCTCTATTCCCTAATATTCATTTGACATTTTATGATCTCCTAGACAGACTTAAAATGTAATAATCTCCAAATTTACATATTCATGAAAATTAAAAAAAGTTCATATTCTAAAAATGCACATCGAAGTAAATCTAACAAGACTATATATGACTATATTTTAGCAACAGGTTAGTAACAATCAATCGTCAAAAAATTTGAAAATTAAACCAAGAAAATTTAATAGGCATTCCTTTAGGGATGAGGGAGTAATACAGTACTCCTATACATACATATTAGGGAATCTGAATCCATAACAAGTAAATAAACATCATCTAGGGGAACAATAATTACCTTTTTTTCAGAAAAATTGCCACAAGTTGTCCCGAGTATGGCTGGTTCACTTTAAAAGGTTATTACTTTTGATTATCTTAGAATTATCCCAACTTTCAAGGGTCCCTTCATGAAACGGTCCATCAGCTTAATCAAACTGCTATAAAAATTACTTGAGACACATGAAACTCATCCAATAACCTTTTTTTAATTAATAAAGGCAATGGAAGAGTCTAAATGTGTCATAACAAACCAATTTAACAAGTTTATTAAGTTGAAGGACTGTTTTGGGAAGAGGCCCCAAAATTGGGACGATTTTGAAATCGACAACAGTTCGGTCCTTTAAAGTGAATCGTTCATTAAATGCTACTACACTGTGTCTCATTCCTAAGTGTGAGCAACCTGATGATGTGACTAAATACAGACCAATTGCTTGTTGCAATGTCATGTATAAAATCATTTCCAAGATGCTTTGTACTAGACTGAAATGTGTGCTTCCTGAGATTATTAATTCTGTACAAAGTGCCTTTGTAGAGAACAGAATTATCATGCACAATATATTTATGTGTCAAGACATCATGAAGAATTATTTGAGGAAGGGTCAACCTGCTAGATGCACTATTAAAGTGGATCTTCGTAAGGCGTATGAATCTTTAAACTGGGATTTCATTAAAGACTTGTTTATTGCTCTAAAATTTGCTCAACAATTTGTGCATTGGGTAATGATATGCATCTCTTCTCCTTGCTATTCTCTAAACTTCAATGGGGTGCTGTGTGGATTCTTCAAGGGTAAAAAAGGTTTGCGTCAAGGTGACCCCATATCACCTTTGATTTTTTGTTATAGCAATGGAATCGTTGTCAAGATTAATTAAGAAGATGAGCTTTAAGACTGGATTTTCTTTTCATCATAGGTGTGCTCCTATGCATATAAATCATTTAATCTTTGCGGATGATCTAATGATGTTCTGTAAGGGCAATGCAAGCTTTGTGATGCTGATGATAAGAAATCTTAAAGCTTTTGAGGATGCCTCTGGTTTAGCTGCAAATAATGACAAAACATCAATCTATTTTGGCAATGGTCAGGAAGACATTCAAGAGAGAATTGTTCAGTTGTCAGGATTTACAAAAGGGTCCTTCCCTTTTAGATACCTGGGGGTTCCAATTACCTCTAAGAGACTTTCAAAGGCTGATTGTGATGTTCTAGTTGACAGAATCATGAAGAGGATCCTATGTTAGAGCTCTAGGCATTTGTCATATGCAACTAGAATAAATTATGTTCTTCTTAGTCTACATTCTTATTGGGCTCAAATTTTTCTAATTCCTAAAGGAGTTATGCAACGAATTATGCAGATTTGTAGAGGGTTTCTATAGGATGGAAAGGTGTGTTTGTAGAGAACTCCTCCTGTGACTTGGGCAGAGGTTTGTAAATCGAAAAAGAATGGTGGGCTAGGGTAAGAGATTGTGTAATGTGGAATTTAGCTGCTATCAGAAAATATGTGTGGCAAGTGTCCCAGAAAGCTGACCTTTTATGGATCAAGTGGATCCATTGCGTGTATGTGCATGTCCAGGATTGGTGGGGATATGTCCCTCCTAATTCTGCTAGTTGGGGTTGGAGAACAATATGCAAAGCTAAAAGAGAGGTTTAAGTTGGGTTATACGAATAACTAGTGGCTGGATGGCAGTGCTGATTACAGTATCAAATTGGTTATGGTTGGCTTATTGATGAGCTAAGGATAGTCAGATGGCACCACTGGGTTTGGAACCCTCTCAATGTGCCAAAACATTCTTTCATTACGTGGCTCACTGCAATGGGGAAGCTGAAAACTCGTGAGAAGCTGATAAATGCGGGCATTTGTGATAGCCAAGAGTGTTTGCTTTGGATTAGAATCTTTTTCTCATTTATTTTTTAGATGTCATTACAGTAGAATTGTATGTCAAAAGGTTATGTAGTGGTTGGGTCTAACTATTGCTGCTGATGAGAATTTGTATGTGAATTGGAAAAAGTGGGGTAGAAAGTTTAGAAGAAAAGTTTTGCAAAAGGTCAGCTATGCGTGCCTTGCTACTACTGTCTACTTCATTTGGAGTGCTAAAAACCACTCTCTCTGGAATGCTGCTGTGATTCACCCTGACACATTGGTGGAAAATATCAAGAAGGAAGTGACCCTGCGTGCAAAAGCCAAGATGACTGCTGCTTGGTCCAGTGCTGATATTGAGTGGCTTTGATCTTTAAGCAACACTATTTAATGTAGCCACTCCGATCTTGTGTGTCTGATTGTTGTTTTGCTTTGTTTCGTTTCTTGTGTGGCAGTCTTCTGGTTGTTGACTGTTGGGTTGTTGGTTGTAGATTGATCCTTGTTTTGTTGGTGCTGTAAGCGCTTTTTGGTAATAAAATTTCTTACTTTTTACCAAAAGAAAATATTAAATAAAATAAAAAGTGAATCATTCATAGTTGAGATTGATAGTGTCAATTTTTCCTACGTTTTTTTTAGTAAGCGAGAAATATTATAAATGCTCAAATAATCAAACACCATACATATCCTAAAGTTCAAGCCATACACAAACCTATAGGAATGGCCCTATAGGTTGACAACATAAAAACTAACGGGCCACAAATAAACTAGCCAAACCGGGAAATGAGGTATACAACGTACACATTACAATACCGAACTAGCACCTCTCGTAGGTATATCCAACCAGCTTTGTAGTCAGACTCTTTGCAAGTGAGGGGGAATGATAAGGGGAACCTCCTTTCCAAAAAGTACTAGTAGGGTTTAATATCAAGATCTTTAAGTCATGAGCTCAAACTTACACACACCATTAGACAAAACCTTGCTTGGTAGAAACTACGAGTCTAAATGTACAAATTACAATATTGTTCAAAAAAGTACATGTTTGGCAAATAAAGAAAGACTAAACGATTAATCTTTGTGGTTGCTAGTTGGGCCCCATTAGGGTCTATTTGCTCGGTTCCAACACCTAATAGATACCAAGTTCTGAGCAATCAACTTACCACATCTGGCCAGTAAGTATGTGCTCACTTCTGGTAATATAAATAGAAAGCGAAACACATACAACGCGAAATACAAGATAAAACGTTTCCTCATCAATAAGAGTACCGCACTGCAGAGAATGCAGGTGAAGATGGCCAACCATTGTATGTCCGGCATTATTGTTACGTACACACCAGTCATGAAAGCAAGGAGAGTTGAGTAGAATGATAGCTGGAGTAAACCAATGCTTGAATCCACAAGCGCAGATCCCTCTTCTTCAACTTGGCCTGAGTTAAGAAACCAAAGAAGGCAAAATAACACCATAATGGAGCTGCACATCCCTACCACATCTGCAAACATGAAGATCTGGAACGCTACTCTCTTGGCTAGAATTGGAGTTCCATTCTCTTGATTGTATCCTCCGGGGACTGTGAACGCTGCTGTGAATGTCATCGTTGCCAATAAAGCAGCCACCACCCCTAGTGTGCCTATGTACTCCTTCATATCCGAGTGTCGGATACCGTATAGAGTCTTACCGCTCCAAACGACTTCTCCTAGTTCTACACCTTTCGATAAGAGGAACTCTTGAAACTGTAAATTTAACAAGTATTTAGAACCCACACGAAGAAAGACTTGTTGGAGTTTTTGGTAGAAACTTAAAGTTTGCTTCAAAAGAAAATGAAAGTCAATTTTTCCTTTTGTCCCACATTGAAAGATTATAAGGGAAGAGTATAACCATTACTCTTCCTCTACCCTTTGAGTTAAGTAGCAATGAGGCTTTTAGTGGGTATGTGGTGATGTGTGGTTGTCACATGCGCTGCCACCTGCTCGGACCGGGCCAGGGCCATGGCCATGGGGCATTAACTTAACTATAGTTTTGGGTCAGCAAATGTTGCCATTTTTGACCGTTTTTTTTCCCTTAATCTCTCTTTTAATGTCGTTTTCTCCCCTAATCTCTGTCCTGATTTACGGCCATGACTCTTCCCATTATGTGACCGTTTTTCCCACGATTTCAGCCACGTAGGGCAGTGATCTTCTCACGCCACGGTGGTCAGTTAAGTGTATCAATTTAGTTACCAGTTTCCGTTCCTACAAGACTCGCTACTACTATTGTACTACATATGATATGCTACATGCTACCGCATCATACCAAATATTTGTTGAGAATAATGTGAAGCTATTTGCCACCCTTATGACTAAAACACCGCTTGTATTATAATGTATTATTTTTCTTTTTTCTCCTTCCTTGACTTCTTCTTCCTCTTTTCTAACCTACCACCACCACCCACAACCCCCCACCACATAAGCTTCCACCTCCCGCAGCCCCTCCACCACCACCCCCCCCGCAGCCCCCCTCCCCACCATTACCCCCCGTAGCTCCAGCCTCGCCACCACCATTACCATCTTTTTAATCTCCTTCCTCCTCCTCTTCACCAAGTGCAACCCCAACCCTCCGCAGCCACCACCCCTGCAGCCCCAGCTCCACCACCACCACCGATTGTGCTTTTTTTACATGGGGAGGCAATCTCACCCCTAAGCTTGTTTTTTTTTTTTTTTTTTGCCAAGAGGAAGCAATCTTCATTACCACTCATTACCACTTACAAGGTGGTATTGGACGGGAATGAAAATTTAAGAAGAAAAATAGACACTCTAGGATAAATTAGCATTACCATAAATGAACAATGATTTTCCTGACAAATTCATTCCCATTACCACCATTTGCAAACAACTGCCAAATGGGTCGTTAAGTCTTAATATCACTCTTTATACTAGAAAGATGTGTTAAATGTATGAAATGAAATTTTAAGGAATCATTCTAACTTGCCTATAGAGAAGTTTCTGTAGATTTTTCTCTTACTCTTGCGACAAAAACAAAACCATATTTTTTTTGTTATATTGTTTCTTGTTAACAAATAAGATTCAATTATTTATTCGTCGTATTTTTAAAATACAATTCTGATATTGGGTCGTTCAAGATGAGTCTGTAAAGTTTTTTTTAAGGAAAACATATATAATACGTGCATGGAAGATCTTATTTGGTCACTTCACTATACATTGGCATCCGCCTATTTCTAACATTATACACTCACTCACACGTGCTTTGGATTACTTGTATAGATCCTAGACAGATTGTAGCTATACCTTGTACAATTGTCCCTAGGTTTTTTTGGTGCCCCTTCCGTATATAAGAAATATGTTGTCATTTAAACACATAAAAACATATTGAATGGAAGATTAAGAAACTTATGTGATTTTGTTAGCACAATCATGGGTGATTGTGGGGGGTTGTTTGCTTCAGAGTAGAAGTGGATAATCATTTTAATCCGTTTTTATTGAGAGTAGAATAACAAAAGTGATTAGAGTCGGGCGATGTAAACTCAAGCTGAGTCGAACCTCGTTAAATTCTAGTGGTCCTTTTTATTAATTTATCCATTGTTCTGCATAGGGTTGAGATGAGCATTGTCCATGTTCTCTCCGCTACATGACTATTATTGGTAAAAACTGTTGTTGAATTTAATGCTAGTAGTAAAATTCAATCTCTTTATTACCACCTTCTACAAGCATAGCCTTATGACTTTGACAGTAAGTGAATAGGTGTGTGAAAGTTGTTAGATAAACAACATCATCTATTTTACTAGTATAAACAAGATTGGTTTTATTTGCTTGTGGCAATGTATGCTTAACAAAGTTAGATCTTGTCAATCGTCCCACCACTTAGACGAGGATGCACAAGATTATTTTCCACCGATTAAAGCCTGGATATAGTAGTCTTGTCATGGCAATCAAAGGTTGGGCTACACAACGATATCTAATTGAGTTGGAGAATGTGGTGGCCAGCCAAGATCGAGTCTCTAAAAAATCATATGTCCAATGTTTATGTCAAGGACGAAGAGCAAGTCTCTAGGTGACGTTTCTTCAGCTTTTGCATAAACCGACTAATTACAATCACCGCTTATGTAATATTTGTTCTGGTTAACATGAGATACATAAGGCTTCCTTCCAATTGCCTATACATCGTCAAATCTTCAAGATATTTGTCTCTGGCTAAACCTAGCCTTACATTAACCTCCATTGGATTTGGCATAGGCTTGCTATCGACCATCCCATATTTTTCTAGAAGATTACAGGGGTAATTCTTTTGGCAAGGAAATATCTCATCCTTAGTCTGCTCCACTTCAAGACCAAGGAAATGTTTCAATTCTCCTAAGTTCCTTCATTTGGAATCGTACCAAAAGATTAGCTCTTGTTTGTTGAATATCCTCTACAGATCTCCTGTGATGATAAGTTCATCCACATATACGAGAACTATTGCCAAATTTCCATCTCTAGCTTGTAAAAATGAGCTCGAATCAAGTGGTGCTACAGAATAACAGCTATGTAACAGGTTCTCAACTTTCTTTCCACACCAAGCGTGTGTACCTATTTTAGCCATAAAGTGCCTTCTTCGACTTGCATACATAGTGTGGATAAAACTGATTCTCGAAAGCCATAAGTTTTTCCATGTATAAGTCTCTATCCAATCACCATGTAAAAATGCAATTTTGATATCCATCTACCATAGGTTCCTAGAGTTACCAGCTACAAGTGCTAGTAAAACATGTACTGTAGTAATCTTCACAACTAGATTAAATGTTTCATCGTAGTCCAACCCATACTGCTAAGAAATCCAAGTCTAGTTTGCACTTTTTATACCCATTTGCAAGAAATAGGTTGAACTTATCGAGACTTTAATTAGCACGCACTAACTCTTAAGTCTCACTCTAGTGGAGAGCATGAAATTCTTATTCCATAGCCTTTCTCCAATCTTTGCTTCAACCCGCCTCATCATAGTTAATTGGCTTCTTTATATCCTCGACGATTGCAGCATTACCTTGCGTAGTGCTGGATGTAGGGGTGTAAATGATGTGAGTCAAGTTTGAGTTTGAACTAGCTTAACTAGACTCATTAGCATTTCATATTTCAAGCTCACTCGGGTGGAGCTTTGACCGAGTCGTGCTTTTACCAAGTAGGTCTCAAGTAGCTCGCAAGTGTCCTATGATAAAAGCAATCCTAAGGTAGAAAGTAAGTTGAAATTTGGATATTTTACTATAGATAATAGGGTATTTGAACTTCTCACGAGTTTTGAAATCGAGTATCGAGTTGCTCAACTCGACTCGCCAACATCTTAAGTCGATCTCTAGTTCGTTTCGAGCTTTGTCCGAGTTGATCTCTAGTGGCTCGCGAGATGTCTCGTCTCATTTACACCCCTAGCTGGATGAGGTTCATCTTCTTCAAAATCTTCATTTTGACTGGACCATAGCTTTCTTCTTCAATATTTCTATGATATGCTCTCATTTTCCATGGACGTTTTTCTCTTTCGGTTGATGTAACTTGGGATATCTTAATCTCAAGACTACCACCATCTTGACTAGACTGACCTTATTATCTTTCTCGTCTATCTTTTCTTGAAACTTTTCCTTGATCTTCTTCGAGTCTGGCAATAATACATATTTTGATGACCACCAAGATGATACTTCATCAAACACGACATTCCGCGATAAGTGACATTAACCAATACTTAGATCACAAAACCTGTAGACGCATATCTCATTCACAACTCCATGCATAACTGGAATCCAAAAAAAGCATTTAGAAATTTTATCTCATTTTCTATCTCTATCTCATATCTTTTTCAAAAAAAGCTCCCATATTCTTTTTACAAAATCATCCCCTATTTTTTTCAAAGATGTATATCATATCTCATCCAAAATATCTTCATCCTTTTTCACCAACCTCCATCTCTTTCGAAAATATCTCTTATCTCTTTCGAAAATCCTATCATTATCCTTTCCTCATATTCAATCTGCTCTCAATCCTACCTTTCCATTTCATTTTTTATGATTTCTTTTATTGTCCATCTTATCGCAAAAATTTCATCCACTTAGGAATCCTAACTCCATTGGAAGTCTCTCTAATCCAAATGTCTAGGTTCATCCAGTTTCACTCCATCTATAGTTCTTATACTCATCTAACTTCATCCATGTTAGAAGTCTTAACCCTTCCTAAGTCCTTCCAACTAAAGATTCTAGAGTCACTGGAATTCCTTTCATCTTTATAGGAGTCTAAAAATTCATAGAAGTCTATGTATAATAAGAGTCTAAGTCAATTAGAATTTCATCCATCTTAGAAGTCTATGTCCACCAGAGTCTCATGCACATTAGGAGTTTAGCGTCCTTAAACATCCATTAAGCCTAAACTTCTAAAGTCAATAGAAGTATGTCTACATCTAGGATTCTAAAGCCCATAGGACTCCACGTCCATTAGGACTGCATTCGTAATAGATTCCTTTTCGCATTGC